>LPNX010732788.1:0-355626 GCA_001517045.1 Pseudotsuga menziesii | reverse complement strand
TTGTTTATTTTAAATTTTAAATGACTTCCATAGAATCAATATCAACAGTACACTTGTATCATTCTCATCCGTATATTAAAACGAATAAGCCGTATTCCACCCCAAATCTCAAATAGAAATGTCTATCAACGTAAATATCCTTTATAGTGATTGGAAAATGCCCTCCAATTTTCTAGATCAATTTCCAATTTCTAGCTCCTTTAAGTGCATTGTTTTGAGTAGATTTGTGACTTTGCATATGAAGTGTTAGAATTTTTTTTCAAATGATATACCTATGTTATGAATGATAAAATATGTTACTTATATTTTTAATCTCATTTGAATTATTCTATGAGTTGTGGATTTATTTATTCTAGCAATTCCTAGAATTACTAGTCAATTTGGATAAGTAGAATTAGCTAGTTGTATTAGTTATTTAATGGAATGTATATGTCTAGAAAGTTACATCCATGTGAATGTAGGTGACCCCTGATATGATATCCATTATATACAATATTAATATATTTATTTCTATTTGGAATTTAGAAAGTTAAATTGGAAACTAGGTACATTGCGGTGAAAATTGATAACTAGTTGTGGTTGATGTAGGGTTTTTCCGGAAATTCTATAGTAGTCATTATTAAGTCAACGTTTCAATTCTGAATCCGAAACCATCATCAGGACAAGTAGTAAGTTGTATTAGCTGCAAATCTAGATTAATAAATAAGCTTTTGTTAGTGAAGTTACCAACATTTTTAATTATAGTTGGCCGACTGATCCTAGGTTTAAGTAGAGTATTAAAAAAAAAAATTTAAACATATTATCAGAATAAATTGATTAAAAAATTTTAAAATATTATTAAAAAATTAAATTTTTTAAATATTATCAAAAATTAATTTTTTTTTAATACTCTACTTAAACCTAGGATCAGTCGGCCAACTATAATTAAAAAATTTGGTAACTTGACTAACAAAAGCTTATTTATTACTCTAGAGCTGCAGCTAATCCAACTGACTACTTTTCCTGATGATGGTTCCCGATTTGGAATCGAACTATCGACTTAAAAATGACTACTGCGGAATTTCTGGAAAAACCCTACATCAACCTAACTCACCGCGGAAACTTACAAATTGAAACTAGTTGTGGATTGAAATATATTTTTTCGTAAAAAACAAATGCTACAGTCATGTGATATTTTTATAAAATATTATTGTGATTTATGTTTATTATTATTATGGCTGATCCTTTACTTATGTATTAATTTCATTTTAGTTTAGTTATTTAAACTCAATTTGTTAGGTGAATGTTAACTAGTTTCATTGGAATGGGTGGAAAATATCACCTTATATGCAATTGGAATGAATTGAAAATAAACCTTTAATTTGATCTAGGTGAAAATTTAAATATGTTTATAATGTATTGATGATTAATTTTGGGTTTAATGACATTGTTAGAATTTGATTTTGTGCAAGACCAGCCGCTTATATTGGAAAACTAGTTAACTAGCCTTGTGGACTCTCTTTCGTAATTACCATGATTAATTATTGTAATTTTGGTAATTAGGAATTATTTAACTATAATTATATGATATTAATCCACTGGGATTGATAATGTATGTTTATTTGATAAAAAGATGAAATTATGTTAAGTACCATCAATTGTGTGTTATGTGTGGTTAAGTATCGTAATCAGAACACTAATTACTAGTTAATTATGATTAAGAGTAAATGGCCTGTAGAGGTGGAAGTTATTTATGATTTGTATTGTGATAGATATGTGATTTTGTTAAAAGGTGTTAGTAATATTTCCCATCCTTTGGATAATTTGTTGGAATAGTTATTGAATTTATTTTAATTTATTGTTAATTAAATGGATTTTGTGAAAATTAAATAATGTAAAATGAATTAAATATGTGTTTGACTAATCTGCTGTGATAAAATGATCTAATTAGCCATATATATCTAATTATATTTCCATGATACCATTTGATATCCCCAAACGCATTCTGAACAACCAATCTGGAGCTAGCAGGAAACAGAAAATGACTTCTAGCTTTCCTTTTCCGCCTTTTTCTCTCTTTCTACCCCTTTCTTTCATTATGCACCGTTGATCTATGTAGGAATCATTGTCATTCTTTGATCACTTGTAGAAAACTTCTAGATCGTCGATCTGGCGAAAAACGGAAATCATACTTTCCATTTTTTGTAAAAAACGCTTCTGGCCTTTTCGCTTCCACATTTCTTCCTCCGCCTTTCCCCTTCTGCATTTTTCCAGAAAGGCAAAAGATAAACTTAAAATTTCTATAAAATTTGATTCTGAGCTTTCTCATCCTGGATTTTTGCTTTTGTCTTTATGCCTCCGTACTTTTTCAGAAAGCGGAAAACGAAACTTCAATCTTTCATGGATGTGAATTCTGGCTTTTCTGCCTCCAGCTTTTTGCTTCCACCTTCCCACTTCCAAATTTTTCTAGAAAGAAGAAATCAAAACTTCAGCTTTTTCATAACCAAAAACTTGAGTTTTCCGCTTCCGTATTTTCACTTCCACATTTTTCTGGAAAGTGGAAATTAGAACTTCAACTTTTTCATAACCAAAAACTTAAGTTTTTCGCTTCTTCCTTTCTGCTTCCGCTTTTAGCGGAAAGTGGAATTTGGAAAGCGAAATTTCAACCTTTTTGTAACCAAAAACTTAAGTTTTCTGCTTCTGTCACTTTCTTTCCCCGTCGTCGATCTTCAGCAGAGGCGCTCCTGGTCTTCGATCTTGTGGATCGCTGAAGGTGGAAACTCTATATTTTATGAACAAATCCTTTAATTTTTCCGCTTTTCGATCTCCTCCCCTTGTTCTTTTTTGAGTCGTTGATCTTCAGTGAAAACCTTCTGAACCATAGATCTGGTTGATTCCAAAAGGCAGAAATCAAGATTTAAAGTGTCTAAGAAGTTTGAATTTGATTTTTCCATTCTTGGCTTTCCTCTTCCGCCCTTTCTCTTTCCGCATCATTGATATACGTAGGAATTTTCTCGACCATTGGATCTGGCGGATCACAGAAATAAAAAATTTAGATTTTCAAGAATAAAAATCTTGTCTTTTCGCTTTCCAGTACCCACCCTTTTTCTTTCTTGATGCACCATTGATTTATGCGGGAGCTCGCTGAACCATCAGATCTTTGTGGAATGCATAAATCGAGACCTGAACATTGCGAAACCAATCTTCTTACATTTTGGATTTCCAATATCTGCCCCGATCAAGGAAGATGGAAGTCAGGTTTTCCTCTTTTTATAACCAAGTTTTAGTCCTTTCCGCACTTCCACTCCCGACTTTCCTTGGGAAGAAATGAATTATGTCCTTTGATATATTGCGCAGCGCATTCAATATGTCTATTTCCTATTAACAATTAGATAAGGGTGGATTTCTTCATTCACACGCATTTGAAGGTCAAAAAATAGAAATTCTTCAAGTATTTGGATTTCTTAACCTAGAAATGTCCCTTCAAACATCTGTAGATCTTCATCAATGGTCTTTGAGGTTATATGATATGAAATATTTAAAAACCTTATTCCACCATATCAGGAAGATATCTTACCAATTACTTATCCCAAAAATGGTGCTAACAACTGGATCCAACTTGGGATGCTATCCTATCTGCGAGGTAGCAAAGAACCTAGTAGACCAGGTGCCAAATCCATTGGGCGAATCCCAACCTTTCTTTAAATCCATAGACTTCTTATTTCTATTTTTTCTGGAAGTAAAAACACAAGCAAATAGAAAACATGGCTACCCTTCCATATCTTAGGGCCTTCTCTTCGGGCTTCAAAACTGTTAGTTCACCATCTGTACCGTTTGAAAAATAAAGAAATATATACAACTATGATACAAACATTACCTCCTCCTTCAGGATAAGTAATGTTAGAGAAACCTTCCATTGACTAGGCCTCTTGTCAGCTGAGACCCATCTTGATGTCATATGATGAAGGTGTTATCACCTCTGTATGTTGTAATTATATAAGGACCCATCCACATATGGTCAAACTTCTCATATATCCCCTTCTCTTTACAAGGTGCATCCCATTTCATAACCAAATCATCAATAATGAATTGATCTTCCTTTACCTTACTTTCAAAAGTGTTCTTCATCATTTCTTGATGTATTTTCACTTTATTATAGCCTTTGTCCCTTACCTCATTCAATTCTATGATCTGATTGATTCTTCTCTATGTATGATTTGGTTCATCCTGCTGCTCTTTCAATAACTACATGATTGGTACTCCCAAAGATGATGGAAAAATCACCTTAGCTCCATATAATAATTGGAATGAGGACATTCCAATTTCCCTTTTTTTGTTGATCTCGTCATCCCACAAAGCATATTTCAGCTTTGTATGCCAAGCCCTTTTGTTGTCTTCTAGTAATTTTTTTATTATCCTCACCAGACTTCTGTTAGAGGATTCTGCCAATCCATTACCTTAAGGGTAGTATGTAGTAGAATGGTTGAGAATAATATGATACATGTGACATAAATTTATCATTTTCTTAGATTTAAAAGATGGAGCATTGCCAGTCACAATCCTTTTATGGAAGCCAAATCTATCCAAGATATTATCTTCCAGAAAATCCATAATTACTGTCTATGTGGTCCTTCCTGTAGGTATTGCTTCAATCCACTTTGTAAAATAGTTTATTCCTATTAGGATCCATCTATGTTTCCCTGAACAGTTTGGATTTATTTCACCAATAAAATCTAGTCCCCACTATTGAAAAGGTTCCTCTACTGATATTGGATTGAGAGGGATTGAAACCACCTTTCTATTACCATCAAAGATCTGGCATTAGTGACATGTAGTGGTCTCTCTGTAGACATCTGAAAACATCGAGGGCCAGTAGAAACCAGCTCTCAGAATCTTGTTTATTGTTACCTTCCATGAATGATGTCCACCACAGTATCCCTAGTGAAATTCCTTCATAGTCTGCTTAGCTCCTTTTCCAAGAGGCAATTGAGTAGGACCCTACCACGATCCTTCCAATAAAGGTATTCATTCCAAATACATAACTTGGCATATTTCAACTTTATTGACCTTTCTCTTGTTTTGCTTATTCCTACAGGAGCCTGTAAATTTTGCAACAAATATACAATATCAGAATACCAAGGAGATATAGAGAAGTTAGGAATTACATGCACCACTGTATCAATCTTATTTGAATGATTGGTCAATAAATTGAGTTGCAAGGATTCACAATTGGAATTTGTCATCATATTTGCAATTCCTTGTCCTTTTATAAGCTTGGTGGGTTTTATCTCAATGTCATACTCCAATAACACATAAACCCATTTTCTCTTTTTCCTTCTGGATATGGCTGTGTGAGAACGCTCTTCACCCCATTGTTAGGAACAAAAGAAATAATATGTGAATGAAGAACATAAAACCTGAAATATTTCAAATATTTGATTAGAGCATATGCATGTTTTTTCATGATGTCATATTTCAGATCTTCATCTCTTAGCACTTTTCTAAACAACACTATGGGATGTTCAACACCCTAACCATTTTTTGTAAAAACACTCCAGCAATGGTATGATCAGAGGCATAAGAAAATATCAAAAAACATTTACAGGAATCTAGACTTACTAGAATTGGGGATTCTATGATATCTTGTTTAATCTCTCTGAAATATCTCCTTGCCTCTATCGTCCATTTTATCTCATGATTATTTTTCATCATGTTAGTGATATTCATCAATATCTCAACAAAACTAGGAATAAACCTTCTAAATTTTTTTACCTCTCCAATGAATGACTGCACTTCTTTTTTTCTCCTTGGTCCTTCCACTTTCAAGATTTCATTGATTCTCTGTGGATCAATCTTTATATCATCTCTTGAAATAATGTTCCCTAATAGTTTTCCTTCCTCCAATGCAAAATTTTATTTTCTGGGACTCAATGATATACCATAACTTTTGCGTCTCAGAAAGAATTTTTTCTAGTGCTTAATCTATTCCTTGTCATATCTTGAGTACACAGTGATTTCATCCATGTAAACAACAATTTTTTCTTTCTCCTCTGTGAAATAAATGTCCATGGTACACTGGAAAGTGGTCCCTACATTCATTAAACCAAAAAGAATTTTTGCATACATAAATGTACCCCAGGGGGTAGTAAAAGAATTATTCTATTGATATTTAGGAAACACTTTGATCTGATTATACCTTGAGAAACCATCCATAGTTGAGATCCTTTCAGACCCCACTACCTTCTGCAGAATATGTTCCATGTTTCGAAAAGGGTAATTATCCTTGAAAGAGACTTTGTCGGGATTTCTGAAATCTATGAAAATCCTGACTTCACCATTCGTTTTCCTAACTGACATCAAATTTGCGACCCATTTTGAAAACATCAGAGTCACTATAATCTTAGCATTAAACAATTTTTTTTATTTCTTTTTCAATAACTGGCAGTAGCATTGGATTTATTCTTCAGAGTTTCTGTATAAAGGGTTTTTCCCTAGGTCTTATTGGGATGGTATTTTTTATGATAGAAGTAACATACTCTTTAAGGTCAACATAACTCTAGGCAAATACATCATTGTACTTTTTCATCAGACTGATATATTCTTCCTTTTCTTTGACAGCAAATATTTTTGACAATTTGACAATCCTTGGATTTTCTTCAGTTCCTATATTCTTGTCTTCAACAGCATCATCAACATGCTTCATTTTTGGATCTCTAGCAACATCATTCTGATCAAACAGTTTCTCCATGGGAATTAGGCCTCTGGGGATATAATTAATCTTAAACTATATTTTGTCCTTCCCTCCTAGTGAATTCTTTAACTTTCTACCTTCATCACTTTACTCTTAACATCCTTCAACATCTTGGGAGTTTTCACAATTATCATTCTCACTATCTACTTGTGTATTTACAAATTCACCTGATAACTCCAAAAAATATCTTAATCTTCATATCATCTTCAAATACCTACCAGTATTTGGAATTATTTGGTATGGAGGGTATGTTTACAATGTCAACCTTATACTTCTTTTGGCCAGCAGTGGGAGTTTTGAATTTTCCTGAAACAACAGCTAAGGAGTCAGCTACTGTGTTTTCATATCTGGGAACTACTCTGATTGTATGCTCGGTAAAATAATTACCAAACATATCCCACTCTTAATTTCTATAATCCCTCATTCTGGGATGTCTAGTTTGGTAGCTGTCATTTACATGATTTATTAATAGCTCTGAGTCTCCCATTACGTGTACCCTTTTGGCTCCCATATCTTTCAAAGCATGCAGCCCTAAAAAAAATCTTCATACTCTACCACATTGTTAGTACATTCAAAATTCAACTCATAAGATAGACCTTTAAAATCTTGATGGGGGAAATGATATACACACCTACACCAACGCCAACCTTAGCCATTGATCCATCAAAATATATGGTCCAGAGACCCTCTTCTTTTTGTTTCTTCTCTAAAGCTTCTTGTTTCTTTGTTGACTCTTCCTTCTCCTTTAATTCAATGGGCACAAGAATCTTAGGATCAAAGGGAGAAACATCATATCAAATATCCCAAGTGAGTATCAACAACATATATAACATGAGTATCTAGTTTGTCTTTCCTATTGACTACATATGAGGATCTTTTATCACTATATAACCTTTTATTTCCTCCAACCATGGGAATGGTAGCATAAGACATATCCATCTTCAGACTTCCTTTCCATTTAGAGGTCCAACACCTTGACAACAATACACCAAATTTTGGAGGAATGTCTGCTACAACAACATGCATCACTGTAGTCTTAGACGACATTTTTTCCAAGGTTACCACTGTTAGTTGGAATATTTCACCTCCTGCAGACAACAAGGTGTTCCACTGGTCTGAATAGTTCAGATCCAGAACAAATAGAGGACAGAGGTTGAAGACTCTCCCTAGACGTTGTAGATATCTAGAATACAAGGCTTTGATAGTTCACTTGTGTACCTGCAAAAAATATCAACACCAAATGAATCAAAGAAACTAGAATATGATCTACTAATCTATGCTAGTGACTAAGGAATCTAGCAACATATATATGCGAAATCACAACAACATCATATGTGGGACATAAATCAACTTGCATTAGAAATATGAAGAAGTTTACAACCAAGCCTTAGTGTTGACATGCATCTCCATGAAACCATCTCTTCATCCCCAAAAGCTCCAACTTTAGCTCTCTATGCTCTCTCCAAATGATCTTCGGCCAAGAATCAATCCAACAACATAACAATACCTTCAATGTTCCCCCCTCAACCATGGCTATGAGATCTTATTTATAGGGCTTTAATGAATAGATATGGTTGAGAAATTAGTGGGTGAGGTGGCCTCTAAGATCCTAAGATGAGGGATATCAATCTCAACCAACCCACAGCATTAGGGATAAGGAAGTACATGAGGCTTATCATCTAGAAGTCTTGAGAAAATTCTCTTTTTCCATTTTTACCCAGGGTACTGTGATTCTCCTTCTGTGACAGAGCGGTTCTAGTAATAACCGCCTATGGACCAATGGCAATGGGAAGTGGCACAGCTTGTGGATAATCGATGAAAGGCAGTGCGAGCAAGGGTACTGCTCTTGCATAAAGGGGCATGCACAGTGCTGGGAATTTGTATGACAGATTGATGAAAAACCATTTAGTTTCCACTCCAGAAGATGGGATTTAGGGAAAGAAGGTATGTCAAATGTCTTATCACATGATGGCGATAGGATTTTGGTATAACAGGATGCCCCCCAAAGCATGAGTCTTACAGTGATATGATAAACGAGAGCTTTGAGAACATGTCATTGCTAGGAGATGAAAATGTCAGCTCGATTGGAGTATGCAATCAAGTAGGCATCTGTAGTACATCAGTATGTTGACTCATAGACACAAGTAACCAAACTCATAGCTGGAGACCAATACAAGATAGATCCATGAGTGGAATAAATGTTATGAAGAGAAATTCCTATGGCTTGGGGTACCACAATAGATAGCTTGACTCTAGAAATCAATAATTTCCAATATGCAATAGAAATCAAATATCTAACACTAAAGGACAGACCTCGTACCTTATTCCAGACGGTTGAAGTAGATCCTTGTTGAGCTTTCCAACTTTAGCTTGAATTGATAAATCACTTCCTGAAAAACAAGTAAATAAGACAAGCATACTATATATATTGGTGTTAGATCTATTCTAGCATATATAATCAACAATGTATAAGCATTTGAAATCATCCATGGATAAAATATTCATTCAAACATACATTATTGGACAAGAATAGATATTTCTATTAATATAAAATCAGAGATTACAATGGATATAAAATCAGAGATTATTTATACCGTTAACAAACGCGAGATCACCCACCAATAATGAAAATGGGAATCAAGGTACTAAAGTGAAAACTAACAAGTGTGAATAAATGTGTTGAGGTCGAACACTTGAGAGGATCCATCGATCAGGGGACATTGATGTATTCCCGAAAAAACCTGTCGATGGCGAGAGAACCTTCCATTGATGACTACAAGTCTCAAGGAACTCAAAAATGACTCTAGATTCCAATCCCAGAATAAATGATATAGAGTCGATGGGATGAAATCCATTGGAAGGAGGGCATTAAGGAATCCCCCATCATCCAACATGAGGTATTCGGCAAAGTTGTATAATGTGGAAGGACTCGATCATAAGGTGCCCGAACCAGTAATTGTACCGGGAATGGCCGACATGCAAAGTCGAAATAATTGAGGAATGGCTGACTCAGGTTTCAACTTCCTTCAAACAAGAGAATAACAGTGAATGGTGACTGAATAAAGGTAGCATAGACTCAATATATAAAACTAGGACATCTCTACGACACGGGAGGCATCGACAAAGGCTCCATGGGGAATAGAAGCTTAACCAGCCGGTGGAGATAAAATCAGATAAATGAGTACAGATCCTAAAGTAAAACTACAAACCCAACCAACAGATGTGATATACAGTGCTCTGTTAGAAGGCGGCATGACTCGACAACTGCCAAAAGATAACATCTTTCCTTGTTTGGATTTTCGGTTTTTTTATTTTTTTTGGACTTTTTCAAATATTTAAAAAGCTTGAAAAAAGAATAAAAATTCTTTATAGTTACAGAGTAGGAGGAGACGAGTGTCATAATGGGCTAACAAACTAGTTCCAAGCAGTGGAACATACCTATGCTCAATGCAAGGATACATGTGTAGGATAGCGACACTCGAGGGAAAATCCCCTCCCAGTAAAAATAGGGAATCGAGCTGCAAAGGATATATAAAATGGCTCTGCATGGTTAGACATGAGATAAGGTCGGGCTATATGGCTGAAGCTTAACGTCAGGGAAGTCGACATAAGGGTCAATAAGGTAGGAAAAGCTCATGATAATGCAATTACATCTTGACATAAGGGAGTCTTGAGGGAAATAGTCCAGCAAAAGATCAAGAGGAGGATGAGGCTCTTGTGAAATGTCATGGAAATACTATAGAATGGACTCCCACACCCTAAGGGACAAAATGTCAGCATGGGAACCAAATACAAATAAAGCGCTAACTAGGGTACCCATGTAAGGTCAAGCTCTACCACTCATATCATGCCACTTCTAAAACAACAAGAAGGTTTCGTGACATAATAGAGTGGGTTCGTACCTAAGGTGATAATGAAATGGTCATGAGGTCATGAAAAATGCAAATGGTGGTGAAACCTAACCTATATGCTAGTTTAGACATAATACCTAAAATCGACATGAACGGGTAAATCCAACGGCTCAAATAACACTCCAAAAGGTCTCCTACATCATAAATTAGTCCAAAAATGGTCCAAACTAAAGGAAAGGGGGTAGAAATTTTCAAAAATTTGAAAAATTTCTATAAATAGTAAATAACTCAAAACATTATAAAACATCTAAAACTTTTACCCATTTAAGCTTAGAACTTCAACAGCGAATTCCAGGAGATCCAGCCGGTGAAATCCACTACCGTTTTTTCCAAGTACTTACCCATGCTCTACTCTTTCATTTTGATGCAAATTTTGTCAAATTCCATGGTGTATTTGGAATTCTAGGACAATCTAAGATATGTGCCCTGGCCCACACAGAAATTGAGGGTTTTTCCATGTATAGGGCTGGCTATACGCAAAAATGCCCTCAAAGTTGCGTACATACGCGGCTGTTTAGAAAACAGTCACGTATGCGGCCGTGCTCAATGTTTTTTAAGTATTCTAATGGACAAAACTCAAATTTTTTGTGCAGGATGGTCCTAGAATGGAGAGAAGGTGAACATGGTGATGTAGAAGAGGCAGTAAGGGCAGATATAATGGCCCAACAAGCATTACATGCATGTGGGATATACAAATTTTGGTGTCTTGGTGGCTTAAAAGACAAACCAGGACTACTGTAGATGTTAGTGGACTACTGGGATCCAGACTCAGAGTCATTCCAGATAGACGGGATGTCCCTCACCATAGAAGTGGAGGACATATCATTTATTACTGGACTTTCTTGACGGGGGGAAGTAGTGAACCTACACTCTCGTGGGCCCGAAGGTGGCCTGACTATAGATGAGTACATTGCGGTGTACTACTATCCAGACACAGAGAAGGCAGGGAGTTAGATCCCAACTAACTCCATATAGGTGTTGGGCCTAAAGGCCATCCTACTGACACTATGCAGGATAGCAGGCTTGGCTTCAATCCACTAAGCCTCATGGCCTCTGATGTTCTATGCAGTGGACTGCATGAGACCCATGGTATACGATTGGAGCACTGCACTACTGGGCAACATGAAACACCAGCTCATTGAGTGCAAGATGGGAAGAGTGCAAAACTTCGGTTTCAGCAGTATACTGAGCACGTTTTTCTTTGAGCGTGTTCCAGGATTGATCCCTAGAGTTGACATTCCTCTACACGGGGTTTGAGATTCGGCCCAATGGCATTGGGCAGATGTGATGCGTAAAATGCATGGAGTTAGGGTTTCCAACCCCTATCCAACTGATTTCTTTCCATGGTGGTGACGACAGATAGTTGCCATCGATGACTAACCCTATGCGGGGATAGATTTCCAGGGAGACCCGGAGATTCTGCTACCACCAAGATCGGCATACATTCACATAGGTAATGAATCTCTACCCTCTTTTTTAAAAATTTCGATGGCTAGCTAGAGCCGTAGTGACATTCCATGATCACAACCCCCCTCCTCCTCCACAGGCTTAGATACCTTGGAGTGATATATTTTGTACTACCATGTATTATATTTTGGTGGCTCGAGAGCCCCATTTTTTTATTATGACCCTATGTATTACCACATTTGGGATGTTTATAAAAACTTTTATGATGATCGGTTTATTTATTTACATGTGTAAAAATTTATGTTTGTGATGAGCTTATTATGTATGAAACAAATTCCAATCTAACACGTAGTTAGCATATGAGTCAGCAACTTAATTATTAATTCTTGGAATATGTATGTATGTTATATTGTCAAATTGCCGTTCTAATAATCTCACACGCAAAAATATTCTTAATAATGTCGGATCTCTAACATGGTACAAACCATTAAGTTGTGACACTACTAACTCCAAATCAATTCTTACCTCAAGAGACAGGAAACCATGTGAAATGGCATCCCGTAGAAGCTCGATAATGGAACTATGTTCAACAACATTGTTGGAAGATGGTCGTAAACATATGCCTCCTGAAGACAATACCTAACCCATACGAGTATAAATCACCCAAGCAGCAGAGGCTGAGTGTTGAGTGTGACGGCTCGGGCCATCCACGAATACTATGAAGGTAGAAGATTCCATTGACATCTGCCAAAAGAAACAGAAACTAATCACAAAACTGATCACCATAAGAAAAATACCTACCTATGCAAAACTGTACAATAATATACAATAACCAGCCTTGGCTGAAAATCATGCATAGAACTTCTTGATATAGAGCCCATTTCTAGGCTCCGCCAAGGTCGTTCCCTCATAATCCACTAACTCATAAGTGCCCTTCTCTAACACACATTTGACGATGTAAGGACCACGCTACATGGGGTTAAACTTTCCTGCCCCCAAGGGTTCTTTCGGTTGATCCCAAAAAAAGGACAAAATCTCCCTCACCAAACCTCCTTGGATGGAAAAACTTATCGTACTGGACCTTTACGCGACACTTATTTACTTCTAGAGCCACCAAGGCATCTTGGCACTGCTCATCAAGTTGTTCAAGGTTGACCAAACACTCCTCCAATGGTGAAGTGTCTGGTAAGAGCTCTATGGCTAGCTTCAAAGACGGAATCTCACATTCAACCGGCAATACTGACTCCACTCCATGTACAAGTTGATATGGAGAAAATCATGTGGCAGTCTTAATAGCGACTCTATACGCCCACAAAGAGGGATATAACATAATGTGCCAATTATTCTTGCTTTATGAGATGGTTCGTTGGAGAATGGATTTGAGTGATTTGTTCACTGCTTCTATCTATCCATTCGCTTGAGGGTAGGAAGAGGAGGAATGATCTTGATTGTACCCTAACTTTGATGCAAACTCTTCCATCATATGATTCTAAAAGTGCGAGCCATGGTCCGTGACAAGCTCTTTCGGAATCCCGAACCGATTAATAATCTAGTTGAATACAAAGTGCATGGCTGTCTCACCATTGGATTTAATTGTAGGCATAGCCTCAGCCCATTTCATGAAGTAGTCAACAGCCACTATGATATGATGATGCCCCCTAGCTGAAGTTGGGTTGTAATCCATAAAATCAAGCCTCCACTTAGTGAAGGGACTGACGATGATGATGGGATGTAACGGGGTAGGTTTCGAGCACATATTACGTGCAAACACCTGGCAAGGGTGGCACCTCTTGACCGCATATACACAATCCTTAAAGATCGACAGCCAGAAATAACCCACTCTTAAGATTTTTTGGGCTGTAGAAATCCCAGATAAATGACCACCACACGCCCCTCCATGGAAATCATTCAGCACTACCTCAGCCTCTTCATGAGTTAAACAACGTCATAAAATGGAATCTACCCCATGGCAGTACAAAGTGTTATCCACTATGAGGTAATTATTAGACATGTGACGTAATCGTCATCGTTCATCTCGTGAGAGGGGAGTAGGGACCTTCAATGTTTGTAGATATATAATGATATCCCCATACCATGGGTCTAAAGTTGATATTAAGAAGATGTGCTCATTGATAAACATATATTCACATACTAACTCCTTGGCTTCACTTTGGAAATCCGATATAAGCTCTGCAAAAATGAACGATTTCTTCAATTTTGCCGAAATAAACTCAAGATTGAATTCTTGCAATATGAAAATCCATTTATTATATTTTCCCCCAATCATCCTTCGAGTTAGGATGAATTGAAATGGATTGACATGGGCTACAACCAAGGTCTTGCGAAGGAGAATATAATGTCTCAACCATTGAACCGCATGTACGGTAGCTAAAGCAAGCTTCTCAACATGGGAATAACAAATCTCCACATCAATAAGATTACGGCTCAGATAGTATATGACATGCTCTTGGAGCTCCTCATCCTCTTGAACCAAAACCATACCAATCATCTCCATGGACGTGGCCACATAAAGTAGAAAATCATGGCTATAGTCTGGGGGACTAATCACCGGGGCCAATGCTAGGGCTCGCTTGAGCGCTTCAAAGGACTCTTCGACTCGCTCATCCCAACAAAAGGTGGTGTCCTTCTTCAAAGGACGCATGAAGCCTCTAGTCAAATTGGAAAAATTGACAATGAATCTTCGTAAGAAGTTTTCCATGCCTTGTAAATATTGAATATGATGAATGTTCTTCAGGGGAGACAACTGAAGCATTGCCTCAACCTTCAAAGGGTCGACTCTTATACCCTCTTTAGAAACAATGAATCCTAATAAGCGACCTGAATTCACACAAAAGATGCACTTGTGAGGATTTAATCTGACCAAATAATTGTGACACCTTTTGAATACCAATCTCAAATGATAGGAATGACGTATTCTCATACAAGAATGAGCAGCGAGGTCATCGAAAAACACTTCGATAATTGATTTTAGATCATGGAAGATCAAGGTCATAGCCCGCTGAAAAGTAGCTTCGGCGTTCTTCAGGCCAAAAGGCATTTTTCGATATGAAAAAGTTCCCCAAGGACAAATAAATGCAGTCTTATGTTGGTCCGCAGGTTTAATTTGTATCTGATTGTATCCAGAAAATTCATCCATAAAGGAAAAAACTTCACTACCCGAACACTCATCCAAGATCTGATCGATAAATGGTGTGGGGAAATTGTCCTTAGGACAGGCATGATTCAAATCACGAAAATCAGTACATATGCAGATAGCTCCCTGCTTCTTATCAACTGGAACAGGGTTTGAAACCCACTCCGTCAAGGGAACGGGATAGATAAAACCGACTTTCAACAGTTTCTCTATCTCTGCCTTAATTGTGGGTGATTTCCTAGGATTCACTGAACGCAATCGTTGTCGAACAGGCTTAGCATTGGGATAAGTCTTAATATCATGTTCAACAATGTGAGGCTCAATACCTAGCATTTCATCATAAGACCAAGCAAATATATCATGAAATTCTTTAAACAGCTCGGTGTATTCTTGAATCTCATCATGGGAACATTCTGCCCCAATATAGACATTCTCTATCCTACCAGGATCATGAGATATATTGATAGGAATCATTGAAGATATATTTTCCATGTTCCCATCAGCCATCAGACCAGGAGAGCTTAATGGAACCATGGGACTACCGATTCTCTCACTAAGAACCTCCCTAAATTCCTCACGCTCCAAGCGGTCAAGCTCGGGAAGAAAGTAAGATCTATGATGGAGCTCTTCCCATGGTGGCTCAACTCCCAACATGGCCTCAATAATTGCTTTGTCTAAAGGAAAAACACTATCAAGGAAGTCATGTGCCTGAGAAGACTGAACTGTCCATGCAGGAAGCACATACGGGTCCTCCTCCTCCATCCGTCAAGAGGAAGGACTAGGCTCTGCAACACACTATAGATTAGCTTGATAAGATACCATAGTTGCAGGCAATGGCACATCCATCACGATGGGCTCACTCGAAGTACTTAGTGTAGGAAGAATCCAAGGATCTTCCATATGACTCGTGTGAAAAGACACTGATCTCACAGATGTCGAAGCCTCATCAGAGCTAGACCCTATCATAAGGATAGGTGCAGGACAACTAAAGCTTCCCATGAGGGATGGATACATGCCCACACCCACACTCCCAGTTGCCGGGTGAGAGTGCTCTACAATCGGGATTGGAGCTCCTGAATATGCAGTAATCGACGGATTCTTGAAGAAGCTATGGCGTGCATATTGTGCACCCAATTCCTACCCAGCAAGAGATTGTAGTCAAGGGGCACATCAACCACCTCGACCTCTATCGCAACGGTCTTCCCTCCCAGACAGAACTTAAGGGAAGGAAGGATCCCATGCATCCTAAATGATCTCCCATTGAATGCAGTTAACATGGTAGAAGATTTAGATAACTCAGGGGAACCTAAACCCTTCCAACATGATAAAGACATCGCAGAAGCAGCAGCGCCTCCGTCAATCACAGTGTGCTTAATGGTCATGTTAAGACATTCTATGTGAATCAAAAGAGACACATAGTAAGGCAAGTGAGGCTGAATTCCTGTGGTTTCAAATTTAATCATGAAGAAAGAATTATCATCATCCACACCAAGGGAAGAAAGCAAATCCTTCCTTTCCGAAGGACAATTCTAAAGTACTTCTAGTGCAGACATCGCACAAGGAGTGTGGCCCAAATCCTCGACAACATAATAGTTCTAGGCAGCTTGGGCATTAGGATTGTGCCCCGAATGCTTAAGGACTCCCTTAGGAATGCAAGGTGTAGCTTCAGGTTTATCCTCAGGTTTTTCAATATGCAAAGGAGTTCCTGGTGGATCAGGTTCCTTACCTGGGTTGGGTTGTGACAAACCATAGTCCTTCGCACGGGTCACAACTTTAGCAGCATGTACCATGTTAATGCAACCATAACCACTACCCTCTGGTGGATCTTGATCACCACCATACTGATCATGGGTCCTTGAGTTCATATTTTGATTGTGAGGCAAAGGGTTAGTCAGCACAGCTAGGCCCTGTGCTAAGAATCTCGAGGCTTCATCGATACGAGGGCACAAGTAAGTGAGGTGATCTTCCTTACACAACTTGCAAGGAAATTTAACCTTACGTTTAGCTTGCTTGTCCCCCCTAGCACTACGGGAATTCTTGTCATTATTATTAGCATTTTTATTCCTATTCCCACCATTACGATTATTCTTACCCTTCTTTTTATTCATTTCGGGCTGCTGGTTACCCTTCTGGTCCGACGATTGCACTGAAAGCACACTCACCATTTGGGTGGGTTGAGATGAAGTCATAGCTTGTCCTGAAGAAGATTGGTTGATTGACAATTGAATAACTTGTTTTGCAACCGAATTCGTAGGTTTATCACTCGCACAACCAAAAATTCCATCGGCATGTGGTCCAGGTTTAACTTTGGGGTCGAAACTAGACACAGAGCATTGGGAATGATCTCATATAACAAAATGGATTGAGCATAAATCAACTCCAGTTCTTGCACCCTAAAAATGGCTTGTTTCTCATTTTACACTCCGGATATCGAAACATCCTTCGCTATATAAGGCAATAAGGACTTAAGGAACCGTTTGAGGAGGAATTCCGGTGGTATAAAGGATTTAATCAACCTCTTCCATCTATTCCACTCTTGGATATGATCCGAGATATGTGTGGCTTTATCCTGCCGAAATGTCAACAATACTTCCATGCCAACGTCATAACACACTGGTAGCTGGAAGTGGTTAAGAAAAGTCATCACTAGGTCATCGAACAAAGAGAATGCCCCCCTAGGTAGTTCTATATACCATTTTGTGGCAGGCCTTGTAAGGGTGCATTGAAACAACCTTAAACGGATTGAATACTGGTGTAAGGAATTTGAAGAGCACCATAGCTAAAAAGTAGGAACATGTTCGCTCGGATCATCTCCTGGTTTGCCCTCGAATTTGGGTATGTCCAAGGGAATTTTAGTAGGGATAGCCGACCAAGCTGGGTCATGAGCTATAGGATTGTTTGTCAATCTCGACAAGTCAGGAAGATTCAGCATTGTGAGGAAAAGGAGCCTAGGATGAGTAGGTTGATGGACCGCTCCTTGATAGTTCTTTTTCACATAGGTCTGATTACCATAACCACCATGGCCTTGGACATAGTGCCCTCCTCTCGTTTGACCCATATAGGGTGGCATGGAAGCACCATACTGTGGTGTACCTTGACTGTTCGAAGCTACAAAGCCTTAATTTGGAGAGTAAGCGGGTTGTTGATACCCACACCCATAAGGTGAAGAAGCTTGTCCATACTGTGTCCCATGATAAGGCCCATAATTCATCACATGAGATGTCCCATGAGACAATCCCTAAGTAGGAACATACGCTTCGGAACTAGGAATATACATTCCAGAAGTAGGAATATATGCTCTGAAAGTAGTAACATGACCTCTAGAAGTGTGAACATGGCCTCCTAAAACAACGGGCAGTATGTGAACCTGAGACACAACTGGTCGAGCAACCGCAGTATGGATGTGACTCGTAGCAACATTTCGGCCCAAAGGACAATGTGAATGAGGTGGAGGATGAACATTCAAAGAACTAGGGACAGAGTACAAAGGGACATGTGTAATTAGGTACGTGTTGTTCCCTATAGTCACTCGTCTCGGACCTGGTATCCTAATAGGATCACTAGCCCTAGGCCTAGGAGAAATATGTGATGTAGCTTCCACCGCCGAGATGGAAGGTGCAATGTGACTTGTGCTCCCAAAACTCTCCACCTAGTAAGGAGTGAGAGTGCCCCCAGGCATAGTGTTAGGCTCAAACTTAGACTCGACATGAAATGCCAAATCATGAGTGGGAAAACTAGACATACCTTAACTACCATAACTAGTACTTGCAGGTTCAAAATGAGTCTCATCATCCTCCAACATTCCATACCAGGGATGCATCAATGGGGGATCAACACTAGAGTAAGTAGGTCTATCATGAAAAGTACCTATCTCAGAAATCACAGGACCCAACTCATTCAAATCAGGTGAAGGATCATAGTTAGGAGTAAACTCCCCATCTTCCACTTGAATGGGAGAAGGTGGTTCAAGAATACCTTCAACATGGTCTCCCATCTTGTATGAATCAATGTGCGAAGTAGTCCGCTTGGACTATCTATTTCTCTCTCCCAAAGGAGGAGGAAATGTAGAAGGCAAAATTCCTTCTAAATTCCAAGAATGGCGAGGTGTCACACCCGATTCCACAATGAATCAAAAAATATAAAAGACTCTCTATCTACGCAAACCCTAGGTAAGCTAACGTGCACAGAGCATACACCAATAAAATATAAATCCAAACATAAGAAATCAAGGGTAGGATAAGTGAGCTACCAAATGAATCAGGTATGTCTCACCTAGGAGAGGCTTGAGACTCCCATACACAACAAGCATAGGTACATAACCAATTATTGTGGCCCTTAGCTTCAATGCGTAAAGTGACTGTGTTATACAACCCCAACCTAGCCGGGACACCTGCAGAATAACTCCTACAGAGTACCCCCTCGATATCCTAGGTAAGGCCACTAAGGTCACCTCAATATAATCAATGCTCAAGCAGATAGTCGCAGGCGGGATTGATCGTATGGGCAGGGTAGAAAAGCCCAAAACTCTCGAAAGAGCCCCTAGATACGAATACAGTCCTGGAAATATCTCTGATGCTACGTAGTTATGACTAGGGGTCATCCCAATCAATAACTGCTCACACTACCTCATGCTTAAATCCCTTTTCAGAGGAAGATCCTGACAAACACTAGTTATACCAAGGAATTTCACACAATCACCTGGATAGACACATACATGTTGTTGTTTAGTGGTATTGGAGAATTTACTCACAATGAACTATTCCAAGACCCTAAAACCGAATCTTGTTGGTGAACCCTATCAAATAAAATAGTGTAGTTGATTTTAATTAAGCGTTGATTTTAATTGGCTTTATTACTCAAAAGAGGTATATGGCCGTGCAACTAATGGCATTATGACACAACATGAAACAAAATGCACACCTAATAATCAATGCAAATGCATTGTGTCCATGAAAAACAGGGTATGCTACTACGTGAAATGCACAATTTTATTTGAATGATAAATGCAAGCTTTCTTATATGAAATCCTAACTAATACTCCAAAGAAAATCTAGTGCAAGTACTATGCAAAATGCAAGATGCAATGCATACTGATAAGCAAATATTTTGGATTTTTTGAAATAAAAATGAGATACTAAAGAAAAAGAATGGTTCTACAACCCCCGGAGTCTGCAAGCACAGTCAAGCAGTACTCAAGCAAAGTACTAAGGTAAAAGAAATCTAATGCACTAATCCCAAAACAAAAAATAAAAAATGCAATGATAAGAACATTCTTGAAAAAATAAATTTTACCCAAAAAAGAACGTCTCTGGTAAAAAATAGAGGTGTATACAGACTCTAGCAGTTTCAAAGGAGACTCAACAATCATCCAAATTCACCCCGCAACAATCAATCTTCCTCTAGAAGAAAAAACTAAGGGCATGCGCGACTGTTCACAGTAAGCCCGCGTGTGTACGCCGAAATAGCAGCGAAACCCACGTATATACGCGACTGTGAGTTAAAAACTTGCATACAGGAAGAAAGGTGCATAAAAATAAAGGCAAAGAGACAAGCTGAGACAAACTTCACACCAATTAGACACTACCAGGAAAACATGCCCCTAGACCTGACACAGAAACAAGAGAAATAGAGCAATTCAAAGTCATTGAATGCTGATAGAAAACCCCAAAAGGAAAACTACTAGGAACTCTCCAGCGGAGTCGCCAATTCCATTATGGAGAGAAATTCCTATGGCTTGGGGTACCACAACAGACAACTTGACTCCAAAAATCAATCCTTTCCAATATGCAATAGAAATCAAATATCTAACACTAAAGTATGAGACCTCGTACGTTATTCCGGACGGTTGAAGTAGATCCCCGTTGAGCTTTCCAACTTCAGCTTGAATTGATAAATCACTTCCTCAACAACAAGTAAACAAGACAAGCATACTATATATATTGGTGTTAGAGATATTCTAGCATATATAATCAACAATGTATAAGAATTTGAAATCATCCATGGATAAAATATTCATTCAAACATACATTATTGGACAGGAAAAGATATTTCTATTAATATAAAATCATAGATTACAATGGATACAACATCTATCGGCACTTCTACGAATCGAAGAAACTGAATCCCGCACTTGGGCCTCCACCACCTCAATCCTCCATCTCTCAATAGCAAGCTCACAAGCAAAAGGAAAGTTTGGGAAGAACTCAAAAGTGCTCCAAGGGACAAAGGAATGCAGACTCAAGCACAAGTTCTGGCAACAATGGACTATAGTTTCTTTGCTCACAATTCTCTTATGCCTTTAATGTATCCAAAGAGTTCCTTATATAGCTTTTCAAAGGGGTAATGAAAGGTCAAATTCGAGCGATCTCAAGGCATTTGGAAGGCCAAGAGACAAGTGAGTCGAATCCATGTCAAGGAAAACTCCAAAAGGATTTGGATTTTGTACACATCCCGATGTACGCGGTTTTAGGGGTCTAACTCGCTTATATACACGATTAGGGGTTTAAAAGTTGCGTATATGAATTTTCACATGTTTATAGGGATGGTATAGGAAACATAAAAGGACAAAAAATGGTCCAAGGGGTCTAAGGAGTCTGCAGTGGGATAGGGGAAGGCAATACAAGTGTGATTCACCTGGTGTGGTAAAATCAACTATAACAATAAACAAGCATGGCTACTAGAATACAGTGTAGATCCATGTTGTAGAGGACTTAAACTCGGACATAGCTACCATACATACAACGTATATCTATGTCATATAGACACAAATTTGAGCATAGCCACAACCATACAAATGTGGATCCATGCTAGATATACAAAACTCCATCGCAACCTGGGGAAAAATCAAGGAGTGCTTTTAAACAAATGCCAAGGGTTTTCATCTCGTCCTCCACAAAGTATGATTCTATCCATGTGATTACAATGATCTGAAGTCGAACATGGTAGAAACCACTTGATTACCATCCAATGATGTGAACCGTTAACAAGTGCGAGGGAGATCACCATTAATGTCAATGATTCCCAAGGTACTCTAGTACAATCTACTGAGTGCGAAGAGATGCCCTGATGTCGAACACCCAGTCAATTCTATCGATCAAAGGTCAATGATGTGAACCTATGTCGAGAGTGAGAGAATCTGTCATTAAGGCATACAGATCTTAAGGTACTAAATATTGTTTCTAAGAATATTTCTCGGATGATAAGCTGATGTCGACGGGAATAGTCTCATCGAAGGAGGGCCATGATGAGTCCCACATCGATGACACAAAACTCAGAACATAGTTTTGGAATGATGTGAATGTAGTAACCATATGACTAGATCAAAGATACTGACACAAAGACTATGTAGACTGTAGAGGTAAAACTTCTTCAGATCCCCTTTGAACATCGGGTGGCATGACAAAATGACTTTGCAACATGACTAGATAGGATAGATACACAATGCAACAGTGGACAATTCATTCTTTTGAAATACTCAAAGGATTGACATGACTCATGAAAGTAGATCATCACGGAGATCAGCTGAATACCCAGTTGACTAACATGATTGTGCAGACAAGTGCTATGTTCAAAGGTAATGACAAACAACTGCCATTATTTAAAAAATGATTCCCTTCCCATTTTCCCCCATCATTATTGATGAGTGCCTCTTTTCGGTTTTACAAGTTCAAAGAGGGTAACAAACACTCGATATAGCTTGTCAGAAGACAAGTCTAGTCTCATATGTTTTACGAACCTGAGAGAGGAGGGGTTCATTCCCAAACGGGCCTCTCAATGTTTAATTTAACAAGTCCACTAAAAGAAAACTCGGTATTGTTCATGTTTAGAGAGTCTGAATGAATATAGAAGAAGACTTCAAAGGGTCCTTTTTCGTATGATTTAGTCTCTAAGGCCCAAAAAAATGTAAAATCATACCTTAGAGAACTCTTCCAGTCATGATTGGCTGGAGTGTTCCTTTCTCGTAAATATTCCTATCCGAACTGAGAAAGAGATAACCTACCATCGAAGGGACGACTCTTCCAATACTTTAACGAGCATGAAGAAGACAAGATCGCTCGACAATCTTTTCATATTTAGGGAGCCTGAAAAGGGTTTAAAGAGAACTCCATGAGGTTCCTTTATGCAATGTAATGTTTTACGAGCCTAGAAAGAATTGAAAATGGACTCGACAACTTTTTCATGTTTAAGGAGCCTAAAAAAGAGGTGAAAAGAAACTCCATGACGCTTCTTTACACAATGTCATATTTTACGAGCCTGGAAAGAAACTTGAACTGGACTCGAAACTTTGATACTAGATTTTAACAAGCGTGACAAAGTGTTGTAATAAACGCTCGAAAACCTTTTCCGTTTTGTGAAAGTACAAAAAAGCCATAAACAAACTTCCAAAAGCTTCTTACTAAAGTAAACCTGCAGACGACTCATAAACAAGTGTTAAATACATTCAAAATAAACATATACGGTGTTCAACTAGGCAGAAGCATTGCTTCCAATCTTTAAGGATCAGCTGACTAAATGTCAGTAGGGAGAGCTGAAGCAGTTTGGATTTGGTTCCATATTAGCTTTCTTCTTCTTTGAGCGGGTCCCACAGATGATGCCCAAGGTGAATTTCTGGAGTCTGAGAGCACGGGACCCCCGTATGTTGAGGTGGGTCCAGGTCATCGCTTGCACAGGAGTGGGTAGGGGCAAAGTGAAGTTCGATGATATGTTCTTCATATGGTTGCGGGATCAGATGCTCATGGTTGAGGACTATGCCTATGCAGGCACATATTTTACAGGTGATCCTAACCTACCACTCCCACCTGGAGGGAAGTGGGGTGACATTGGTAAGAAGAAAGAAACCCTTACAATGGAAAATGTTTTTATGTTTTATATTTTTTATGATAAGTGATGAGACCTGTATATCTTCATGTAGATGTTCGAGCAGCGAGGTTTGGAGGAGCATATCCATTAGACAGGTGAGCTGGAGCTCGCCTCGTGACACAGGGTGATGATATTACTGGGGAGCTAGAGGACAACCTAGAGAGGTTGACTCTGGACATCCCAAATGCTGATATAGATGACCTCCTGGCTAGATATCAGAGATCTATGACGGGAGTACCAGGCCGATTCAGTGGGCTACTACGTAGGGTGGCTAGATCAGTGATGTGCTATGATGAGCACCATTAGTGGATTAGACATGTATACTGAAAGCTAATAGCTTTAGGATTTTTTTATGATGATTTTTCCTGAAAGCCTACATGCTTCGAATGAGGTCTGCGGACCTATTTTTTGTAAAAAAAAATCGTATATATATATATATATATATATATATACATACTTTTACATGGTGTTTATATGTCTCAATGGTGTTTATATGTGTCTTTAAATGTTTATTTACAATGTACCATGTTTGATTTAACGTCATGAATGGGAAATATGCCAATCTAGGATGTAATTAGCCAATGAATCAACAACTACATTATGTTCCCTAGGGATATGCCTATATGTAATGGTTCCAAATGATCTTTCTAACAAACGTACCCTCCGGAAGAGGCAGAGGAGAACCGGGTTCCTAATGGTGTAGACATGGTTTAAATGACAAACCGCGAGCTAAGAGTCCATCAAAACTACTAGATCACAAACATCCTAGGAGGCAGCTTCAGTCAGAAGACCGATGACTACTTCATATTCAGTGATGTTATTAGTAGAGGGACATAAACAAACCTCTCCCGAACTGACCAAATCTTTAGCTGGGGAATAGAGAACCCAAGCAGTCGAGGCTAGATTCAAGGTGTGGCGGCAAGCACCATCAACAAAGCCGTAGAAATCCATCTTCATGACCAAAACATGGTATAAACAGATGTGAACAGTAAAACTCAAAACCATCTTGAAAATACTGAAAGCACACTGAAAGTCAATCAATATACATATATACAAGATACCATCCAAGAAAACCTAGGCATAGTACCTTTTTAGGTACAACCCATTGTGAGGTTTCCCCAAAGGGATTCCATCATAATCAACTAACACATAGGCTCCTTTCTCTAACACCTTCGAAATAACAAAAGGTCCATACCACATGGACTCGAACTTACCCTTCCCTAGCTTGTCATATCTATGGTCATAAGTCAAAACTAGGTCACCCTCATTGAAAACACAAGGCTTGATGGATTTATCGTACTGCGCCTTGATGCGTTTCTTATGTGCCTCATTAGCCAAGGCAGCATCTCTACGAGTCTCATCAAGGTTATTTAAGTACAAAAATATCACTTCCTCTATGGAAGTTTCTAGGAGAAGTTCGACGACAAGTTGTAAAGATGGAATCTGACATTGCATCGGCAAGACAGCTTCAAGTCCATAGACAAGCTGGAATGGCGTGAAACTAGTAGCTATTTTCACGGAAGTCCGATAAGCCTAAAGAGTGGAAAAAAGAATGAGATTCCAATTGGATTTATGATCTCCAACCATCCGATGAAGCATAGTTTTCAAAACCTTATTAATGGCCTCTACCTGACCATTAGATTGCGAATAATACAACATAGAGTTTTCATGGCAAAAACCTAGCTTGGCACTCAATTCCTCCATCATTTGATTACGGAAATGAGATCCATGATTAGTGACGATGGAGTACGAAACTCAAAATATAGCTATAATGTGATTGAACAAGAAGAGAGCAGCGATCTTACCATATTTTGCATATGTAGGCATGGCCTCAGCCCATTTTGTGAAATAATCCACGGCTACGATGGTGTAACCATGCCCCCGGCAGAGGCATGCTTACAATGCATGAAGTCAATCCCCCGTTTGGAAAAAGGGCCAATGACAATGACAGGGTGAAGCAGAGAAAGATGGATGCGCTAAATGGTTTTTCATCCTGGTCATCTTAGAGACATCCTAGTCATATTAGAGACATATTCCTAAGATGTCGTCATTATAATATACGGCTCAACCCACATAAATGTGTTTTTGGTGTTGAGACGGGATGTCTACTTGGCTTTGTGGTATCCAAAGATGGCATCGGGATTGATCCTTTGAATATTGCTGCTATCATTAATCTACCAGCCCCAACCAAAATCCTTGAACTCCAAAGTTTGCAGGGGAAAGAAAACTTTCTTCGTCGTTTCATGTGCAATTTCGTAGAGAAAATGCACGGTTATATGCGTCTCCTCAAGAAGAACACTCCATTCTTCTGGGATAACCAAGACCAATGCACCTTTTATAGTCTTAATTACGCTCTAACTCATTCACCCATGATACACCCCCCAGATTATTCAAAGGACTTTCTCTTGTATATTGCTACCTCCTCTACTACCATGGCCATGGTTTTAGCACAGGACAATCTCCACGGTCAGGAGCATGTGATTTATTATGTCAGTAAGAATCTTATTGATTCTGAAACCTATTATTCACATGTGGAGAAGTTAGCTTTGGCCATGGTCATTACTGTGTAAAAATTTCGTCACTACATTCTACTTCGCACTACCACCGTATTGGCATACCAGAACCTGATGTACTACATTATGACTCATCAGGTACTCGGGGACAAGTACTCCTATTGGATCATCATCCTTCAGGAGTTTGATCTCGAGTTTGCCAAGGCTACATCAAAGAAATCCTTGTTTTTTGCTGAGCTTATGTGTGACCTTCCCTGTGCTACCATGGAATCTGAGCCCAACGATTCATTTCCAGATGAATTCATGTTCCTAATTAGCACTATTGATCCTTGGTATGGAGATTTGCTGATTTATCTCCAGACCCATCATTTTTAGCCGCATCTATCTTGCGATGATCGTCGCCGCATCCGTCACCACGCGAAGTACTATCTTATCTTAAATGATACATTGTATAGACATGGGATTGATTCCATTCTTCGGCAATGCCTCACTCATGAGGAGGCTGAACACGTGCTCAATGATTGCCACTCTGGAGCATGTGGTAGTCATTTATCTAGGATGGCTATAGCCAAAAAATCCTTCATGCTGGCTATTTCTGGCCTTCTGTCTTCAAAGACTATCATGAGGCTCTTAAGAAATTCCCACCTTGCCAACATTTTTATCCCAAAAAGAACACCCATCCTTCTTCGCTTCACCCTATCATTGCCATTGGCCCTTTTGGAAAATGGGGGATTGACTTCAAGGATTGTAAGCCTACCTCAGTCGGGGGGTATGGTTACATCATCGTAGCCATGGATTATTTCACAAAGTGGGCTGAGGCCATGCCTACATATATAGAAGATGGTAAGACTGCTTCTCTCTTCTTGTTCAATCATATCATAGCTAGATTTGGAGTTCCGCAATCCATCGTCACTGATCATGGATCTCATTTCCATAATCAAATTATGGAGGAATTGAGTGCCAAGCTAGGTTTTCACCATGAAACCTCTACGCCATATTATCCACAAGCTAATGTTCAGGTAGAGGCCATTAACAAGGTTTTGAAAACTATGCTTCGTCGGATGATTGGAGATCATAAATCCAACTAGCATCTCGTTCCTTTTTCCACTCTTTGGGCTTATCTGACTTCCATGAAAATAGCTACTAGTTTTACACCATTCCAGCTTGTCTATGGACTTGAAGTTGTCTTTCCGATCCAATGTTAGATTCCATCTCTACAACTTGCCGTCGAACTTCTCCCAGACACTTCTGCAGAGGAAGTGAGATTTTTGTACTTAAATAACCTTGATGAGACTCATAGAAATGTTGCCTTGCTAATGAGGCACATAAGAAATGCGTCAAGGCGCAGTATGATAAATCCATCTAGCCTCGTGTTTTCAATGAGGGTGACCTAGTTTTGACTTATGACTAGAGATATGACAAGATAGGGAAGGGTAATTTCAAGTCCATGTGGTATGGACCTTTTGTTATTTCCAAGGTGTTAGAAAAAGGAGCCTATGAGTTAGTTGATTATGATGGAATCCCTTTGGGGAAACCTTGCAATGGGTTGTACCTGAAAAGGTACTATGCCTAGGTTTTCTTGGATGGTATCTTGTATATATGTGTATTTATTGACTTTTAGTATTTTCAAGATGGTTTTGAATTTTAGTGTTCGCATCTGTTTATACCATGTTTTGGTCATGGATATGGGTTTCTATGGCTTTGTTGATGGTGCTTTCTTCCACACCTTGAATCTAGTTTCAACTGCTTGGGTTCTCTATTCCCTAGCTAAATATTTGGTTAGTTTAGGTCCTACTACTAATAACATCGCCGGATATGAAGCAATCATCAGTCTTCTGACTGAAGCTGCCTCCCCGGATGTCCGTGATCTAGTAGTTTTGATGGACTCTCAGCTCATGGTTTTTCATTTAAACCATGTCTACACCATTAGGAACCCAGTTCTCCTCCACCTCTTCTAGAGGGTACATTTGTTAGAAAGATAATTTGGAACCATTACATATAGGCATATCCCTAGGGAACATAATGTAGTTGTTGATTCATTGGCTAATTACATCCTAGATTGGGATATTTCCCATTCATGACATTAGATCAAACATGGTACATTGTAAATAAACATTTAAAGACACATAGAACTCATAGAAAATCCATTTATCCATTTGAGACGTATAAACACCGTGTAAAAGTCTGTATATATATATATATACAAATTTTTTTTACAAAAAATAAGTCCCGAGACCTCATCCGAAGCACGTAGGATTTTAGGAAAAATCATCATACAAAAATCATGAAGCTATCAACTTTCAGTATACATGTCTCATCCACTAAAGGTGCTCATGATAGCACATCATTGCTTGAGCCACCCTACGTAGTATCCTGTTGAATCATCCTGGTACTCCTACCATAGATCTCTGATATCTAATCGGGAGGTCATCTATATCAGCATCTGGGACATCGAGAGTCAACC
This sequence comes from Pseudotsuga menziesii, assembly GCA_001517045.1. Lineage (NCBI taxonomy): Eukaryota > Viridiplantae > Streptophyta > Pinopsida > Pinales > Pinaceae > Pseudotsuga > Pseudotsuga menziesii. Next base: position 326,588 of record LPNX010732788.1, on the reverse strand, counting down.
TCTCTAGGTTCTCCTCCAGCTCCCTGGTGATATCATCACCCTATGGCACGAGGAGAAATTCGGCTCACCTATTTAATGGAGATGCTCCTCCAGGACTCATTGCTCCAACATCTGCATGAAGACATACAGGTCTCATCACTTATCATAAAAAATATAAAACATAAAAAACATAAAAACATTTTCCAGTGTTAGGGTTTCTTGCTTCTTACCAATGTCATCCCACTGCCCTCCAGGTGGGAGTGGTAGGTCAGGATCACCTGTAAAATATGTGCTGCATAGGCATAGTCCTTAACCATGAGTATCTGATCCTACATCCATCTGAAGAACGGATCACCGAAATTCACTCTTCCCCTACCCGCTCTTGTGCGAGCCATGACCTGGACCCACCTTAGCATATGGGGGTCTCATGCTCTTAGAATCCGGAAAGTCACCTGGGGCCTCATATGTGGGACCCGCTCAAAGAAGAAGCAAGATAATATGGAACCAAAGGCGAACTGCTTCAGCTCTCCGTGCCGACATTTAGTCAACTGATCCTTGAAGATTGAAAGCAATGCTTCCACCCAGTTGAACACCGTAGATGTTTATTTTGAATGCATTTAACACTTGTTTATGAGTCGTCAGCAGGTTGACTTTAGTAAGAAGCTTTGGAAAGTTTGTTTATGGATTTCTCATACTTTCACAAAAGGGAAAAGGTCATCGAGCGTTTATTACGACACTTGGTCACGCTCATTAAAATCTAGTATCATAGTTTCGAGTCCAGTTCAAGTTTCTTTCCAGGCTCGTAAAATACGACATTGTGTAAAGAAGCATCATGGATTTCTCTTTTCACCTCTTTTTCATGCTCCTTAAACACAAAAAAGTCATTGAGTCCATTTCTGATTCTTTCCAAGCTCGTAAAACATTACATTGCGTAAAGGAACCTCATGGAGTTCTCTTTAAACCCTTTTTAGGCTCCCTAAATACAAAAAGATTGTCGACCGATCTTGTCTTCTTCATGCTCGTTAAAGTGTTGGAAGAGTCGTCCGTCCGACGGTAGGTTATCTCTTTCTCAATTCAGATAGGACTATTTATGAGAAACGAACACTCCATCCAATCATGACTGGAAGAGTTCTCTAAGGTATGATTTTACACTTTTTCGGGCCTTAGAGACTAAATCATATGAAAAAGGACCCTTTGGAGTCTTCTTTCATATTTGTTTAGACTCTCTAAACATGAACGACACCGATTTTTCTTTCAGTGGACTCATTAAATTAAACATTGAGAGGCCCATTTGGGAACGAATCCCTCCTCTCTCATGTTCGTAAAACATATGAGACTGGACTTGTCTTCTGACAAGCTATATCAAGTGTTTGTTACCCTCTTTGAACTCATAAAACTGAAAAGAGGCACTCATCAATCATGATGGGGAAAAATGGGAAGGGAATCATTTTGTAAATAATGGTAGTTGTTTGTCGTTACCTTTGAACATGGCACTTGTCTGCACAATCATGTCATTCAATTGGGTATTCAGTTGATGTTCGTGACGATCCACTTTCATGAGTCATGTCAATCCTTTGAGTGTTTCAAAAGAATGCATTGTCCACTATCGCATTGTGTATCTATTTTGTCTAGTCATGCAGCCAAGTCATTTTGTCGTGCCACCCGATGTTCAAAGGGGATCTGAAGAAGTTTTACCTCTGCAGTCTACATGATTAGAGGAAATTTGGGGTCTAAAATGGGCCTTATAAGAAAACGTGCCAAAATAAGTTTTTGTGAGTTGGAATTCAAGAACCAATAGAATTTCAATAAAATAAGTCAACCATAATGGTTGAATTGACATATTTGTCATTAAAAAAACTACTTTTTTTGTTTGTATTTTTGACATGTCTCATTGTGTTTTTACTCAAATTTCGATCGGGAGAGCTCGTTGGATGTGAAATTTGATTCCAAATCCAACGAGTACCCACACTGCATACTTTTGATGGACCCCTTTACCCCCAAAACAAGAAATACCTTAAAAAATGTGATGATGATGTCATCATCACATTTTTTCAGGTATTTCTTGTTTTTGGGGTAGCGGAGTCCGTCAAAAGTATGCAGTGTGGGTACTCGTTGGATGCGGAATCAAATTCTGCATCCAACGAGCTCTCCCGATTGAAATTTGAGTAAAAACACAAGGAGATATGTCGAAAATATGAACACAAAAAGTAGTTTTTTTCTTTCTTCCTCCAAAATTAATCAATATTATTTTATTATTTTAACTATTATTTTATTATTTTCCTTAGGAGGCCCATTTTAGACCCCAAAATTCCTCTAATGAGTCTTTGTGTCAGTATATTTGAGTCATTCATATGGTTACTACATTCACATCATTCCAGAACTATGTTTCAAGTTTTGTGTCGTCAATTTGGGACTCATCATGGCCCTCCTTTGATGAGACTATTCCCGTTGACATCAGCTCATCATCTAGGAAATAGTCTTAGAAATAATATTTAGTACCTTGAGATCTGTATGCCTTAGTGACAAATTCTCTCGCTCTCAACATAGGTTCACATCATTGACCTTTTATCGATAGAATTGACCGGGTGTTCGACATCAAGACATCTATTTGCACTCAGTAGATTGTACTAGAGTACCTTGGGAATCATTGACATTAATGGTGATCTCCCTCACACTTGTTAATGGTTCACATCATTTGCTAGTAATCAAGTGGTTTGTACCATGTTCGACTTCAGATCATTGTGATCACATGGATAGAATCGTACTTTGTGGAAGACGAGATGAAGACCCTGGGCATTTGTTTAAAAGCACTCATTGCTTTTTCCCCAGGTTGCGATGGAGTTTTGTATATCTAGCATGAATCCACATTTGTATGGTCGTGGCTATGCTCAAATTTGCGTCTGTATGACATAGATCTACGTTGTATGTCTGGTAGCTATGTCTGAGTTTGAGTACTCTATCACATGGATCTACGATGTATTCTAGTATCCATGCTTGTTTATTCCACTCATGGTTCTGCCTTGTATTGGTCTGTAGCTATGAGTTTGGTTACTTGTGTCTATGAGTCAACATACTGATGTACTACAGATGCCTACTTGATTGCATACTCCGATCGAGCTAACATTTTCATCTCCTGGTGATGACTTGTTCTCAAAGCTCTCGTTTATCATATCACTCTAAGACTCGTGCTTTGGGGGGCATCCTGTTATACCAATATCTTGTCACCATCATGTGATAAGACATTTGACATACCTACTTGCCCTAAATCCCAGCTTCTGGAGTGGAAACTAAATGGTTTTTCATCAATCTATCATACAAATTCCCAGCACCGCGCATGCCTCTTTATCTAGCAGTGGTACCCCTACTTGCATCACCTTTCATCAGTTGTCCACAAGTGGTGCCACCACCCATTTCCCTTGGTCCATAGGTGGTTATTACCAGAACCACTCTATCATAGAAGGAGAAGTACGATACCCTGGGTAAAAAGGGAAAAAGAGAAGTTTTTTGAGGCTTCTAGATGATAAGCCTCGTGTACTGCCTTATCCCTACTACTGTGGGTTGGTTGAGCTCGAGAACCCTCATCTTAGGATCTTAGAGGCCACCTCACCCACTAATTTCTCAACCATCTCTATCCATTAAAGCCCTATAAATAAAAGCTCATAGCCATGGTTGAGGGGGGAACATTGAAGGTATTGTTATGCTGTTGGATTGATTCTTGTCCCAAGATCATTTGGAGAGAGCATAGAGAGCTAAAGTCAGAGCTTTTGGGGATGAAGAACTAGTTTCATGGAGATGCATGTCAACACTAAGGCTTGGTTGTAAAATTCTTCATATTTCTAATTCAAGTTGATTTTTGTCCCACATATGATGTTGTTGTTTTGATTTCGCATATATATGTTGCTAGATTTCTTAGTCACTAGCATAGATTAGTAGATCATATTTTAGTTGCTTTGATTCGTTTCGTGTTGAGATTTTTTGTAGGTACACAGGTGAACTGTCAAAGCCTTGTATTCCAGATATCTACAACGTCTAGCGAGAGTCTTCAACCTCTATCCTTTATTTGTTCTGGATCTGAACTATTAAGACCATTTGAACACCTTGCTGTCCACAGGAGGTGACATATTCTAGCTAACAAATCTGGCGACTCCGCTGGTCTGTGAAACCAAAGATTTTGGGTTTGATCCCCAGCAGAGTCGCCATATTTGTTAGCTAGAATATTTAACCTCCTACGAACAGCAAGGTGTTCCACTAGTCTGAATATTTCAGATCCAGAACAATAAGAGGACATAGGTTGAAGACTCTCCCTAGACGCTATAGATATCTAGAATACAAGGCTTTGACAGTTCACCTGTGTACCTGCAAAAAATCTCAACACGAAATGAATCAAAGCAACCAGAATATGATCTACTAATCTATGCTAGTGACTAAGGAATCTAGCAACATATATATGCAAAATCACAACAACAATATCATATGTGGGACAGAAATAAACTTGCATTAGAAATATGAAGAAGTTTACAACCAAGCCTTAGTGTTAACATGCATCTCCATGAAACCAGCTCTTCATCCTCAAAAGATCCGAATTTAGCTCTCTATGCTCTCTCCAAATGATCTTGGGCCAAGAATCAATCCAACAACATAACAATACCTTCAATGTTCCCCCCTCAACCATGGCTATGAGCTCTTATTTATAGGGCTTTAATGGATAGAGATGGTTGAGAAATTAGTGGGTGAGGTGGCCTCGAAGATCCTAAGATGAGGGATCTCGAGCTCAACCAACCCACAGAAGTAGGGATAAGGTAGTACACAAGGCTTATCATCTAAAAGCCTCGAGAAAATTCTTATTTTCCCTTTTTACCCAGGGTACCGCACTTCTCCTTCTATGACAGAGCGGTTATGGTAATAACTGCCTATGGACCAAGGGCAATGGGTGGTGGCACCACTTGTGGACAACCGATGAAAGGCGGTGCGAGCAGGGGTACCACTTCTGGATAAAGGGGCATGCACGGTGCTAGGAATTTGAATGACAGATTGATGAAAAAAAATTTAGTTTCCACTCCAGAAGCTGGGGTTCAAAGCAAGTAGGTATGTCAAACTTCTTATCACATGATGGTGACAGGATTTTGGTATAACAACCACCATGTCCTTGATCAACCCGAGACACTTCACCTTCCTGGAATCAAAGGAAAAAAAATATTTATGTGGTCTATTAACTTCCATCACCAAAATTTCTACCACTCCCTTGGGAATTAAATTATGAGAGGCACCAGAGTCTATCATAGCCTTGTGTGTAGTCATATCATGTATGTTATGGAGAAAAAATTCCCATGGCTTGGGGTGTACCGCAAAAGATAGCTTTGACACTAGAAATCAATATTTTCTGATATGCAAGAGAAACCAAACATCTAACACTAAGGGATACCGAATCATACCTTGTATCGGACGGTTCAAGTAGGTCCACGTTGAGCTTTTCCAATTCACGCTTGCATTACCAAATTTCCCTCAACAATAGAAAAAAAGAAAATCATGCTCTATAATAATGTGTTAGACCTACTCTAGCATATATATTCAGCAATGTATACGTAATTAAATACATCCATGGATTCAATTTTCATATTCAAATGCACATAATTGGATAGGAAAAGATATTTCTATTAATAAAATCAGAGATTACAATAGAGACAACCTCTGTCGGCATGTCTATGAACCAGAGAAATCGAGTCCTCCACCTGGTCCTCCACCACCTCAATCCTTTATCTCTTGATAGCAAGATCACAAAGAAAGGAAACCTTGGGAAGAACACAAATTTATCCAAAGGGACAAAGGGATGCAGACTCAAGTATAAGCAAACTGAGGCAACAATGGAATATCGTTTCTTTGTTCTTCAATTCCTCCTCTTCAATATATCCAAGGGGTTCCTTATATAGCACTCCAAAAGGGTAATGGAGGGTCGAATCCGAGCGATCTCAAGGCATATGGAAGGCCAAGAGTCAGGATCTTCGGACTCCTATGAGGAAAAATCCAAAAATATTTGGATTTATGCACACATCCCAATGTATGCAGGTTTGAGGTCAAAAGTCACATGTACATGTGAGTATGGGTTTAAAAGTCACGTACAACAATAAACAGGTGTTTTTTAGGGATGATCTTGGAACATCAAAGTATAATATAATTCCATGGGGTCTAAAGAGTATGCATAGGGATAGGGAAGGCCATAAATATGTGATCAACCATGTGTGGTAAAATCAGCTATAACAGATGCCCCCTAATGTGTGAGGTCAGAGGGGTAACATGATGGCTAAAATACATTATAAAATCCATCCCATAAGTGGATTAATGAAGACATGGGTGGAAGAACCAGCCACTCATCAATACAATACAATGATCAATCTCTGCATGTGACTGCAAATACATATAGCAATCTTGGATACATAAGAGTACAATGGCCATGAATAGGAATGATATACAAAATGTGACATGTATCATCATCGCCATGTACAATATACAATAGATCAGAATCTCCAAAAGGGTGAAGATATACAATGGATAAAAATATCCATAATAGCTGAAGATATACAATGGATCAAGATCTCCATAGTGTATGAAGATATCTGATATACACTGGAATCAAATCACGATAGCTGATATCTCATGAACACTGGCATGATCAAGGAGGTAGCATATGTGGAATTCCTCCAAGCTAGAAGGTCTTCTACACAAAATTCTATGAGTACATGTCCTACTATGCAAATATATGCATTGAGGTCGAATATAGTATTCCATCATTTGATTACCAGTCATTGATGTATACCATTAATAGATGCAAGATCACCCACTGATAATGAAAATGGGAATGAAGGTATAGAGTCCAATATAACAAGTGTGAATAGATGTGTTGAGGTCAAACACTTGGAAGAATACATCGAACAGGGGACATTGATGTATTACCAAAAATGTCGATGGTGAGAGAACCTACAACTGATGATGCTAAGTCTCAAGGAACTCAAATGAATCTAGACTCCTATTACAAAATAAATGACCTAAATTCGATGGAATGGAATCCGCTGGAAGGAGGGTGTTTGTGCCAGAAATTGTTTCCATACTACAAAGAAACAAGCCAACACAATCTCAAATATTCAATCAAACAAAACTAGGTTTTTAGGGTTTTTGAAAGGTCTTTTTGGTTGTGAGGTTTGGTAACAAAAGGGAATACATTCACAAGCCAAATAGGAACTAAATCATAAGTAAAGAAAAATAGAGATGCATAATATAATAACCATGTATCCAACAGAACATAACATTGAAGTTCATCTACAACTGACAAGCACTACAGGCATAAATACTATAAACCAGCAATGAAATTATCAATTGTGTAGCTAAACAAGCTAGAAATGAAGCCAAAATACAAACTGAAGGGTAAAATGGATCATATATCTCATAATATGTTCATCAAATACAATTGAGAGTTGAGTACTTAGCTTATCAATAAGTCCAGAGACCTCCTTAAGCCATCCAAAATTCGAACCCCTTGTTCTCTTTGAGACCCTCCTAAATATTGTTTTTCAAAAAATCAGTTAGAGTCTAGACCCTAACTGTTTTTAGCCTACTCATCGATAGGATAATGTCAAAATAATAATTAAAAAATAAATTATTCCTCAAAAACATAACAAGTAACTATTTTAGCTAAAAATGCTCAAAGGTCTTTAGCAGCTTCTGCCAATAAAGCTATCCCATCTAAGGCTTAGGCCTTTTTTCTAGCTTTCTGCTGCTCAGTTTCCATATTTGTCATCCTTCTTGTAAGCTCCTTATTCTGTTGTTGTAGGCTTCTGACAGTCTTTTTCAATTCTGTACACTGTAAATCTGAGTTTCTTTTCCTTTTTAGGGCCTCTTTGGAGACTGCAATAAGTTCTTGGTAATGATTATTCACTTCTTCTAAGTCTTTCCTGAGTCTTCTATTAGCTATGATAAAACCATCATTTGTTTCTTGCATGTACTCCATTTGATGCTTATACTGTTTGATGGTTCTTTGCAAATTTTCCTTTTCTCAGTCTAAATCCTTTCCTCCTGTTGTATTCTGCAGTTCACTAGGAAACCATGGGATATTCAACTTTTTGAAGATGTCCTCATCCTCAGGCAGTAGCTCTGTAGAAACACCATAAACACTTGGATCTTCTTGATTATCTATTTCAGTAGGTGCAACTTCATCCATCAACAACTTTTTTTCAGAATAAGAAACTTCTATGTCCTCTTTCTGTTGTTCCTTCAGCATTTCACCTCGTAATTCCAAAAACACAATAGATAATATAGTCTGAGTGATGCTTGATTCTTCTTCTGTCTTCAATGTCTTCTTCCCTTTGCTGTTACCTTTTCTAGATTCTATATTTTCATCTGAAGAAGAAGTATCAATCATAGTTATCCCTTCTATCTTTAACTTAGGGTTTAGTATCTTTTTCATGTTCGGATCTAGTTTTGTGTCTCCAGCCTGGGTCAAACTCTCCTATCATCTTTAAATTTCTTCCTTGATTCCTAATAGAGGAAAATTATTTAACCTTGACCTTCTTTTTCTTTGGAATCACTGTCTTATCCTCTTTACTGTTGAACTCTCTGTGTGTGCCAACCCTAGTCTCAGCACTGACAGTCAGCTCATTTCCTTCCAACAAGTATCCTTCATCTTCAGATAAAATGGTAATTGGCCTTCATTGTTGAGCCTTAGTATCTCCTTCATCTCCTAAAACCTTTTCTGAAAAAACAATTTTTTCATCAATGAGTGCTTTTGCTAGTGCTTTATTTTGTACAGGCTGGCTTTCTTTGTGAATAGACATCAAATTTTTGTCCTCATTGTCAACTGAAGGCTGTTGAGATTCATAATCTCCCTTTGAAGGTTATACCACTTCTTCAAGTTTGACACATTTCTTATCTTCAGCCTTGACTTTTTGTCTTAATTTTTGAATTAGGGTTTGTCCCTTATCAACATGCTTTTTGGTAGGCTGTCCTTCCTGGTTATTTTGGAACCCAGAACAAAAGAGAAAGTAGTCCCAAGTATTTCCTTCTCTTTGCAGAACAGTGCTGATAATAAGCTTGATCAATCCATGATGAAAAATGGACTGTGCAGTGTGGTCATGATGCTCTTTGATCCTGCTTGACATTTTCTGCAAAATATTTAACAGGAAGAAAGGGATATTCATCCTTGATTCACCAGTAAGGTGCTGAAGGAACCTAAAATGATACTTAAATACAAAAGCATACCTCCCTTCACATGTAATGTAGCTTTGTAGAACCTTGATAGGCTCTACCCACTCAGCTCTGAAATTCTGGATGAGCACTCCTTTGCTCCAGTCTGGAACAATGCCAGGCAATAGATACCTTTGGGAATTGAAGGTAAATGGCACCTTTTTGAACCAAAGTTATCCTTCATTCTTGACCCCTATTGCTTCAGCCACCAACTCTATAGTTAATTTGAATTTCAGAGTGTCAAATGATACTATATCTTGGCTATAACATTGAGCAAATTTATGAGAAACTTCGGTATTATATCCATCAATACTTTTGAAGAAGTCCAACCATCCAACATTCTCAAAAAGGTCAGTACAACCTGGAAACTTGTTTATCCAATTCAGTTCAGTGGGCTCAGCCCTATTGGTCTTCCCACTCCTCTTCATCTACTTTCCCAAAGCTTGATGATGTTTTTGTGTAATTTTCAGAACCTAGTGACCTAACAGCCTTTTTTTCTCGAGTTTTCAAAGTTTTGACAGTCAGTTCTCCTTTGTATTCTCCATGGCTATTTTTCCTTGATTTTTTAACAATCAGTACTATTATCAATGATGTGAATGTTTTGTACTAAGCTTAGGTAATTTAGGTCATCCAGAGCACTAAAAATCTTTAACAGAGCTGCTGCTGAACTTAATTAACAACAAATATGCTCATCTAAACCTTTTGGACTGATCTATCACCATTGGGAGTTTGTTGAATATATGAATTTATGTTTTGTTTAATCAATTTAACATTATAAGCCTTAATAGTAAAACCCCCAATTTAACAGGCCATGACCAAGGCACGCGGAGTACCTCACTCCCGGCTTGCTGCAGGTGCTAAAAATTTGATTCTTGGTGTTGGGCTAACTGGGCAGACCCGGGTTTTACCTTTTACTTCGCACCAACAAAAGACCAACAGTGTTGGCCCTTTCGAGAACAGCCTGCGAACAGGATACAGTCTCACCCAAAACAGCTATGGGGTGACGCAAAATCAAGTTTCTGCAAGCAGAAGAGAGAATCTTATTGTACCTTTAGTCTTTAATGATTAATAATCACACAACACAATGCTTCTATTATCAAGTATGTAGCTTCGCGGTTAGATAAACAAACAGTTACTTGCACGGCCCTTATCTGGGAATTCACAGCAAAGCTAGTTATTAACAGCAATCTTACTTTATCAGTTATTTACTTAGAAATGCATAAAATATAATAACAAATCAACGCAAAGGAACCACAACACCAGATATAACATGGTTCACCCCCAGTGTAGGGGTTACATCCACAGAACTGCATTTTATTCAACTCTTTACAACTAAAATGATAGTTCTGATCTATGCACTCATCTGCAGATCCCTTCAGTCCTCAAAGCCACGCACATAGCAGTAGGCCTCTGCGCACACAGCTGCAGATCTTCCTTTTCACCAAAAACCCCTCTGCGCACACAGCTGTAGAGGTCGTCCATGCACACAGTTGGGACTTAACCTTCTTACAAAAACACTTATACTATCTCTTATCTTTGCATTACAATAGCTTCGTAAGATAATCATTAAATACCTAACCCTACTTCTTTACATAAGTGCCTATTTATATAGCGCACTGTTACAAAACCATGGACTTAAACCATGGGTGCCCAAAACCCTAACCCTGGATTTACACCAAGGGTTAATTACAAAAAGGGGTTTTGACCCACCCGTGACACCCCTAAGACTATTTTGGGTCATAACTCTGCTTACACTTCCACAAAAACTGCGGAGTTACCAAAGCTAAGGACCCTTAGGGTCGGAGCCCCAACAGGCCCTAAGACTCACTTGTGGCCCGTCCCGGGGCACTTCTGCGACTCTTCTGGTGGGAGAATATTGCTGGTGATACGCAGTGTGTGGTGTGATGAAGCTATTCATATGGTCGTTGGCTGCTTGCGCATTTCCTTTGGACTCTTTATGCTGGTGACAACCTTCTAAATCTGTCAACAGCCCCCTCTTTCAATCTGCTTGCCGAGCACTTGACCATCCATAACTCTGGGTCTCCTCAGAATTATGTGTCAAGGTGCATAAGACAAACAGTCACCCTGGTTTTGCTAACCCAGGAGGCTACAGCTTGGGATGTTGCAGAATTTTCCCGTGCAGACCAGGGCTCTTCTTTGTGCGATGTAGAGTGCACTTCTGCCTTTCTTCGGATCTCTTAGAGTGAACTTCTGCCTTTATTTGTGCCTTGGTCGGGCATGTGTGCTCCGACGGATTGTTTAGAAGGTTCTGCAGACCTCTCTCTTTGACCGCTCGTAATAGCTTCTGGGCTTTACAGTCATTCGACATGGTCTGAACTGCAGAACTATAGACGACGAGCTGTGGGAGCTGGATGTCTTTGTAAGGACTTTGGCGATCAGGATTTGTGATAATGGGTCATCATGGACAGCAGATATGACCCAAGTGTCATGGATATCATACATGAGCCGCTAGATTTCGTAAAATCTCATCATTGACGACGATCAATGTAGAGCACGTGCCAGTGCCGCCAAATCTAATCTTCATGGACAGTCATAATTTTAATCTGCGACTCAACTTTTAGCTGCGCTGTGCTAAGGACCTTCGACTTTACATGTGACACACGACCCGCGACCTTTTAACAGCTTAATTATAGTCTAGTACCCACTTTCAACTATTGTTGGTACTTAGACTCTTCTTTCTTGTATTATTTCTAATTAGAGGGTCCCGATTTGTCCCTATACTTCTTCAACTGACTTCCATTCACCATGGAAGGCAAAGTTTCTCCGTTTAATTTGGATAACTGGACTATGCCACCATCACTAACTTTCTGAACTATGTAAGGTCCTTTCCAATGGGTCTTAAACTTTCCGGGGAACTTCATGAATTTGCTGTCATACAAGAGTACAAGATCACCGATCTTGCCATGCCATGCTTTTTATATCACCGATCTGGAATTGCTTCTTTTTTATATGCCTATCATGCCATGCTTTTTCTCTAGCCTTCTGCACTTGTTGTTGGAACCCTACAATGAATCTGTCTTCTTCTAGTTCTGTTATCTGGGCTAGCCTTTTATTCAACATACATGGGTCATCCATCTCTGTGAAAGCAGCTATTCTGAGACTAGGAACAATATACTCCATTGGCATAACTGCTTCTTGCCCATTAACTAGCCTAAAAGGTGTGTGACCTGTCAAATTCTTGCAAGTGGTTCTATAAGCCCATAACACCGCCGGGATTCTGAGATCCCAATCATTTCTATTAATATTACAAACCTTTGCCAAATCCTGCTCAAGAATCTTATTGAAGGCTTCCATAGTTCCATTTGCTTGAGGATAGTACGCAGTACTCTTCTGGTGATATACCTGAAATTCTTCAGTCAATGCTTCAATAGTTTTATTCAAAAAGTGTGACCCTTGGTCACTCATAAGAATTCGAGGACATCCAAACCTTGTTAAGATATTGTCGAAGATGAAATTCATAGCTGTAGCAGCGCTACAATCCTTGACTGGTTGAGCTTCAGCCCAACGAGTAAGGTATTCAGTTGCTGTAATAATATACCTTGCTCCTGATTTCTTTGTAGGGGGATTTATGGGTCCAACAAAACCAATAGCCCATTTGTCAAAGGCCTATAAATTTACCTGTGGAATGAGGGGCATTTCATCCCTCCTGGATGGTTTTCCTATCCTTTGACAGATATCACAACTGTGGCAGTACTCCCTAGCATCCTTATGAAGCGTAGGCCACCACAAGCCGGCTGCCAAAATATTTTGCGTTGTAGCTTTCCCTGCATAATGACCTCCTGCTGCTCCAGAGTGTGCTTCAGCCAAGATCAATGGTTTTTCATGCTTGAGTACACATCTGTGTAGTATTTCATCTGGTCCCATCTTGTATAGTTGTCCTGCTATTAAATTAAAATTAGCAGCTCGAACCACCAATTGTTTCTTCTGCTGAGTTGTCATCTTCGACGGTGCATATCCTGTAGCCAAATACTGAACAATGTCCTGAAAGTAATCATCAACCCTCTGGATGGTGCATAACTGGGTGTCAGGAAGACCTTCATCTAGGCTAGTGGGCTCTTCCCCTACTCGAGCCTCGACAGATGGTCAGGTCCTAGGTTAAGTCTACCTGGCTTAACTATGATCTCAAATTCGTACTCCTAAAACAAGATGAGCCATCTACATATCCTTCCACCTAGCACAGGTTTGTTAACCAAATATTTCAAAGCAGAGTGGTCAGTGAACATCTTAAAATGAGAACCTAATAGATAATGTCGAAACTTTTGCAAAGCATATACCATGGCTAAACCTTCCCTTTTTGTCGTGGTATAGTTCTTCTCTGCTGTTGACAGTTTGCGACTTGCAAAGGCAATAGGGTGATCAATGTTACCTGCACCTGTATGAGCCAATAATATACCCAGAGCGATGGAGGATGCATCGACATGCACATGAAACTCCTTATTCCAATCAAGAAATACTAAAATAGGGGCATTCACCATCTTCTCTTTTAATATGTCCAAACTTGCTTGACATTCAGGTGTCCATTCAAACTTAATCTCTTTCTTCAGCTGTTTCTCCATCGGGGCTGTGATCTGGGCATATCCTTTAATAAATTTCCTGTACTATCCAGTGTGAGAAAGGGTAGTGCGAAGTTGCTTAATAGACTTCGGAGGAGGTAAATTCACAATGATTGATATCTTCGCAGGGTCTACCATCAATCCTTTCTTACAAACAATATGACCTAGCAAAATTCCAAAGGGTGCACAAAAGATACACTTTTTCAAATTCAAGGAGATCTGGTGCTGTCTAGAATTGTCTAGCATAAGTCTTAAACTAGCACTGTGATCTTTTAGTAACCCGAAGATAGTCCAATCATCAAAATAAACTTCTAAGAATTTATGTATAAATTCTTTAAATGCATAGATGACTACTCGAGAAAACATAGCAGGTGCATTCTTCAATCCGAAGGGCATAACTGTATACTGAAAGGATCCCATTTCTGTAGCAAAATTTTTCTTATGTCGATCTTCTGGAGCAATTCTGATCTGATGGTAGCCTGAAAATCCATCAGTAAAAGAGTAGACTTCTTGACCTTTAACATTGTCGAGGACTTCATCTGTAAAAGGAGTGGGAAAGGGGTCGTGAAGACACGCATCGTTCAGCTTCATCAGATCGACACAGATTCAGATTTCACCCTTAGTCTTCTTTTCTTGTACCACCATCGGACTGACCCATTCGGACTCTTTGACGGGCTCTATAATTCCTGCGGCAAGCTTCTTATCGAGCTCCAGTCTAACTTTTTCTTTATACTTAGGGTTTAGCCTATAGGGACGTTGTTTCACAGGCCTCGCATCAGGTTTCAAAGGGATCTTTATTACTCCTATATCACCAAGGATACCTTTCATCTCGAAAAACTTTGTCAAAAATAGGTCCTGATATTCGTGGAGAAGTTGGGTCACTTTGCTCACCATTTCATCATCCCAATAATCTCCAATTGTAGCATACTTGGGATTTTCCTCTGACCCAATATTTACGGTCCACGTCTTCAGAGGCTGTGTCACTTCAGGTGCTTCGACCACTGGTCCACGTACTTCATAGTTTCCTTCTAACTCAGGAATGTTAATGTTACGTGGATCGTCATCCTCGTCAATTGTGAGGTTGTAACATTCAACTGCATTAGCTTCTTGTGCTTCCCAATCTGTTTGGTATTCCCCTATTTCTTGGTCATCAAATATCTTAGTACGGATCAATCTGATAGCTGCATCTAAAGCAGGACAAACTTCGTTAATAGAAAATGTAAGCATAAAACTATCAACAAGATCATCTCAACTTACAGTACTGTGTCGAAGCTCGACCTCCATATACCAGTTTTTTGCTATAGGTTCCAAAGTGTGCACAAACTTATGCACCCATTCCTCGCGAGGTACATGTTCCCAAGCTGTATAACATTGCTTCAAATGTTCTTGAGGACTAATCTGCCCATTGAACTTGCTTCACACCTCTTGAGATTGGTCTATGAATCTGAGGCATAGAAATTTCTACCAAGCTTCTCAATTGTGAATATACTTCCTGTGGCCATTCCACCATCTCGCTGCTGTTTCTCTTAATGCTGCTTCTAGAGTTTGCATTCTTTGTGATTCTGGCACTTGTTCTGAGAACTACGCAATAAATTCTCCTGGGTCTATCAACCCATCATATGTAGGCAAATATCTGGCCTATGCACTAAGGAATCTAAGAGATTTGGTAATTTGTGTGCACCGATGGCCATGTAGCTCGTATAGTCAATTCTGCCAATTCTCTAAACCATCGTCTGAATCAGACATGTAGGAGCTATCACATTGCCAATCCATTACACCTTCGGCATTAGGCTTGACATAATATTCTTCTTTAGCTGTGATATTAGAGATGTGGTCCAGAATATCCTGATCTTCCTCTCTGACTGGCTCCATATATCTTTCTCTTGAGAAGGATCCAATGGTAGTATAGCTCTCAATCCCTTCCCTTCAAAATTCATTTGTCTCTTTTTAAGATTGATAACTGCATCACTGTCTATTGCCCACTCAATTCCTAGCAAAGCTGGATAGGGGTTACTGTCATCAATGATCTCAATAACTTCAAAATATGCTACAGTACTGACTCCATATATATCCACTGGTACTCTAGGGAATCTTCCTAAAGGCATAATCCTCTGCTGATTGGCTAATCTCAATTGGATAGGGGACCAATCAAGGGTGGGTTTTCCCATTTGTTCCCATGTCTGTGTAGTTAATATATTGACTTCTGAACCCAGATCTAAAATAATATCCTTCATGTCATATTCTCCTATCTGAGCATGTCGTCTCATCTCTCTTCCAGTCCTTCTAATTCTACTGACAGCTTTTTCCTTACCAGGTCTTTGTTGAGGTTCGCAAGACTGAATAAATTTTTGTAATTCATTTAAGGAATTCTGATTTCTTAACAATTTGAGGCAACTCTGTAAAAACGATGACAGAGTACTTACTTGGCCTTGTGAGTCTTCCTGGGATTGCAGCTGCTGATGCTGCTTGTTTGCTGCTGGCAAATCTGGATCAGCAAAGTCTTGTATGGCCTCCAAAAAAGTTTCTTTTTCTCGTCGAACATCAAATGCTGGAGTCTTCTCTACGGCCTTGCGAACCCAAGCTTCGTCGGGCTGCTTCGCCTGACACTGCGCATCTGTCATAGCTCCACTTCTTGTAACAACATTAATAGCTGGGATTGGTCGTGGCTTGACAGTAATCAACTGGACAGTTGGACTAGGTTTGTTGTTTCTTTCTTTGATTTTAGCCAGCAACTGTGGCCACTGCTTGAGGACATGATCGACTGCTCTGCAGTATCGGCATGTCATGGTTGGGTTTTGACAGTCTCGAGCTAGATGTCCTACCTGATTGCAGTTATAGCAAATAACTTGACCTCGACCTCCTCCAGGAATACCATGACCATGGCCTCTAAAACTGCCTTGACCACCTTAGTAACCATATCCATCATTGCCTTGTGCATCCGGGTAGACCCTATAAGTGTCGTAGGTTCGTTCCCTCATAAGGTCGAAGCCGCAACATTCATCTTCATTGTGGCCTACTGACTTATAGAACTTACAGTAAGGGTTCTTCAGGACTTGAACATACCTCTGTAACAGATAGCAATCTTTTGGTCGATGCTGGCCAGTAGTTCGACAGATCTCATAGTATAGAACACTAGGATTCAGCGGGTTTGGTGCACCAGTATTGAGATAGTTTCTCAGCGCTAGACACTGGTCCTTGTTGTGGCCTTCTGTTTGACAATGTATACACCATACCTATTCATGAGTGCATTTCCATTTTTCATGTCGCGAAGCTCTAAATCCATCTCCGCGAGCTGCGCTTGAATTTGAGCTATGCCAGAATTATCTTCGACAGGTGCAGTTCCAAGATTTATGGCAATATCTAAGGTCTCTTGCTGATTAGCAACCTTCTGTTGCATGAGTGGAGCTCTAATGTGAGGTAATAATGCTGCAATAAACCACTCCTTATGTTGTGCTGGTCCAATCGTGAAGCTAACTTGTTCAAGTAGAACTTTGAATCTCTGATCAAAGTCCCACACAGATTCACCTCGCCGCTGCTGAATCTCTTTTAGCTCAGTGATGCACTGCGACTCTGATTTAGGTTTCTTAAATTCTCAGATCAGTGCTGCTTTGATGTCAGCCAAGACAGGGTTCTGCGTGCTAGCAAACTTCATAAACCAAGTTAGGGCTCGGTCTCTGAAATAAGTAATCAACTGCGCTCATCGGACATCTATGTCCGTAATGTTCTTCGTGGTCCACACAGCTTCGCAAAGAAACCAGAACTGTTCTAGATTTTCTGACCCAGTTCCTTTAAAAACTGGTAGTTTGATGTCATCATGAACATGGGCCATCTGGGATCTAGGGGGGGAGGAAGGGTTTGAACTAGCTGGGGAAGACTGACCTGCGACAGGGATACTCGGGCTAGGGTTACTTTCAGACTGCGACAGGTTCTCGGGGATAATAGGTCTCTGCTGCGGGGTTATAGGAGGGTTTCTAACAAAGGGGGATTCGGCGGACTCAGAGGCTTTAGAGCTTAAAGGGGTATACTTAGTAGACGGGCTGAGATTTCTCTTATATCTTTTGCCGCTTCGCAACAAACCACTTTGCTCGTCGAAGTCCCAGTCACTTCCAATCATAGGTTAGCAATACTAGATCTAACAATCTGATTCTATAAGCAAGATTCCTTTTTCAGCCAATAGTATTTTAATATTCAAACTAAATAGGTTCAATTACTTACCCCTTGGTCCTTTGAAAAATTGTCATTCAGCTTCGCTAAAGGAGGTACTTGTGTCGATGGCGAACTCCGTCACAAATGCTTCGAGAGTTCGCGCAGTCCAGAAATCCACGGCTCGCGAGATCGCGTTGTTCACTCTTTTCAAGATAGCGATTCTTACGGGGGTCCAGGGAGGAAATTGGTTTTCTTGGAAGTTCGTCCTCCTTTATGTTAACCTGGATAACCACTGGTGCAACTCTATGTGTATAATACCAAAGAAAATTTCATGAATATCAGAAAAGACGTACCTTCGCAAAAAAAATTCTGCGCTACGACGGGGATCTTTATTTTCTTGTTCTACAAACTTCAAATAGGTCTCTTCGATCCAATCACCAATTTATTTTACAGATGGTCGCCAAAACATATCCCTTGAGGTACGAAGTAGATCCCTCTTCAACAGATACTGAGTTCAACCAGCAACGGAACCAATTTGTTGGGCTAACTGGGTAGACCCAGGTTTTACCTTTTACTTCACAACAACAAAAGACCCACAGTGTTGGCCCTTTCGGCAGCAGCCTGCGAACAGGCTACAGTCTCACCCAAAACAGCTATGGGGTGCCGCAGAATTAGGTTTCTGCAAGCAGAAGAGAGAATCTTACTATACCTTTAGTCTTTAACGATTACTAATCACACAACACAATGCTTCTATTATCGAGTATGTAGCTTCGCGGTTAGATAAACAAACAGTTACTTGCACAGCCCTTATCTGGGAATTCACAGTGAAGCTGGTTATTAACAGCAATCTTACTTTATCAGTTACTTAGCAATGCATAAAATATAATAACAAATCAACGCAAAGGAACCACAACACCATATATAACGTGGTTCACCCCGAGTGTAGGGGTTACGTCCACAGAACTGCGTTTTATTCAACTCTTTACAACTAAAATGACAGTTTTGATATGCGCACTCAGTTGTAGATTCCTTCAGTCCTCAAAGCCGTGCACACAGCATCAGGCCTCTACGCACACAGCTGCAGAGGTCATCCATGCACACAGCTGGGACTTAACCTTCTTACAAAAACACTTATACAACCTCTTATCTTCGCATTACAATAGCTTCATAAGATAATCATTAAAGACCTAACCCTACTTCTTTACATAAGTGCCTATTTATATAGCGCACTTTTACAAAACCATGGACTTAAACCATGGGCGCCCAAAACCCTAACCCTGGATTTACACCAAGGGTTAATTACAAAAAGGGGTTTTGACCCACCCGCGACACCCCTAAGACTATTTTGGGTCATAACTCCGCTTACACTTCCACAAAAACTGTGGAGTTACCAAAGCTAAGGACCCTTAGGGTCGGAGCCCCAACACTTGGACTAGCTGAACGTCGAATTTAATGCTCGAGGTGGCCTCGAGTCTTCATCTTACTTCCAACTGTCGCGTTGAGACAACCCTAAATTTATTCCTCAACTACAAATTCTGAATTCTTAGCGATGTGTCTTCATTCAACTTCTCCACAACTTCGTAATGCTTAACCTGAGAACCTTTTTCCCATGAATCTTGCCTCATTCCACTATCTGTCATGATTTGCCAAGCCTTAACTTCTGACTCCCACGATCTCTCTCACGTCATAGCCAATACCTATTTTCATGATTATCTTTGATGAAACGTGTATCAAACCTGTCTACACATGTGATTAGTCATCCAGGAGTGAAATCATTAGCGAATTTGGCGTAAAAACTGACAAATTTTGCACCCGTGATATTCTTGTAGCGCACCAATGTAAAATTTTAACCGTTGCGCTACAAGAATATTTAAAAAATCAAATTCGGTGCTTTTTTACCATTAACTCAACTTTAAATAATGTTTATATGGTAAACCTTGATCTTAGTGTTTATTTTTGAAACTATTAATCAACATATATCCTATAGAACCCTTCAGGACATAAGAAAAAACAAAAAATAATGAAAACCTAATGGCAAAAAATCAAAAATTCACTCTAAACCAAAAATCCCTAAAAGTAAGAAAATGAGCAAGCTTTAAACAAAAATCACAAGCAAAATATAAGAATGAAGAAAACAAATTCATGACTTAACAGAGGGAATTAAGGAATCCCCCATAAACCAACACGAGGTACTTAGCAACACTATATAATGTCAAAAAACTTGAACAAGATGTGAACAAACCAGTGACAGTATCGGGAATGGCCGACATGCAAATTCAAGATAACTAAGGAATGGCGGACTCAGGCTTCAACTTCCTTCGAAGAAGAGAATAAACGAGAATGGTGACTAAAGGTAGGCAACATGGACTTGATATGTAAACTGGGACATCTCGGTGACACAGGAGGCATCAACAGAGGCTCCATAGGGACTGGAAGCTTAACCAATCGATGGAGATAAACTTAGAGTAACAAGTACAGCTCCTAAAGTCAAACTAATAACTGAACCAATGAATGTGATATACAGTGCTCTGTTCGAAGGCGACATGACTCGACTGCTACCAAAGATAACATATTTTCCTGTCTGGATTTTTGGTTTTTTTATTTTTTTGGAAATAAATGAGATATGAAAGCAATAAATGACTCTACAACCCTCAGAACCTACAACCACTCACAAACAGCAGCCAAGTAAGGAACCAAGATAAAATATACCTAATGCACTAATCCCAAAACAAAAAATGAATAAATGAATAACAAGAACAAAGCTTAAAAACTAAACTAAAAGAAGTCTTTTGTCAAAAAAAAGGCTGTATATAGAAACCAAAACCATCCAAGAAGACTCAATAATCATCAAAACTCACCCAGCACCACTTAATCCTCCAACTAAGGCTCAAAATCAAGGCATATGCGGCTGCTCTCAGTAAACCAGCGTACATACATGACTGTTCAGGGAAAACCCATGTGTATATGTGACTATGAATACAAAACCTGTGTACAGGAAGAAAAAGGAAGAAAAATAAGGAAAACAGACAAGCCAAGATCAAATTTAATTTTTCAAGACCCTACTGGGAAAACATGCCCCTAGACCCGACATAGAAATAGAGAAATAAAGATCAATTCAAGTTGTTGGCCACTTTTCCTAACTCACGTGACCCAGGTTTTGTGCAGCCCATCAACCCAACAAACACCCAAGACACCAGCCCAATAGATCAAGCCCCGTCGGCAATGCCTACAGATCAGGTGCAATATAACCCAAGATATCTTCGATGGGTAACCGATGGAACCATGTTTCCATGATTTGTCGAGGGATTATAGGCCCTTGGCATGCAACCAACGAGCTCTACCAAGTTGCAAGGATGGGATCATTTCCACTGAACTGTAGCACTCACCATGCATATATCTTATGAAGTACTAACGATGTGACACAGATTCAGCCTTAGTACTTTAAATTTAATGGAATATAAAGCAAGCTAATAGATAGGCACAATATAATAGATGCATGACAATGATTACGCCATAGACATAAGATAATACTCAAAAGAAACGCACACTAACTTATTCATGCATTCAGAATCCTATTAGCAGTGTGACATTCATTCAACCATAACAGGACTTGCATCATAAACATAAACATAAACATAAGCAGAACATAAATATCCATACACATTCAATCATCGATACACAGGAGAATTCATGTGGAAACCCATCTAGGAAAAACCATAAGGCGCTCTTCATATGGCATGAGAAATATACGGCGCCTTAATCTTGCATTTAACTACAGACTATCTTAGATCTATCTTTTTGTTTAGACTCTTTCCTACTTTCATGGTCTTTGTCTTATTTCTCCTAATCTACTGCTACCATCTATGGATATGCACACGACCTGAATAGACTCCTCTAGCATCTGCACCTCTCTAACAGAGCTTCTCTTCTACTGTACTAACCCCGCTTGCATCCTACAGACTTCCTACTAATCTACCACTCAGATCTCTCCTCTTCGCTCTACTCTCTCAAATATCTCTCCTATGTTAACCCTTCAAAATCAAGTGAAGTAAACAACAACTAACCATTCTCAGAAAACTAACTAAAAAGAAACCCTCTAAAAAGCAACTACGACCAACCCTCTAACTATTGAATCCCTCCTATTTATACTATTTTACATGAACACACAGGGTCGAATGCATACAGGAAGTTTGTTAACTATCACCATCAGTCGCCCCTCAGGCTACAACTATGGTGATCATGACCTAACACAAGGCACTAATGGCCTTACTTACAGTGTGCGTTCACTCGTGTGGCATCCGCCGACTTAAGCCGACTTCAGCAACCACGATCGCCTTGTATTTTTTTGTCATTATTCTACACTTGTGCTACTATTTTACCTTGCGTCATATTCCCTTCCACGTAGTTCCCCTTTTCTATGCAGGTAACTTATTTTGTGCCTATTCCTTCTTTTGTGCAGCATTCTTGGCACACACAGATTCCTTTTCCTTGCTTGCACTTGTGTGCTAACATGATTCTTGCACATTTATTCATTTGCACTTATTTCCTGTGTGCTTTCCCTAGGCCCAATAGGCCCCCAACACTCACATGTGGCTCATCTCGAGCCACGATGCAATGGACATAGGAGGTGGCGCAACCTGCGCGACCTTCTCTTTGCTATTTTTTTTATTGTTTTTGCACACCTTCTCCTACTTTCTTCCTTGCGTACTTTATTCCTTTTGTTTTTTTTTGTTTTTGGGCGGTGTTTCCTTCACTGCGGGCTCATTTCATACTTAGAAAAAAAAATTAGATGAAGCTTGGAGTTATACAGTTTCTTCTTTGGCCTCATCTAAAGAGTCTATTTCCATAGGTTTTTCTTCTGTGTGCTCCGTGGATTCTTGATGGTGTTCTTCTTGATCCTCTTCATCTTCATGTCCCTCTTCTACTTCCTTTTCCTCTTTTTATTCCTTTTCCTCTTCTTCTTCCTTTTCCTCTTCTTGCACATCCTCTGGTGCATCTTCCGGCACAAATTGTTCTGTGCTTCCAACCTTCTGTTGGAATTCGGAAAAAATGGGAGTAAGCCTTTCTATTTCCTGGCATGCTTCTTCTACCTGCTGCTCTAGCTCCTGCACTCGGTCGGAACTAGGGTGTTCCAATGACGTATTGGACACTTACTATGTGAACTCGTGGATTCTTTGTTGGACGGGTTGAAGTATCATTGTCACCCTTTCAGCTTCAGCTTGCTTCTTAGTTGTCTCCTTGTTGCGTATGTTTTCCTGATCACACACAGTTCTTGCCTTATCCTAGATCTACTTGAACTCAAAGCCTTTGGAAATTTTCTCCTTTGTTGGAAGCTTCTTAATATCTTCCTTCACTGCTAGTACTTGTAGGTATGTTTGTCACGCCTACTTGGAAAGCTTCTCTGCAGTATCGTCGCCGATGAGTTTCTCCCATGCCGCAGAAATTGCTTCGTCTGCCTCTGTACAGATCTTCTTCGCTTCTCTAAGTCAGCCAACAACTTGATTTGTTGATTCTTTCCTTTGCTGCACAACTTCAGGGGGCATGCTCGACTGCTAGTTGTTTTTCATTTACTGAACCTGTTTCTTTAAGTATGCAGCCAGTTTGGATAACCGTCTCACTTGGTGCACAGGTTCTGCCTCGCCTTCTTCTTCATCATCTGACAGTTGCATGACTACCTCCTTGATGGCTTCATCCAATGAAGCCTGGTTCTGTGCTTGCGTGTCCAAGTTTTTCTACTGGCGCTTGATGACTTGTTTGCATGTCTTTGCTTTATTGGTTACCTTTGTTGCCTGATATGAAACTTCATTTTCTTGGATCCTTATCTTTGTAGCTACAACATGATAAATGTAATACATCTGTGGCAATGTCAGCTTGGAGAAATATAAAGTTAATGTGTCCAAGCTATGGACACTTCCCTCTTTTTCTACTTCTTATGTAGAAAATTCCTATGCAGGCATCTCTATTTTCAAAGGTGGGAGCAGCACTAGTGTCGCCAAACTGTCTGCTAGTTTGACACTGTAGGTTTCAGCCTGCACGGTGTCACACTCTTCTGTGATGGCCTCTACTAACCGGTTAACTTGTGAAGTGATCGAATCCATCTAATTGGTTTGCTTACATGTGATATTACCCAAATTAGACTCAACTACTCCGGCTACCGCCTCTCTAAGAAGAGTCAGATCCTCTTCTACTATGTTCATGGCTTGGGGTCGGTTAGCCTTCTCACGGGGACTTCACTTAGTGAACCTCTCACATAGCACGTACGATCGTGGGATATTAAAGAATACCCTTGATTTCTAGAGATATTGACCCAAAATATTTTTCTTGAAACCCCCTACCATACTTAAAAACTCCTCCCCACCCCTTTTTATACCTCAATCCTTATAAACCACCCTACCCACCCCCACCTTAAACCCCTCATCCCCCCAATACCTGCAATATATTGGTTCAATTTTTGATAATTTTAAAACCCACAATATGAACTAACGTGATAGGATATTGGTCAACAAGTGAAGACCCCATGAGCCTTCTACTTCTTCCTATGTGGGATTCCCAAGGCTTCTGTGTCTTCTTCCACGGGCTCCTTGCCCTTCCTTTTCCTAGTTCTTTCGGCATGCACCTCCTCATTAGTAGGGGTGTCTTCTTCACTGGCATTGGGTGGGTCTCACTTTTCTTCTTCTTGTTCTTCTTCGGAATCATCTTGATGTGCCTGGGTGCCGGTATTAGCGGGGTCCTGAGGTGGGTTCTCTTGTGGACCCCCCTGAGGTGCTTGCTACTCTACAGGAATCTCCTCATGCTGGAGAAGCCATTCTTTAGGCGATTCTTTGAATCCCTCTCAATATCTGCATCTCTAATGATGAAGAAGGTCGCGAGTGCCTACTTCTTAGGGTCATTGTGTGAGTGCAATATGATACTATGTGGCTTTACATGGAAGTTAATGAAAGGATACTTGGCCACCATTGTAGGGAATAGTCTGCACTACTAGTGCACAATGTGCCTAAGTATTTTTCCTTGGAGAAATAATTCAACCTTTGTATCAACTTTGCGCTTACTGTCTTTGTGGTCCCATAGGTTCTCGAACGGTGTACCAAGGAGCTCCACTAGGATATACATGGGTTGATAATTTGGTGGTGGAGTCCAAGATGTGAATGAGATTAAAATAAGAAGCCATAAGAAGTGGAACTCTGCCATGGGATTTTCGTGTGCATCAATCACATCGTCCATCAGTTCGTTCAGAAGGAACTAGGACTAGTTAATGTGCACTCCTTGCGTGCACTTCTATGCTAGCTCTACTATTGTAGCATTGCATTTAGTAGGCCTCATATTGTGCAAAACCTTACTGCACAAGAGTTTTGTTGCATCCCTTACAACAATGTCATCGATAGAGCTAATTTGGTACCCCTTTCTGCCACATACAAGTTGGTACTTGCCCTTCATGTTATTTTTGTCCATTTTTTCCCCGTCCTTGTGCAGGTATAGATCTTGGTTGACTCCTTGCTGTGGAAGACCCATTATGGCCGAGACCCAATCAACCATTACCTCATATGGCTTTTCGAGCGAGAGGTAGCCTCAATGGAAGCATACCAGAAGCTGCTTGACATACATCCCGACCGAGGAAATCCGGCTGAAATGTGGCATAAGAAGAAGGTTTAAGATTCCTGACTACTCCAATCCATGCACCCATTCCTTTGCAGAAACTACACCTGCATTCGGTGGTTCATCGGGCTCCACAACCATGAATCAATTTCTGGCCGGGTCCTCTTGTTTCCTGGTGTCATAATCTTCAAACTTCAAGTCCTGAAGTTTGGGAGTGATTGTATCTGGGGACCATGAGACACCTTTTGGAATAGTGGGCTCTTCCAAAATTTCCTGCACATCCACTGTCACTTGTACGGTGCCTAGACCCCTCGATGATACATATGGAGGAAGAAATTTATTTTCTTCCTCAGTCATTCCTGCATCTACTGGTGGTGGTGGTGGCAGAATTGGATCAGCTCAGTGGGCCTCGAGTATCTTAGCTACGGGGCTAGAGGAAGTGGGGAGGTCTACACTTGATGGGGCTCTGGTCACAAAAAATTATGCCCCATCTAGTTGTGTTGGTGGTTGGTGGTTGGTTGTAGATAACTGCATTTGTTGGCCTTCGGCTTAGCCTACATCTTCTTCATCTTCTTGGTCAGCTGACAAGGTTCAGGGACATATGGTACTTCCAAAATTGGGCAAGGTAAGGTTGGTGAAACAATCGAGTCCTCACTATCACTGGATAACTCAATGAGCATGGGATTTGGCTCTGAAGGAAGGTTCTAGTTCACTCAACGGGATTAGCTCTCTAGTTTCTTGCCTCTGTAACGTACTGTAAGGGTTAAAATGACAGAGGTAACTGCTATTTATAGGTGACCGAGCATCCAAGTTGTGACTAGGCTCAATGATGGCCCATTTGATGGATCACAGGGGCTCATCCTTTGTCACCTTTAATCACACACTTATGTTCAATTATGTACTTTCCAGGGAATTTAAGGATAATACGGTGGATGGGTCCAAAAAACATGCCACCATTCTCCTCAGACTTTCCAAATTAATGCTACTGAGTTGTCGTTAGTGCCAAATATTTTTGGAATTCTCGTGCATTTAATAGTCCGTCAGTGCTTGCTAGCTATCTACCACTTCCCGCCAGTTGTCTCTTAGATGGTTTGTTGGCGGGTTTATAGCGTGCCATTCTTTAGTGCAACTTCCTTTTCCCGCACTAGGTTGCGCTAGAGATGCTTCTCTTGCTGCTCTCCTCCCTTTAGATTTTTTTTTGTTGTTGTGCACCTCGAACTTAGGGGGTCATATCGCAGTGATCACATTATGGTTTTAATTGGTTGTCATTGATCATACCCACAAGCGGTGTTCCATCCATCTAATGTATTTTTACCACGCCTGCTTCAGTAATGTGTGCAACCACATATGGGCCTAGCCAATGTGTTTTGAGCTTACCTTGGTGCTTGAAGAACTTGCTGTCATACACTACAGAAATTCCACAGACCTTGAATTGCTTTGTTCTGATGTGGCGATCATGCCATGCTTTCTGTCGTTGTTTTTCCATGTTTTGATGAAATCCCACAATGAAGCGTTCTTCCTCCATTTCAACCAGCTGCACAAGTCTTTCTTCTACGGTGTCGGTATTTGTCATATCTATTAGTGCAAAAATTCGTAGGCTTGGCACAATGTACTCCATGGGCACAACTGCTTCATGGGCATAGACTAAACAGAAAGGAGTGTATCCAGTTAGTCGTTTGCATGTTGTTCTATAAGCCCATAATAAAACTGAGACTTTCTGGTCCCATTCATCTCTGCGCACATTACAGAACTTGGTCAAGTCATTCTCTAGTATCTTGCTGAAGGATTCAACAGTTCCATTTGATTGAGGATGGTAGGGTGTTGTCTTCTGATGCTTGATTTGGAATTCTACAGTCAGTTCAACAATTAGTTTATTTACAAAATGTGTACCTTATCTGCTGATAAGGTTCTTCGAGCAACCAAACCTTGTGACTACATTTTCAAAAATAAACTTCGCTGCAGTTGCTACAATACAATCTTTCACATGTTCCAAGTAGTCTGTAGAAGTTATAATATAGCACGCACCAGTCCATTTCCATGGAGGACTAATAGGGCTGAAAAAATCCATTATCCATTTATCAAAGGCCTGTAGTGTAATTTGTGGCACAAGTGGAATTCCATCACATCGTGATGGTTTCCCTATTCTTTGGCACTTATCACAGGCACGATAGTATTTCCTTGTATCCATATCTATAGTTGGCCACCAGATTCTATCTTGCAAAATCTTGTGCACCGTTTCCTTCCTGATGTAGTGTCCTCCTGAAACACTCGCATGCAGTTCAGCCATTACCCATTTCCTTTCATGATCAAAGATGCATCTATGCAATATTTCATCTGGTCCCAACTTATATAGTTGTCCCACGATTATCATGTAGTCTGCGGCCTTCAAAACTAGTTATTTCTTTTTCCATGTCATATAATATTCAGGCACATAGCCTGTATTCAATAAGTGTATGATAACATCAAATTATTTATCAACAATGTCGATAACAAATAGCTGCACATCAGGCAGATTATCCTCTAAGTTGTTTGGTTCCTCATCACTTTGAATGTGCGACAAGTGGTCTATCACCATATTCAGTCAACCTGGCTTTACAATGACTTCAAAGTCAAATTATTGAAATAGAAGGAGCCATCGACATATCTTCCCCCCAACACTGGCTTATTGACCAGGTGCATCACTACAGAATGATCGGTGAACATTTTGAAGTGTCCACCCAATAAATAATGTCTGAACTTTTGTAGCACATAGACCATTGCAATCCCTTCTCTTTTAGTTGTGATGTAGATTTTCTTTGTTGTTGACAGTTTCCTTCTTGCACATGCAATTGGGTGGTCAATTACTCCCTCTCCTGGTTGAGTTAATACTATACCAAGCACAATTGATCATGCATCAACATGTACATGGAACTACTTCTTCTAGTCTAGGAATATCAATATTGGCACAGTGGCCATTTTGTGCTTTAGCTTATCCATAATTCCTTGACAGTCTTCATTCCACTTGAATTTGGTGTCCTTTTTCAGCAGCTTCTCCATTGGGGAAGTTATCTCCACATACCCTCGTATGAATTTCTGATAATATCTAGTATGTCCCAATGTGTATCTGAGTTGTGTGATCGATGTGGGTGGTGGCAAGTCTAGAATAATCGCCACCTTCACGGGATCGACCAGGATCCTGACGTGACATACTACATGGCCCAACAGTACACCAAATGGTGCAAAAAATATGGATTTTTTCAAATTTAGCACAATTTGATACTAGCGACACCTTTCCAGCATAATGCACAAATTCTCAATATCGTCTCTCACAATATCAAAGACCGTCCAATCACCAAAATATACTTCAAGAAATATATGGATGAAATCTTTAAAAGTAGAAACTACTATTTGAGAGAAAATAGTAGGGGCATTTTTAACGCCAAAGGGAATTACCGTGTATTGGTAGCATCCCCATTCTATTACAAAGGTTTTTTTGTGGCGGTTCTATTGCACAATTCTGACTTGATGGTAACCCAAGAATCCATCTGTGAATAAGTACATTTATTGTCCACCGACGCTCTTCAAGACTTCATGTGTGAATGGTGTGGGGAATGGATCATGTAAGCAGGCATCGTTTAGCTTCCTAAGGTCAACACAGATCCTAACCTCGCATGTCTCCTTCATGTCCTGAATCAGTATAGGGCTTATCCACTCTGACTCTTCAATAGGTTCAATGATTCCTACTTCTAGCATGCAATCCAATTCTTCTTTAAATTTTTATTTATGGCATCGATTTAGTTTTTGCAAGCGTTGTTTTATCGGTCTTGCATTGGGCTTAAGCAGAATTTTCATTTCGCCCAAATCTCCCACTATCCCCTTCATTTCCTTGAATTTCATCGGCAATAGGTCCTGGAATTCATGTAATAGATCAGTAATTTTGGCTACTGTGTCTTCATCCCAATAGTCTCCAATGTTAGCAAATTTTGGATTGTCCTCCTACCCAATGTTAACTTTCTTGATCTTTAGAGGCTCATTGAACTTCTCACTAGAAATTTCCCTTACTTCTACTTCACATGATCCTTTCGACTCTAGGATATTGATGTTAGTCGGATCATCCTATGGATCTTTGGAGAGGTTATAGAATGTCATCCAATGCTGAATTGTCTCATAGCACTGGTGGGAATGCTCAGTGCAAGGTTGAGAATATGCAACCTCCACCAGGATCTCCATGAAATATTCTCCTTAATATCCTTCAGTGCAATATCCACTGTTGGTTTCTTGTCTGCTAACTGGAAGGTTTATGTGAAATTTTATGCAACCTTTTTCCATTCTCTTGTTTCTTGGCATAGCTCCATAGATGGGTACCAACCTTTGGGTACAATTTTGATAGTATGGATGAAGTGGTGAACCCATTCCTAGTGCAGGTAGTTCAAGAATGCTGTGAAACACTGCTTCAGATGTTCAACAGGGTCTGATAACCCTATATAACTTTGTGTCATAGTTGTGACCTCGTATCTAAACCTTACTTCCAGTAGTCATCTACACTACGTCCATTCAGTTATCGAGATTTTGTGCATAACCCACTCTTATCTTTTCAACATTAAGCTAGCATTATTAGGATCTTTAACTGAGAGAATAACAAGCACAACAATCAAACACAAGAGACAATGAACACAATTCTTTTTCTTAGGGAAACCATAAATGGAGAAAACCCTGCAACTTCCTCAAAGATAGAATCAACACCAAAATAGAAAATCCCAAAATAGTAAGTGATCTCTTGACAGTAGTAACCTTCTTCTTATCTAGCCTCAGTGTCTTCTCCTTCCTCAACTATGTGATACACTTGAGTGTGTATGTGATGTGTACTAAACAGAGAGTTCAGCTCTCTATTTATACTAATCCTAGCATGACTAAAACCCTACTAGGGCTGACCTCTCTAGGAGAGTCTAATAACCCTAGTGCCCCGGAATTGTGGGGACTTTAACCCTTAGACAATAGGAGGGTTACCCACAATGACTTGACATGACTTCTTTACATTATAGGTCCTCCCAATTGGAACGTCAGGGCATGAAAACATGACTCAATTACATAATAGATACATCCTAGAATAAACATCAGGTTACAAGACATAAGATACATAGATGAATACATTCTGAAGTTACAAATACATCGACATTCACTCTTAACTAGGAAGGTATTCTTTCGACACAATTTTCATCACTAGTCTTCTTCTCTGCATCAACTAGATCATCTCATCATCTTCATCTTCAAGTATTCTTAGTCTTCAAGTCTTATTTGTCTTTGAGTCTTCTTCGTCTTCGATTCTTCAAGTCATCTTCTTCTTCAAGTCTTCTTCATCACAGGATTTGCATCATCATGACTACTGGCTCATCACTGCTGGATCATCATCACATCTGGATCATCACTCGATCTGGATCGTCATCAATTCTGGATCATCACTTGATCTAGATCGTCATCACAACTGGATCATCACTTAATCTGGATCGTCATCAAGTCTGGATCAACAAATCTAGATCACTTGATCTGGATCATCATCAAGTATGGATCATCATCGTATGCTATCTCATAATGGTGCTATCTCAATTCTTCTCATCGCAGGAAGTTCTACAGAGTTAATCCTGTAGGCCTACCCTTCATGTAGGTCTTCATCAATGCTTATATCTGACACTTAATTTAGAATGGCCTGCCTAGCTCTTACATCTGACCTCATCTTGTCAGAAAGGCACAACACTCACATCTGACCATGTGTAAACACCTCACACTAGAATTTCTCAACACTTATATCTGACCATGTGCAAGTACACTGCATCGGAAAGGCTCTGCACTTACATCCAAACTCATCCTATCAAAAAGGAACAGCACTTACAATCGACCATGCTCGAAAGCACTGCATCGAAAGGGCTCAGCACTTACAATATGACCATGCTCGAAAGAACTGCATCGAAAAGGGCTCTTCACTTACAATTCAAGCATGCTCTAGAGCACCGCATCAGAAAGGGCATGCACTCACATCTGATCATGGAGGAACTAATTCTGACATCGCATCAGAATGGCCCCCAGTCCTAGACTAAGATACCTAGTAACTAACTAGGTGCCTCCATTCCCAGAATGGCAGTTTCCACTAGATCTGACCTACTTGTCAGAATGGCCAACAATCACATCTGACATGGGAGGAACCTAATCCTTTAACCATGACAGGATGGTTCAGCCCTTACATATGATCAAGTGGGAACACATCCATCTATCACATCAAAATGGATTCTCAGTCCTAGAATGATTTTTCCTGGTAACTGACTAGGCACCTCCATTCCCAGAATGGCAATAGCACTCATATCTGGCATGGAAGGAACCTAAAGCCTCTAACCATGACAAAATGGCTCAACCCTTACATCTGACCATGGAAGGAACCAATTCTCTCACCATGTTAGAATGTCTATTGCTTTCATCACTTTCCCTTGGAGGAAACCTCCATCTGGAGAACACCAAGATTCTCTCTTAAGTACTTGAACTTCAGCCTAGCCAATGGCTTCATCAATACATCAGCTATCTATTCCTCTGTCATAACATACTAGAGCTTCATTGCTCCCGTCTACACCATATCCTTGATATAGTGATACTTGATCTCGATATGCTTCGACTTGTCATGGATAGGGATAATTTTAAGGAACCATACTTATTTAAAAGTTTATAAATGTGGCGAATATTACCAATTCTTAAAATTCCAACTACAAAATGATTGGCGATATTTTTCAAAAAATATTTTAATTTCCAACGATTTTATATCATTTATATAATAATTTGGCGATTTTTTGGGTGAAAATGTTTTACCCCATCAAAATTGGGTGAAACAGGGCTTCAAAAAATGCAAAATGGTGAATCTTTTTTGGGAGAAAACCATGGAAAATAAGCCCACTGGGTTAAAATTCGCCCCTAAAATTATCCCTAGTCATGGAACACTGGATTCTCTGACAAAGTCACACAACTCTGGTTGTCAAAATGTATACAATTAGCATCCAATTGGAGATCAAATATATCATACAATATCTTCCTTAGCCATAATACCTCACAATTAGCTGAACAAGCTGCAACATACTCTGCTTCAGCTGTACTCAGTGCCACACAGGATTGCTTCCTACTAAACCAAGAGATCACACCTGATCCCATACTGAAGCAACATCCTGAAGTTCTCTTCCTATCGATGGAATTTCTTGCCCAATATGAATCAACATAACCCTCCAGGTTAATCTTCTGATTTGACTCATACTTGAGCCCATAATCAACTGTACCCCTCAGGTACCTCAGAATGTGCTTTGCAGCAATCAAGTGAACATTTCTCAGATCTGTCAAG
Organism: Pseudotsuga menziesii; assembly: GCA_001517045.1. NCBI lineage: Eukaryota > Viridiplantae > Streptophyta > Pinopsida > Pinales > Pinaceae > Pseudotsuga > Pseudotsuga menziesii. Next base: position 293,717 of record LPNX010732788.1, on the reverse strand, counting down.
AACTGGCTCACGGTGTTCATAGCAAAGCAAATGTCTAGTCTTGTGTTCTTCAGGTACATCAAGGATCTAATCATCTGACGATACATCGTAGCATCAACCGATTATGATGAAGCATCACTCAATAGATTTAGGTTCGATGCCATAGGTGTGGCCATGGCTTTGCAGTCCATCATCCCAAACCTCTTTAGGATCTCTACTGCATACTTCCCTTATCCAAGAAAGATTCCATCTGCACTCTGCCACACCTCCATGTCGAGGAAATAATGCATCATACCCAAGTCCTTCATCTCGAACTTGGCAGCAAGATTTTTTTTCGTATCGACAAACAACTCATCCATACCTATCACAAATAGATCATCTACATATAGTATGAGCATCACTGGGTTTCCATCTTCAACCTTGTAGTAAAGGTTGGAATCTGCTTTACTTTTAGTAAAGCCCAAACTGGATAGAAAGCTATAAATTCTGTCGTACCAAGCCCTGGGTTCCTATTTCAAACCGTATAGGGATTTCTTCAATCTGCATACATGAGACTCTCTGTCATGTGTCTCAAAACTGAGAGGTTTTTCTACATACACTTCCTCTTCCACTACACCATTCAAGAAGCTAGTCTTGACATCCATCTGCTGTATCTTCCATTTCATCACTGCAGCCAAAGCTAGTACTGATCTGATGGAAGTGTATCTGGCTATAGGGGCAAAGGTTTCTTCATAATCTATTTTTTCTTTCTGAGAGAAACCCCGAGCCACAAATATTTCCTTATACTTTTCAATTCTACCGTCTGCAGCATGCTTGATCTTGTATATCCATTTGGAAGTTACAACTGACTTCCCTTCTGGTCTTGGGACAAAATCGCAAACATAATTATTCATGATCAATTGGTACTCTTCAATCATAGCATCCTTCCATGCTTTCTGTTTTTCCGCATCTTCATAACTGGAAGGTTCTTTATCAATGAAATCACATAATAAAGCTACATACCCGGAGCAGGATCTGGTCCTCTTTCTTTCTCTCTGATTCTCTTCTGGAGCCCCATATCTTTCTGCACCTTTGATAATTTAACATACCCAAGCAGGTTTCCTCTTATGAGGATTCTTTTCTGGAGGTGGATCTACAGGTTTTTGTGGTTCTTTAAATTCTTTATTTTCTTCTTGAGTTTCTTCATTCATGGTTGTATCACGAATTCTGGGTGCTTCTGCTTCTTCAGGTTCTTCAGCAGGTCTCTTTCTGGATTTGTCATAAGCTGTGTCTTCATCAAATGTCACATCCCTGCTGATGTCAATCTTCTTGTATCCTAAGAAATATATTATGTAATCCTTAGAGCTTTCAGAGTATCCCACAAATATACCCTTCTTTCTTGAAGGATCTAATTTTGTTCTCTTCTCTTTTGGAATGTGTATGTATACAGGACAACTGAATATTCTGAGATGGCTGACTTCTGGTTTCTTTCCAGAGAAGACTTCTTTAGGAGTCTTGTTCTCAAGTACTCTATGTGGAGTACGGTTCTGTACATACACCATTGTTCCAGAAGCTTCTTCCCAAAGATGCATAATAAGATCTTGATCATGAAGCATAGCTCTTGCAGCTTCCATGATAGTTCTATTCTTCCATTCTGCAATCCCATTATGTTGTGGATTATAAGGAGTGGACAACTCCCTCTTAATCCCTAATTCTTTACATAGCTCTTTAAATTCATTCAAAGTGAATTCTTCACCATTATCTGATCGAAAGGTCTTGATCTTCTTTTCAGTGTGATTCTCGATCAAGGCTTTGAATTCCTTGAACTTGATGAATACTTCGTCTTTGTTCCTCATGAAGTAAACCCATGTCTTCCTAGAAAATTCATCAATAAAAGAAACATAATATGCATACCCGCTTAGTGAGCTTGATGACATAGGACCGCATACATCGGACTGGATGATTTCCAAGATTCCTTTTGCTTTGCTTTCGCTACTTGGAAATGTCTTCTTTATGTTCTTTCCTTTCGCACATCCTTTGCAGACCCCATCATGTTTTTCATGTATTTATGGAAGACCTTCAATAGCTTTGCTTACAAGAGGTAGTGCTTTGTAATGCACATGTGCAATCCTTCTATGCCAAAGTTCACTTGGCTCTACTGTGTCATGGACCAAGCCTTGTTCCGGATGGCCTTTCAATTTGTACAAACCTCCTTCTTGTTCACCAATCACTATTGCATCATCAATAGTCTTTCCTTTTGTCCACATGATGACTTGACCATATATGAATGCAACCCTCATTCCTTTTGAACCCAATGCTGATATGGATAGAAGGTTCTTCTTGAGTCCTGGCACAAGCAACACTTCCTTCATTGTTATAGACTTTCCAGAGTCTAGCGTATAGGAAGATTACCCACTACCTTTTATTGGATATTGGTAGTCATCTCCTAGCTTCACCTTGTGAGGTGATACATGTTCTGAAAGTTTCACAAAGGATTCCTTGAATCCAGTCATATGTTTGGAAGCCCCACTGTCTATAAGCTAATCATCATTTCCATGAGTAATGTTTCCCATGAGAGAAGAGATCAAAACATATTCATCCTCGCTTGAAGAATCTTCACTTTCATATTTGGTTCTCTTTGATGAAGGTTCATCATCCTCTGCAGCATGAGCATGATGTCTTCTTTTGTTTCCCTTATTCTTGCGAGAGATACTTTTGTTCTTAGGAAAATATATAGCAAAGTTTCCTTTTTCATCACATGTATAGAAAATGTACTTAGACCTATCTCTAGGATTTCTAGAGTTATTCCTATGATAAGAGTACTTACTTCTGTGAGGGTTGGATCTCGATTTCTCGGATTGTATTGTGAGAGCTTGATCTTCACTTCCCATCTTCTCTTCTCAAGATGCTATCTGAGCTTCTTCCTGAGAACATTCTTCCCACAGTTTGCTGAACTTTAATAACTTCTTTCTAGCACAGATCCCTTGAATGAAATAGTCCCACTTCCTAGGGAGACCATTCAAGGTGGTCATCACAATTTCTACATTCTCCACTTCTTCATCTATTGCTTCCAATTGTTCCTTGATCTGAGAAACCCTTGTGAAGTAAGACTGGATAGTCTATGCATTCTGGATCTTCACATTCTTTAGTTGATTCCTTAGATTCATCTTCCGATTTATGTTCTTCCCTTCAAACAATCTGGTTAGGGCATCAAACATAGCTTTAGGTGTCTTGAGAGGGACACCTGTGGGATAAGGTGATATTTGATAGAATCAGCAATGATCCTCTTTTCCATAACCAAATTATTCTTATGTAAGGCCTTAGCCTCATCTCCATCTGGAACTGGAACCTCCTCATGTATGTAGGAGTCCAACTCATTTTCTTCCAAGACTAGGGAGATCCTATACTTCCAAGCTCAGAAGTTATCATCTCCCTTAAGATTTTCATCAAGCTTGGTATGATGAGACATATTAAGTGAGAACCTCAAATGGAAATACAAAAGATTTAGATCTTACTAGGTCAAGATGTCGGATTTGGATTTGGAGCTGAAATTCTGCAGTGTTGGATCACGAGCAAATTAGGATATTTCTTTTCCGGAGTTCTATCCACCCAAATGCCTTGAAATTTATCCCTAACTTTGATTTTGGGGAGGAGATCAATCCAGAACTGGGCTCACTGAAAAATTCCTCTTCTGTGAAAAATCCCTAATTTTTGGCAGCAGTGTCAGGTCCAAAACTAAAAAACCTCAGAATTGGATTCTGCTTCGACAGAAAGATGTGCCCTAAGGAGGAGAGTTATTCCATCTTAATTTTGCTGAAAATATGTTGAGGAATATCCACAAACTAGGAAGACCTAGTTCCAATAGCTACACAGTGTCTTCTTCTCAGGTTAGCTCTGATTCCATGTTAGTTTTTCAACATTAAGCTAGCATTATTAGGATCTTTAACTGAGAGAATAACAAGCACAGCAATCAAACACAAGAGACAATGAACATAGTGTTTTTCCTCAAGGAAAACATAAATGGAGAAAACCTAGCAACTTCCTCAGAGATAGAATCAACACCAAAATAGAAAATCCCAAAACAGTAAGTGATCTCGTGATAGCAGTAACCTTCTTCTTATCTAGCCCCAGTGTCTTCTCCTTCCTCAACTATGCACTACACTTGAGTGTGTATGTGATGTGTACTAAATAGAAATTCCAACTCTCTATCTATACTAATCCTGGCATGACTAAAACCCTACTAGGGCTGACCTCTCTAGGAGAGTCTAATAACCCTAGTGCCCCAGAACTGCGGGGACTTTAACCCTTAGACAACAGGAGGGTTACCCACAATGACTTGAAATTACTTGTTTACAATATAGCTCCTCCCAATCGGAACATCAGGGCATGAAAACATGACTCAATTACATAATAGATACATCTTGGAATAAACATCAAGTTACAAGACATAAGATACATAGATGAATACATTCCAAAGTTACAAATACATCAACGCCCACCACCTCATGGGTGTACATTTTAGCGCAAAGTCCAGTGTATATAGTCACTACGGATCTATTTCTAATTCTTTAAAGTCAGTCAAGAACATTTCCAAGTTAGGAAATCCTTCATATGTAGGAAGGGGTCGTGACTGAGTTCCCACTCGTCAAACATAATTAGTTATCATGGAACATCCCCTCATAGAGACTTCATGTAATCGGTTCTGCTAGTTCTCAAGTGCCTCCCCTAAGTCTGATGTACATGAAATCGTGCATTTCCATCTTAGGTTACCATTTTTAGTAGGATTAATGTAATCCTCATCAAGGGTAGTGACATTATAGATGTTGTCAAGGTGATCACCTTTCCCTTCGTTGAACACCGGTTCAATGTATCTCTATCCTTCTAGTGGGTCGAGGAGAGAAACTACCCTCATCTCATCATCTTCAAATGATAGGGTCCTTCTTTTGAATTTTATAATGGTTTGATTTCCCATCTCCCAATCAATCCCCAGCAATGCAGGATATGGGTGAGTATCATCTACTATATTGGTGACCAAAAAGTCGGAAAAAGTGTACAATCCTTCAATATCTACTTGGACTTGACTCATCCTACCGATGGGAAGGATCTTTTCCTAATTAGAAAGCCTTAATTAAATTGGGGACCATTCTATGGGTGGCTTGCCCATTATTTCCCATGTCTGGTGCGTTAAAATATTAACGTCGGATCCCAGGTCAAGGATGATATAGTCCATGTCACAATCACCAATTTGTGTGGACAACCTGAGTTTGCGTCTTGTTTTGAACTTTGTCTTCACACTGTTAACCTTCTTTGTTGGTGGGTCTTCCTCTGAAAGTGTCTCTATCATTGCTTCCAACTCTGCAAGTGCATCATTTTCATGGATTAGCGCCAAACAACTTGACAAGAATGGTTTGAGTTTACTAGCCTTATCTGCACTCTTGCTTGCAATCCATTGTTCTAATATCTTATAGAATCTCTCAGGCATATATTTCACTTGGCGTATGGTGGAGGGTTGTTCTGTTTCGATGAAATTTGGGCGTACATCCATGAATATGCGCTTATTCTCTTGAACATCAAGTGGTGCGTTCTTTTGCACGGCCAGTCGCACCTATGGTTGTGCTTGTGCCACAAGATCTTTCTGTGTAGCTTGATCTGCACCCGTCACAACACCTCCCTTGTTACCACTACTACATTTGGTTCTCATGGTTTTTCGACTATCATCTATATGTTGGCATTTTAATTTGGGTTGGGAGAATCTGATGCAGAATTTGGTGATGGGTTAGCTGCTCCAACCGTCCGAGCTTTCCATCGAGCGATAAGTAGTGGACATTGCTCCACATTGTGCTCTTTCTTGCAATATGAGCAAGTCTTTGTAGGTTCAGGGAATTATCTAGCATAGTGGCCCTGCACTCCATAATTGTACCATACCACTGGCCCTCTTCCTCAGCCAAATCCTCCTCCTCCTCGGCCCCTGTAATTTCCACCCCCCCTCAAATGAGGTTGAGGTGGTTGTAGCAAGTATTACAGTTGCACATACTATTGTTGATACGAGTTATATTGGGCTATATTCTAAAACTGCTGCGTAGCCTATTCAATATTTATTTGCTCCTCAGTCTTCATTAGATATGCATCTATTGTCTTCTCTCTCAGAAGTTGGTAGGCCCTACAATATTTTTCATCATGGCCTACAGATCTACAAAATTTACAATACAAACTTGCTGGGGTACATACCGTCTTTTGCAAGAACATGCAATCTATGTTGTGGTGTCCTCTTGTCTAGCATATGCTGCACCAGGGCATCCCCTGGGTACTTAATGGGTTTGGTGCACTAGAGGAGATGTAGTTCATGCGATCCAGAAAATCATCCTTGGTATGTCCATTAGTCTGACATCGTCTACACCATAGGTCTTCCTACACCTCTTTTCCTCTTTTTATGTCCTGTAGTTGAATCGTCAGATTAGCCAATTGCGACTGAATTTGTATCATTCATGTAGCACTATCTCCAATAGGTGAAGCCTCTAGCTTCATTGCAAACTACAGTGCTTATGTTTGCATCACAATATTTTGTTGCATGAGTGGTCCTCTAATGTGTGGCAGTAGTGCAGCAATAAACCACTCTTTATGTTGCACGTCTGACATCTGGAAGCCTAATTTTGCCATCAACGTTTTGAACCACTGATCAAAGTCCCATAGTATTTCTACTAGATCTTGTTTGATCTCCTTGATCTTGATTATACATTGGGACTCAGATTGTGGCTTTTTGAACTCCCAGATCATTGCACGTTGAATCTCCTCAAGAGTCCTCTACGGCTTCCCCAGCGGTACTACACAGTACTTCATAAACAAATCTAGCATAGGGCCCCACCAATTCGTAATTATTTGTGCTTTTTGGATCTCCTCATTGATAATGAGGTGGACCGTCCATACTCCCTCGCAGAGGAACCACTATTGTTTTGAGTCCTCTGTCCCATTCCCATTGCATGGTAGTACTCTAATGTGTGTCCCTGACATTAGGGTGATGTTGGGGTTCTTCACTACATTCCCCAGATTCACTGGATTTACTGGGGTCATTGATGGGCTTCCTTGCACACCTATCCCGACACTAGGACTACTAGTGTTCATAGGCTCTTTAGGTGAGGAACTTCTAGGTCTCACTTTAGGTAATATTCCTGGAATGTCGTAGTCATGTCATGTCCTTGGCATCTCTGCAAACTCTTCCGATTCTTCTCTCTTAGAAATCAGACTATACTCCTCATCTTTGTTGCACAATCCTTTGTCTAGGTGTGACTCACATCCATATTCACCTTTCCTAGGAAGGCTATAATCTCTCTTTCCTCCTGCTACCTTCCTCCTCCTCCCTGACCAAAACCTCCTTCTGCTTCTAAAGAATCTAGCATCCAACTCATCTTCTGAGCTTCCTTAGAACATTTCTTCTTACTACCTTCCATATTACTCCTAAATTTTACACATCATATCCCCTTCACAGACTGCGTGAATCAATCACTGAGTTGTAAAATACCCTTTTCATAAAGGATCATTTTAATCCATAAGTTTATAGACATAAGGTACCTTCCCTGAGGTCCTTGGAAAAAATGTCTCTCTGCCTCGCTATACGAGTTTATTTCTTCAACATCAAACTCAGTAACATATCCTTCTAATATGCTATCAATCCAAAAATCAACAGCTCTAGAAATAGGGTTACTTACTTGTGTTACTTCTTGTGTTAGTTGGTCCATCCACTCTGCTACTCCTCTTCCCTAGAAGTTAGTCTACTGGGTCGCTAACTCCGAAAACCACTCTCAGAATATAATGGGAAATTCTATGAAGAAAATATCATGGATATCTGAGTATAGATATCGTTGTACCCATTTCTCAGGACTCAACTGCGAACCCTCGATTTCCTTCTGTACGAATATCAATGTCTTCGACTCCAACCAATCCTCGACTTCATTCTCAGTCGAGTGCCACAAAATTTCCCTCGTTTTGATCAATAAGGTCCCAACAATAGAACCATTTGTTGGCCACTTTTCTTAACTCATGCAACCCAAGTTCTATGAAGCTCGTCAACCCAACAAACACTTGAGATAATGGCCCAATAGAGCAAGCCCTGTCGGCAATGCCTACAGAGCAGGCGTAGTCTCACCCAAGATGTCTCTTCAATGGGTAACCGCTGGAACCATGTTTCCGCAATTCATCAAGGTATTATAGTCCCTTGGCGCATGGCCAAGGAAATCGACCAAGTCACTAGGATGGGGTCATTTTCGCTGAACTGTAGCGCTCGCAGTGCATATATTTTATTAACTACTAATGGTGTGACACAGATTTGGCCTTGGTACTTTAACTTTAATGGAGTATAAATCAAACTAACAGACAAGTGCAATATAACAGACGCGCAACACCGATTGCACCATGGACATAGGATAATACTCAGAAGCAGCACATACTATATTATTCATGCATTCAGACTCCTATTGACAGTGTGGCATTCATTCAATCGTAACAGGACTTGCATCATAAACATAAATAGAAACATAAGCATAATGTAAACAACCATACATGATTCAATCATCGATACACAAGAGAATTCACATGGAAACCCATCTGAAAAAAACCACAAGGCACTCTTCATCTGGCATGAGAAATATATGGCACCTTTAGCTTGCATTTAACTACAGACTCTCTTATTTATAGCTTTATATTTAGACTCTTTCCTAATCTCATGCTCTCTTTCTTATTTCTCCTAAACTACTGCTACCATCTACTGATCCGCAAATGGCCTGGATCGACTCCTCTAGTGTCTACACCTCTCTATCAGAGATTCTCTTCTATTGTACTAACCTTACCTGCATCCTACATACTTCATACTAATATACCACTCAGAGCTCTCCTCTTTACTCTACTCTCTTAGGGGTCTCTCCACTGTTAACCGTTCAAAAGAAACTGAAGTAAACAACAACTAACCATTATTGGAAAACCAACTAAAAAGAAACCCTCTAAAAAGAAACTACGACCAACCCTCTAACTATTTAATCCCTTGTATTCATACTATCTTACATGACCACGTAGGGTCGACTACATACAGGAAGTCTGTTAACTATCACCATCATCTTCCCCTTAGGCTATATCTATGGCGATCATGACCTGACACGAGGAACTAACAGCCTTACTTACAGCGTGCATTCACTCGTGTGGCATTTACCGACTTAAGCCGAGTATAGCAACCATAATCGCCCTGTCACTTTTGGCCATTATTCTACACTTGTGCTACCATTTTACTCTGCAGCATCTTCCTTTCTATGCAATTCCCCTTTTCTGTGCAGGTGAACTCTTTTGTGCCTATTCCTTCTTCTGTGCATCATTCTTGGATGGGTAGATTCTCATCGTGTGCTTCCTTTTCCTTTCTTGCACTTGCATGGTGACTTGAGTCTTGTGCATCTCTTCGTTTGTGCTTATTTCCTGTACGCTTTCCCCAGGCCCAACACAAGTACTTTGAATACCAAAAACCGCCAAAGATAAACAATTAGGAACCTCCCCAGTATGGTCTCCAATTCTGTTATGGAGATAAAATTCATGTGGCTTAGGGTGTACCACAACCGACATCTTTGACACTAGAAATCAATATTTCTCGATATGCAAGAGAAACCAAACATCTAACACTAAGGGATACCGAATCATACCTTGTTCTGGATGGTTGAAGTAGATCCATGTTGACCTTTTCCAATTCACACTTGCATTAGCAACTTGCTCTCAACAAAAACAAACAAGACAAGCATGCTCTATAATAATGTATTATACCTACTCTAGCATATATATTCAATAATGTATAAGCAATTAATTACATCCATGGATTCAATATTCATATTCAAATGCACATAATCGAATATGAAAAGATATTAGGCTATTAATAAAATAAGAGATTACAATAGTGACAACCTGTGTCGGCACGTCTAGGAATCGAAGAAACTGAGTCCTCAACCTGAGCCTCCACCACCTCAATCCTCCATCTCTCAATAGCAAGCTCACAAGAAAATGCAAGCTTGGGAAGAACACAAAGTTCTCCAAAGGGACAAAGGGATGCAGACTCAAGTATAAACGAATCGAGGCAACAATGGACTATAGTTTCTTTGCTCTTCAATTCCTCCTCTTCAATGTATCCAAGGGGTTCTTTATATAGCACTACAAAATGGTAATGCAGGGTCGAATCTGAGTGATCTCAAGGCATATGGAAGGCCAAGATTCAGGGTATTCAGACTCCTATGAGGAAAACTCCAAAAATATTTGAATTTATGCACACATCCCGATGTACGTGCATTTGAGGTCAAATGTCACATGTACACCTAAGTAAGGGTTTAAAAGTCGCGTACAATAATAAACATGTGTTTTTTAGGGATGATATTGGAACATCAAAGTATAATATAAGTCCATGGGGTCTAAAGAGTCTACAAAGGGAAAGGGAAGGCCATAAATATGTGATCTACCATGTGTGGTAAAATCAGTTATAACAATGTACATTTAATCTTAGGTAAAAAAGAGGAGCTTTCTCATCATCAACATTTTCAATTTTCGACCCAAATACAATGGTGGGAGCATCATCAACCACCTCTAAGATGTTTGGTTGAAACTCTCCTTGACTCCTCACCATGTATGTTATCTTGTCTCTGTATTCCCTGTTTCTCAATAACTCATTAAAAGGAATGGAAAACTTCACTTTTGAGAGCTCAGTCTGCAAGTTGAAAGTGGAAACAACTTTCTCTACATCCACCGATACTGGTTTCTTTACTTCTTTAGTTTTTTTTCTATTTTATTCACTGGTTCTTTATACACAATGGGATCTTTTTTTTTTTCAATTCTCTTTTCTTTGTTTTGTTGACTACTAGAAAGATGTTTTGGATTTAACCTTCCTTTATTCACAGTCACATCCCTACTTCTCAATTTTATCTTTATTTGTATATCATCTATGGCATGCCGATATCCTCTCTGGTATTGTTCTAATTCTTCCTCAAAAAATTTATTATCATCCTCCTGAGCATACATGCTATGTTCCTACTCAGTGAGGTATATTTCAGAGTCCAAATCACCAAAATGATGGATTTTATATTCAATGGATTAATCCTCACCTTCATCATCAACATATTTTTAAGTGAAAGGTGGTTGTTTTTGTTGGTCATTTGGATTTATAGGATTCCTTATATCCCTCTATCTTATTTGTAGAGGTGGGGAAGGATTTTTCCTCCTAAAGTTTGGATTTATGATATGAGGCTCATTTTGTTCTCTATTCACTAGTCTATTATCCACACTCATCCTATCCATCAGCTTCTCTATTATTTTCATCATCATTTAAAATTTTAAATCATTAGAGGAAGAAACAGAAGTAGAAGGCCCATTTTCTCTAATTTTCCTTATTTCTACTCTATGCTTTATTTTTCCACTAGCCATCATGTTAGGTTCCACCTCCAAGGCATCTTGAAACATGACAGGAAGACTGGTTGATTTTCTCTCTCTCAAGAACAGAGCAAAGTCACTATCAAAGGCATCAACATAGTGGAGTTATGCAACACCTGCCAAAGGTTTGATATTGACAAGGATAGAGTTATACACCCTCATAAATATACTATAAAATTCATGAACAGATTTGAAAACTCCCTTCTTCATACTGTTATAATGAGAAAGCACCTGCAGAGGAATTTTCTCGTCATCCCACCTTTCTAGAAATTCATTTTGGAAATCTTGGAATGAAGGAATGGATCAAGCAGGGAAGTCTCTAAACCATTTCTTGGCTTCCCCAGACAGGATTTGTGCAAACAGTCTCATCATAACATCTTCATAATCAACCTCTTCCAAATCAATGAAGTCATAAAACTTGTCCACATGTTTTCTAGTTTTTAAATTACCCTCCCCATCATACAAGGTCATTATTTGGGCATAATTCAAGGGGACGTCATGTAATGCAGCAGGAAAATCCAAAGGGGAAAATCTAGCCTCCAATGGTCTAGGTGGATTTGGAACTATAGGAGGTTTTTAGAATTATGGAGGGTTTTGAACAAGTAGTGGGATACAAGGATGAAAGTTCTGAAAAGCAGATTTTCTTGCACCAGTTTCCCCAAATTTTTGAAGGTTCTTCCAAAGAGAGTCAAGCAGATATGAATCTAACCTATTAGGATTTAATTATGTGTTCTTCAAGTCATATTTTGATTTAGACTTTAATAGTGAACTTTCAAAATTGGTTTCCCACAGAATCTTGAATGCTATGAAATTATAGAGTAGATGAATTTCCAAATTGAGGAATATCTAGTTGATATTTTCCTTTATTTCTAAGCAATTTATTGGGGTTATCCACACCTTGTAATATTTTAGCGTCAGGATTACCTCATGTATGTGGCCTTCTGGAAGCCAGGACGCCTTCTGCAATTCACTAATAACCAATGTGGAGTCACCGGGGAAAATATACAACCTTATTCAACGACAAGATTCTTTATTTTCCCATAAAAACCCTTTCCTCTTATAATATTTTTCATTTCTCCCATGGGATGATTTGCACTTCCGCATCCCTGGCAACGACGCCAGTTTGTTAGCACTTAGAACTGCACCCAAGGTTGTGGAAGGTGGACCCTGAGGTAACAACAAAACCACTTTAAGAAAGGGAGTTGGCTTCTTCATTTTTAGAGAGGGATATCTCACATATATATAACAAGGCCAAATATAGACATGAAATGAAATTCAAATTGAGTTTGTGGTTGAAATAGGGTAAGCATAAATTGGGCTATGGAGTCACAAATATGAATGAATTACATAATAGTTTGAAGGGAAAAAAATACAAAGGCAATATAGCACTCAGTTACAGTAAAAATGCTTTTGGTATGGTGATAAAAGAATAAAGATGATAGTCCATCAACACAAAGCATCAAAAGTATGAATTTTGCATCAATTTTGGTGGGTAAGCTTGGTGAAAACCTAGAACAATATCCAGAGTATAACAATATGAATTATTAGTTATTATACACTCATTCTAGATCTAAAGGAAGACATAATGGAAAGTTAAACAAGAAGGCATACATAGAGAAATGAAATAACAGACTGGAATTATGAATTACTCATGAATCTCTGCAACAACAAACCAACATCTGGTTCTACAATTTTATTAGCAATAGATCACACAATGCATAACACAAAATTCTCATGGGTTCCAACCCTGTCTTCCTCTATTGAGGGTATCATTACAGTATCCTAGGCTCCCGATACTAACCTTGAAATAGAGCCAAAAGAAGTTACATCAATGATACGGAATCTTAACAAAATGATGATCAGGAATATCCCCCGTGATAATAAACCAAACAAACAAGCATGTGGAAATGCGCATAATTGATCAATTTGATAATTTGGTCAATGCATACTCAGGCTCACTTTTTTATAATGACATTTCGGAGATCCTTCAGGAAATATGCAACAAATTCACCCATGCTCACAACTTTACCACTGAAAACACTTTTGGACCTTTGATCTTTCATCAAGATGCATTCTGAAATGTCAATCTGGATATGACAGGAAACGAAAAACGACTTCTAACTTTACTTTTCCATATTTTCCTCTATTTGCACCCTTTCTTTCATTGTGCACTGTTGATCTATGTGGGACTCATTGTCAGTTGTTGACATCTGCAGAAAACTTATGGACCGTAGATATGGTGGAAAATGAAAACCGAACTTTACACTTTTTGCAAAACACACTTCTAACTTTTCCACTTCTGTATTTATGCCTCCTCCTTTCCGCTTCCGCATTTTTCTGCAAAGCAAAAATTAGAACATCAACTTTTTATAAAATGTGATTCTGACCTTTCTGATCCCGGATTTTCTACTTCCTCCTTTCCTCCTCCACACTTTTCCAGAAAGCGAAAAACGAAACTTCAATATTTCGTGGATGTAAATTCTGAATTTTCCTCCTCCGGCTTTCCGCTTCCACCTTTTCACTTCCGCATTTTTCTGAAAAGAGGAATTGGAACTTCAAATTTTCCATAACTTAATTTTTCTGCTTTTTCCTTTCTGCTTCTGCATTTTTCTTGAAATTGGAAATTGAAACTTCAACTTTTTCATAACCAAAAGCTTAAGTTTTCTTCTTCTGCCTTTTGCAGAAATCGGACTTACAACTTTTCTGTAACAAAAAAACTAAGTTTTTCGCTTCCGTCACTTTCTTTCCCCATTGTCGATATTTAGTGGAAGCACTCCTAGCCATTGATCTTACAAATCATGAAAGGCATAAACTCTATCTTTTATGATCACATCCTTTAAGTTTTCTGCTTTCCGATCTCTGCCCCTTGTTTTTTTCTGAGTCGTTGATGTTCGGTAGAAACCTTCTGAACCGTAGATTTGGTGGATCATGGAAGGCAGAAATCATGATTTAAACTTTTTATGAAGTTCGACATTGATTTTTTCATTCCTGTCTTTCCCCTTCCACCATTTCTCTTTCTGCACTATTGATCTGCGTGGGAATTTTCCTGATCGTTGGATCTAAAGGATCACAGAAATAGGAACTTCATCTTTTAAAGACCAAAACTCTTGTCTTTTCACTTTTATGTACCTGCCCTTCTTCTTCCTTGGCACACCGTTGATATGTGTAGGATCTCGCTGAACCATCAGATCTTTGTAGAATGTGGAAATCGGGACTTGGCCTTTGCGCAACCAAGATTCTTATGTTTCTCGCCCAGATCGCGAAAGGAGGAAGTCAAGTTTTCCTCTTTTTTATAACCAAGTTTTAGTCCTTTCCACACTTCCACTCCCAACTTTCATTGGGAGAAAATGAATTGTAACCATTAATCTCTTGCGTAGCTCATCCGGGCCGTCCATTTCCTGTCATCATTCAACTAAGGGAGGATTTCTTCGTTCACATGCATTTGAAGGTCAAAAATAAGAAAATTCTTTAATTATTTGGCTTTCTTAACCTAGAAATGTTCCTTCAAACATCTGTAGATATTCATCAACAGTATTTGAGGTTATATGAGATGAATATTTAACAAACATTCTTCCACCATATCGGCCAGATCTCTTACCAATTACTTAGCCCAGAAATGGTGCTAACAAGTTCCACACAAGTTTCCAATAATCTCATTTCTTGTGACTGATGTATTGGACTGTAGCCTCTTTTCCAACACTAAATATCACTAAACAAGTATATTCTTAGTGTGGTTCTTGGGATGAACATGAGGGTATATACATGATAAAACAAGTAAATGTGAGGTGGATGGATTTTGTGTCAAGGTGTTCTTTGAATATTTGAACATGTCATCAAATATCATAAGAGTTATCATCATGGACTTCTTGAATCAATGCAAGGATGCATTTAGTGAATATGCTTAAGTAGATTATGTGAATGTGCATGTTGGCACATGTGTTGATTTCATAGTGAAATGCTTGATGTGATAATAATACATATATGGATATTGGTATTATGTTGCATTTAATACATTGATAGTTGAAAATGATTCAATTGATAGTATCATAATTATGATATTATTTCATGGGTTATTATAAATGTTTCAATGAAATGAGTATATGAATGTGTAAACAAAAAATATCATCCAATGTGGACAAAGGATATTTCTGTAGTTTGAATGGTTTCGATCTAGTACAAAACAAACTACAATGCAAATAGACTTCCCCTATCAATCTAGATCACTTGAATTAAATTTATCTCATACCTTTCAATAGGAAGATATATTGGTATGAACTTGTTTTGTTTGACCTATGTGGTGAATGGACTTGCAATAGACACAAAAGAACAAATTCAAAATGAGAGTAATAAGATAATATATACTTCTATGTTAATTTCCAAGCAGAAAAACAGTAAACATATCATTACAATGAAATAGGGAATGTTTATGGGAAAGAAAACAATGCTTGTATTAATGTTTATGAGATATCACAACAAAGCCTTTTTGTTGGGATCTCTTCCCAATGGAACCTTTCCTCAAGCTTCAACTTTCCTCTAATGACTCTAAGAAGGTCCAGGATTATTTAGCCATAGATTTGATGCTTTAACACAATCTTCCTCCCCTTTCCCATGAGGGGTGAGCCACTATTTAAAATCCAAAATGGATAGGATGCATTGAGGATTCAAAGGAGAAGTTTGTGGGATCCTCCGAAAGATAAAATAATTTGATCTCCACATGTATGGATTCTTAGGGATGAGGTTCCATGAAGGAATCTTTGAGAAACATCTCAAAACTTCTTCTTTTTACCTTTTTTATATGATTAATACACTTTACATAAGGGAAACAATTAGTTTTGAGGGGTACCTCCTGTTGCATTAAGGAAACAAGTGGCAGTGCTACTCTTTGCAAATGGGAAAGGTGCATTGTCAGCTTAGGTACTGCCCATTTTTAACTAACAAGGTGCAGTGGTGGCTCAGATCAAGGAAAAATACAAGGGAGTAATCCTCCTTCTTTCATTTATTCACTTCACACTATGAGGGATTAGAGAAAACCATAAGATTCCCATCTCATAACAGGACAGTGACAATATTTAGGTGTAACAGAATTCCCCCCAAAGTATGAGGCTAGAGGGAAACGATAAGAAACATAATTTGACATAGAAGGTAGTATGAATTTGAGGAAAAGGTACAAATGTCAGATCTCGTCAACAAACAAGATCGTGTTGCACTAATTTTACACTATGATATATGTCCAAAATGACACACAATGTGGCTACCGGTCAATACAACACAGATCCATGTGAGATACAAAAAGTCATGGCTACTGAAATAGAATGTGTATCCATTTGAAGAATACTGAAATTTGGACATAGATACCAAACATACAATGTAGATATATGTCATACAAACCCAAATCTAAGAACAAGCATGAACATACAATGTGGATGCATGCACTCATACAAAATACTCCATTGCAACCTAGGGGGAGAAAAACATAGCAAATGGATGCTCAATGAATCCCAATGATCTTCATCCCGTTCCCAAGAAAGTACAATTATATCCATGTGAAGAGATATATTGAAGTAAAAAATGGTAGAAACAACTTGATTACCGGTCAATAATGTGAAATGTTAACAAATATGAGGGAAATCACCATTAATATCAATGATCCCAAAGATACCCTAGTGCATTCCTCTGAATGTGAATAGATGAAATGAAGTCAAACACTCAGTTGAATCCTTCAATCAAAGTCCAATGGTGAAAGCCTATTGTTGAAAGCGAGGAAACCTTCCTTTAAGGTATGTAGATCTCAAGGTACTAACTTGTTTCTAACACTAGTTCCTCGAAGATGTGTTGATGTCGACGAGAATAGTCTCGTCAAAGGAGGGCCATGATAAATCCCACATCAACGACATGAAAATTGGAACAAAGTTGTTGGGAATTGAATATGAATAAACCACAAGACTGACTCAAATAGAACTGACACGAGAGAGACATAGGTTTGACTGTATAGAGTGATTATTTGACACACAACTTTCATTTGAACATTGAACGACACGACCTAAGACTTGGTAGCACAGTCTTGACGATGCATATACCAAAACATAATGCGAAGAAGGACTATGCATTCATTGAAATGACTCAAAGGAGTGATGTGAATCATGAAAGTGGATCAAATCAGAGAAAAAACTAAATACCAAATTGTTTGAATGAAATGTATACAAGTGCCATGTTCAAATGTGACGAGAAAGTTGTCATTAATACAAATGAAACATGATTTTCCTTCCCTTAATTTCCCCTTGATGATTGATGATTTCCTCTTTTCCTTTTAATGAACTGGAGGAGGGTAACAAACACTCATTATAGATTATCATAGGATAATTCCATTCTCATATTTTTTTTGAACCTTAGAAAGGAGGGGTTCATCCTAGAGAGGGTCTTTCAATTGTTAGTTTAATGATTCCAACGAAAGAAAACTCTGTGTCGTTCATGTTTAGAGAGTCTAAACAGATCTATAGAAGACTCTGAAAAGTTTTTTTTTCATAAGTCTTAGTCCTTGAGGCCTGAAAAAGTATAAAATCATACCCTTGAGAACTCTTCTAGCCAATGGTTTGGCTAGAGTGTACCTTTTTCATAACTAGTTGACCAAACCGAAAAAGGGGTAAACTACTATTGGAAATATGACCTTTCAAGTACTTTTACTAATGTGAAAGTGACAAGTTCACTCGACGATATTTTCATTTTTCAGGAGTCTAAAAAGAGCTCAAAGCTAACTCTATTGGGGTTCCTTTTTTGTGAAAAGTTTAACGATCCCAAAAAAGTGATAAAAGTAGACTTGAAACCTTTGTACTAACATTTAATGATCATGACTATGGTTTCAAGAGTGCCTGAATCATTTTTCATGTTTAAATATAGAGCACAAAAAAATAAAAAAATAAATATGAAACCACTTTTCATGTTTTAACGAGAGCACGAAAAATGAAAAGTAAGCTCAAATGATCTGCTTCATTTTTAAGCGAGCTTGAAATGGAAAAACAGAACTATGTTTGACACGATCATACTATTTTTAATGATCTTGAATATTGTTTGAAAGAATGCTCATGGTATCTTCTTCATTTTTCAATGAGCTTGCAAGAGAGAATTAACTATGCTCAGGATGTTGTTTCATGGTTTAGCGAGCCCGAAACCAATACAAAAGTATGCTCATCATGAGTCTTTTCAACAATATTTTACCAACATGATGTGCATAGTTCGGTAATCTCCCCATTAAAAACATCCAGCGGCTCAACTTCAACATATATAGGTTGAATGCATGCCCCCCAATATTCATTTTGTCTTTCTACTCTTCTTTCTTCACCAAACTTAAAAATTCGGGCTACTACTAAGAAAAGGTTTAGCAGAGACCAAGAAAAAAAGAGGATATAACGTCAGATGAAATGAAGGTTCAAGTCCTAAAAAGGATTGGAGACTCGGCTTAAAGGGATGAATTATTTCATTTTTACACAAGCTTGAAACATTAAAGAACTATGCTTATGGGGACCTGTTTCATTTTTAAACAAGCTTGAAACAAAAAATAACTATTATTAAAGGATGGTTTCATTTTTATGCAAACTTGAAAGAAAAGCTAAAATTTTCTTGAGAAATCCTATTTTAGTTTTTACCCAACATGATTTTCAAATGTTGGTAGGTTCTCCCCATTACATAAAAATATAGCAGATTAACTCTAGTATGATGTCCAGAGATTGGAGACATGCCCCCAAGATTCCCCATGATGGTAATAAGCTATTGGTCCAGAAACGACTGAACTCGTGCATGATGTCCAGAGTCAAGAGACATGGTCGATGAAGGGGAAGGAACCACAAGAAGATGCAGTACATCCAGGGATGTCTGATGAGATGATCGGGTTTAATACAGGAAAATTTATTAATGGTCACAATATTCCCATCTTGGGTAAAATTCATCACTCAAAAGAGTGTGGAAAGTACACCTTTCATGGAATAGACATAATCTTTTCCAATGAGTAGATTAAAATCTAAGGAACCTTAGACTACCATAACATTGATACAGATAGTTTTCCCTCCTAATTTGATAGGAAAATGCAGAAGGACCCCTAAAGGTGCAGTAGTTGTTTTATTAAAATCCAGTATATGATCATAAGTTCACACAAGATAAGGAGAAACTATAGCTTTCCAAGTATTTGAGGATAGAATACTAATAGAATTCCCTTCATCAGCAATAGTGTGTAGCATGCTCCTAGCAATAACTTGCATAGATATCTAGAAAGAAACACTCAAATGAAGATGATATTATGTTAGATTACTCCAATTAAAGGAAATAACCTTGGTACTTAAAGAGGGTTTGGTTGAAACATACATAATTTCCCCTTTTGTGAAACAATTTGAACTGACTACAAAAAGTTCAAACATTTTCATTTCACTCTCACTTTTCATTTTTAACTCTTGACCATAGAGTTACTAGTTTATGGGGTATCATCAGTATGATGAATAGAGGCTAATGACACAGGGTGCTAGGAGCCATTATACCACACTTCCAAAAATTTAGAAATACCAAGACAATCCTTTAGAAGGTGATCATCCTTAGAAAGCTTGCAATGGAATTTTGGATTACGAGTTGTTTCAGCAGGTATTTCAACACTCTCACTAAGAAGAGTAGCTAGTTGGGACTCGGTCATTAGTTTTTCTTTATTCATCTTAACCTTCCTTTTCTTCTTCTTCTTATTCACCGGATTGTTAGTACTACAACTTTCAACAGAGAAAGAGGTAGAAATGCGAGAACAGACATCTGAAAAAGAAGGTGGAGGATTCACAGGAGGTTTGTGTCATTGTGAAGGAGAATTAACATCTGATACATAAGTTGGGATCATAATCAATGGTATAGAGAATAGCCATAGATATATAATAGAGATATCTCTCTTTCTAATAGTTTTAAAGAATAAACATAGCTATATAATATAAAGAAACAAGCAAGCATGTGAAAGGAGTGGATAAAGAGTCATGATCCTCATGGTATTGTCAAACCATCACAACTAGCAATATACCACATGTTCCAACAGTAGAGAGAAAAAAGGATGATTGGGACTGTACCCTCTCCTAAAAAACCGACTACCTAGACAATACATGTGTAGTAATCTCCCTGAGCATTGTTCTCAGTGTATTGCGATGATAAAATGAGAAAAATATTTTGCTCAAATGGTCATAAGATCCTTAAAGGTGTATCCCGATATATGAAAGGTATGTGAGAGCATCAATCCATAGAATTCTTGTCTATTACACAACCGTATGAAAGGGGCCTTTGAATATACCGTCGAGTATGTCAAGTACCTTTCTATATACCACAAGGGTGCGTGAAAGGCCATTTGATATACCGACATGTATGTGGAAGAACTACACAGTCACTGAGATGTGGTGCAGGATAATAACAACAGCTCCTATGCTTAAAGATTTCATAACATATCTTTAACCTAACACACAAGTTGCTAAATATTTTAAACTTAATCTAGAACTTAGTTTTATCTTGTGCGGTTAAGTTGACCAATGAGGTGCAGACACATCCCAATATCATGCATGAACTAAATGAGATGCAGTGCATTCAATGAAAATTATTTATGGAAAAGAAATATATATTTTCTTTTCCCAAAACAAATATTAAATGTTAAACACAATATTTCAATCACTCACACAATTCAATGCTCAAATTCTAAAGAAATCAGAACAAAACAAAAACATACATACGAAAAATGAAATGCAAATTTTAGAATTCCGAGAAATACTATCTACAAAAAGAAGCAAATAGTTTCAAGCAAAGAAACAAATGTAAAATGCTATGCAAGAAATATAAATTATTATTTTAATGAAAATAACATATAAATCAAAAAGACTATAGAGTATATGATTCATGGCCCCCCCGTTCATGAGGGGGATTTTTTTTCAAAAATACAATTCGTTTTCCTCAAAAAGTAAGCCAAAAACACTCCAAAAAGTTGAAGAAACAAATATGTGAATCGGGATTCACTACAACACTTAGACTATATTTCCAAATCTGAAAAATATATCTAAGAATCAAATATCATTCTGGAGTTCAAAATCTTACCTAGTACCACGGGTTCTCGGCTTGGACTAGAGCATTAGCAGTCTAGTACCGCACCTTGTACACAGAGACAGAGCAGTGGCATCGCTCCCTATTAACTAGAAAAAGGTGGCAGCACCACAGGTTTCACTAGGGAAAAGAGTGGTGGCCACACTTATTATACAACTAAGGTGTGGTGGCCTAATTTGATATTTGACAACACAAAAATGCAAAGAAGAAGAGAGTCAAAGTCTAAAATATGAATGCAAATGTCGACTGGAAGAACCAATGAACCAACATCATGAATATTTGATGGTGAGCATAGGTAGATCTATCAAATTCAAAGAAAATCTATCAAATCACAAGTAGATCTATCAATTGAAAATGAAGATGAAGATTTCAACTTACTAAAAAACTAGGAATTTGAAGGGGTCCCTAGTGAAGCTATCACTTTTGTTAATGGAAAATATTAGCCAATGTTGAAAAAGGTTGTTTCCCTAGTATGAATGTTTCATATCTAGCACAAAAAAAACTATAATGCAAAGAAATTTTCCCTAGAAATATAGATCACTTGAATTAAACTTCTCTCATACCTTTCAACGGGAATATCTATCAATTTGAACTTGTTGTGTTCGAGCTATGTAGTGAATGGGCCTGCAATAGACACAAACAAACAAATACTAGATGAGAATAACAAGATAATATATACTTATATGTTAATGACCAAGGATAAAAACAAAAAATAGATCATTACAATGAAATAGGAAATGTTTATGGTAAAGAAAACAATGCTTGTATTGAGGAGAAAGGGAGGAAGCTTTAGATTTGCAGAGCGAAACCTATGAGAGCTTTTTGACAGGATATTTTTAGTTAGGGTTTCTTGGCCTTATGGCCATGGTGACCAGTAGTGGAGGAAGGAGAAATTCGTCTTTCATCAATTTCCTATCCCATAGGGATCCCGCAACAAAGCCCCTTATGTTGGTTGGGGAGATGAATCAGGAAGCACTACCTAAAGATGAAAAAGGAAATGGAGGAGTAAGTTTGATGGATGTTAGGATATTTAGACACTTAGGAGTTATTTAATATCAACTTGTGTAATATATCCATTAGGTAAAAGTGTGTTTCTTTAGTATGCATTAGTATGCATTTGTAAATATTCTAATCCAACGGTCACGATATGTTATAGACATAGAGTGATCCGACGGTTCAACTTCTCTTAGATCATACCTACCATTGATCCATGGATTAACACTCGATTGTTCTGTGATCTCTATTTAAAGATCATAGAGGGTCCTTGGCTAGTTGATCGATTATGAGAAGATCATTTAACTTTCTTTCTTTTGCATAATAAATTGCTCCAAGTAGCTATTTGGCTGGGGCCGTGGACTGTTTCCCTCTCGAGGGTTTCAACCACATGAAAAACATCCATGTGTTGATCAATGATGTATTTGTGTGAAGTGGTTTCTTAAGGTGTTCGATCTTTTGGGAGTACCCTGTGTACCTGAACATGGTATCAAAGCTTTTATGAAGAGCCACTTTTAGTTTTGATCAAGATCTGGAACCGATGTTACCGAAACTTTGAAAGGGTTTATGGTTCTATATTTTTTGTGCATTATTTTCCTATGGGAGCTATTCCATTGTGTCCAAAACATCATTTCCATTGGGAAATAGTTTTTGTTTCATCGAAAACCATTTCCGTTTGCTCCAAAAACACCCATTTCGGCAAATCTAAAGGTATAATGTTACAACGACGGATTTATTTTTTGTAAATATCTCATATTTTATCAGTTTATTATTACATATTTTTTGTTTTAGTCTTGGACTGTTGCCTTCCGTGACTGTGTATGCTCTTTTCCGTGCACCTTGCATGATCACGGTGAATTAGAAACAGTAAGGGAAAGTTTGTTTTCTTGTCTTTTTGGCTACGTATGCTCTTTGTCGTGCACCTTGTGTGATCACGGCAAATAAAAAACAGTGAGAAAACTTGAAAACATAGACTTTTTGAGTAATCTAACCAAGATCTAACCCCATTATGTGGAAATTTTTTTTTTGTTTTTGTTTTTCATTTTTTTGGTGATTTGTAGGAAAAGAAAGCAAGCATGGAGAACGAGAGAGAAGAGTAAAAAAAAAAAAGTCCCCTTCCTCTTTCCATTATTTTACGTACCTTTTAAACTTAGCTCACTTGGTCCAAAGTTGCTTTATTACTTAATAGGTCTTGAGTTCAAGTCTTATTAAGCTACTTTTAAATGCATGCAATTTCTATTTTAAAGTTACTTTATTGTAAAAGTGTATCTCACATAAATAAAATAAAATAAAAGTGAGTCACTTAAGTCTTTTAATTTATTGCCGCACTATTTAAAAGTCACATTATTGTAAAAGTGAACATCACTTATTCTACAAAAGTGATTCACTTCAAAGCAACTTTATTGTAAAAGTAATTGTCAAAGGTTGATATTGGGAAGAGGGGGGTTCTTTTTTTTAGTTGGTCAAGTTAATATCTACCACATCACTATTAGGGACATCTTCAACTTTTTCTTTCATCAAGCATAACTTCATCATCCAGAATCATTTTTAAGTGCCTGTTTTTTTTAAACCACATATTTTTTGAGCTCTTTGCATCCAGATAGTTAGTTTCTATTCTTTTAGCCATTATTTTACAGTATAGCCGCCCCTTGTGATATTATACTTACAAGTTTTGATTATTTCTCATAGAAATCTCGTATGGAGGATGTTCTACAAAGTAGGGGACTTTTTAGGATAAACTCGGGGAAAGAAACAGAACCCACTGATGATGATAAGAAAATTAAATGAGTAAATAGATGTGATGAAGCTCGTGGATTGATTGGGATGTCAATCTCTACTGATTTGCGATTCCACGTAACTGGAATTGATGAACCTAATCTCGCTTGGGAAAAGTTGGAATCCGTGTTTGGTAAACACAATGAAATTCGGGGTCATCAACTTCAGAATGAGTTGCTTTCCTTGAATCCAAATGATTTTTCATGCATTCAAGACTATTTATCTAAGTATAAAACTCTTAGACTATTATGTGTAGAATGCAAGATTAAGAAAGAAGACAAACAATGTATTTATCATATTCTTTCAAAACTTGGACCTGCATATTATGTTTTTGTATCTACATTCTACTCCATGAAAGAATCCTTGATTGAAGCTAGCTATCAATATCCTAGCCTTGAATCCTTTTTTGATTCCTTAATTAGAGAGCAAGATAAGCTCATTCATCTTGGAATAATTAACAATGCAAATGGGAAATCCTTATTGTCCCAACAGAAAGAAAATTCCAAGCCTTCCATGAAACATAATTTTTGCAATAATAAGAAAAACAACAAGGGTCTGAAACCTTCTTAGTAAGCTCCTTCTTTAAAAAGTAACAAAGTATCCAATCAAAAAGGAAATAAGACTGAGCGTCATTGCAATTTTTGTGGGAAAGGTAATCATGATGAATCTAAGTGTTTCAAGAAGATGGCATCCTTGGAAGCAACAATGAAGAAGCACCACATTAGCCTAGATTCGTCTTCAGAATCTAACTCTCATGGACATGCACTTTGTGCTTCTGGTTACTCTTATGCCGCATCTTCTTCTTCTACTTCAAATGAATGGCTCATTGATTCTGGAGCATCTTATCATATGGCTAAGTATTAAGCCATATTTTCTACTATGCATGAATGTAACACCAAACAAATATTTGTTGGTGATGATAGATCTCTAAGTGTTCTAGGATCTGGAACAGTGCCAATAGAAAATGGTCATTTCAGTGATGTACTATGTGTTCCAAAAATTTCCTGCAATCTGTTATCAGTCTATCAAATTACTCATTCAGGTGAAGGTAAAACTATGACGTTTACACCTCACTAAGTTGTAATCAAAGATTTTAAAAATCCTCAAAATTTCCTTGCTATTGGAACTGTTGATGATATTACCAGGTTGTACAAATTTAACAACTTTGGGTCATCACCTTTTCCTTCAATTTTTGTTGCTCATAGTGATAACTTGAGCAAACTTTGGCATGAGGGATTTGGTCACTTAAATTATTGCTCATTGCAACAACTATGTAAATATAATATGGTGACTTGTCTTCCGATGGTATCTTGCAAGGATGGTGTTTGTTCCGGTTGTGTACTCGAAAAACATCATCGGGACAGTTTTGACAAATGTGCCTCTTGGCACGCCTCTGTTCCTTTGGAGCTTGTGCATAGTGACTTGTGTGGTCCTCTTCCATCTGCATCATTTTCTGGTTTCAAATATTTCTTAACTTTCATTGATGACTACTCCAGACGCACTTGGGTTTACTTCCTAAAACTTAAGAGCGAAGTATTTAACATGTTCTTAGCCTACAAGGCCCTTGTTGAAAAACAATCTGGTCATCAAATTATTAAGTTAAGATCTGAAAATGGAGGAGAATATGTTAACAACAAGTTCACTACTTTCTGCACTGAACAAGGAATCCAACAATAGCACACCATTCCATATACACCACAACAAAATGGTGTAGTTGAATGGAATAATCGCACTTTAAAAGAAATGGCTAATTGTATGATCCAATCTAAGGGACTAAGTCTTCAATGTTGGGCTGAGGCCATAAATTTTGCAAATTAAATAGTTAATCGCACACCCACTAAATTTTTACAAGGAATAACACTGGAAGAAGCATGGAGTAAAATTAAACTAGATGTAAGTAACTTTCGTGTGTTCAGTTGTGAAGCATGGGCTCACATTCCGGATGAAAAATGGAAAGCATTGCAACCTAAAAGTGAAAAGTTTATATTTGTTGGATATTCTGAAGATGTAAAAGGTTATAGACTTCTTCATCCCCACTCACATGATATAATCATTAGAAGAGATGTTAAATTTGATGAAAATCTCTTGGCCTACGAGCCTAACTTGGCGGGTGTGCCATCTTTGGCCTGCGATCCTAATTCGGCGAGTGTGCCTTCTTATTCTTCTTCCAACTTCCTTAACAAGTTTCCAACTCTAGTTTCTTATGATGACAATAAGGATGAAAATCCACCTCCATCTTCTCATGTTCCTCCAATTTCACCAGCACCAATACTTCCCCGATGGGTCTGTTCAACATGTGAAGCAGTTGGTGATCTTGTCGGTGATCCTAGAGATCAACATCAAACATGTTCTCAGTTTCAGTGAGCCTCTTCTTTTTTGGCTCAAGTTTTCGAGAATCATGATCCAAAAACTTTTGCAGAAGCTTTAGGAAATCCATATTGGGATGCAGCTATGGATGAAGAATATCGTTCCTTAATGGTGAACGATACTTGGGATCTTGTTCCTCTTCCAAAAGGAAGAAAACTTGCTAGATGTAAATGGGTCTACAGAACTAAGTATGCATCATATGGAAGTGTTGAAAGACTTAAGGAAAGGTTAGTTGCCAAAGGTTTTTCCCAATTTGAAGGGATTGACTACAATGAAACCTTTTCCCCTGTAGCAAAAATGAAATCCATCTGCCTTGTTCTTTCCCTTGCAGCCTTACATAACTGGTGTTAGGATTCTTAATCCTCCCTTATCCAAATTTGGTCATATGTCTAAATCGGGAGTCATGTCTAAATCGGGAGTCCATCCAGTCTATTTATAGTCATTAGTACCATTGGTTAAACTTGACCTAAGTAGGGCACATGTTTCAGTTACCAAAGTGTGGGGAACACTAATTGAGGCTCACTGCCACTTATTGCACTTGATTGCATAAGTTTAGGAGTCTCCTAGATCAATCCCTACAATTTAGGAAGCAACTGGGAGTGCCGAAACCAACCAAGGTCAGTTCACTTCAGTTAATGACTAGTCAAGCCAAGTTAGGAGTCAGTTACATTCAGTTCTAGCTCTCTACATTCAGTTAAATAATGGTTTAATTAATTGCACACATGTGGGGTGTTTTTCTCACCTAACACAGTCAGTTAACCATTATTTAATACTAAATGTAACACTTGGTTGTGTTTTAGAACTCTGGTTATGATTTAGACAAGGACAATTAACTACTGGGTCCTCCAATAGTGATTTAGACAATGTCTTGGTTACCTACAGTCAAGTAGAGTCATCAATTCAAAATTCCTCATGTGGATTCGAATTTCTTGTGGCTATTAAAGCCATTTTACATCATTGTAATTATTATCTGGATTACTTTTTTGATTAATGAAAGCATTCACAGCTGCAAGCCTTTTGCACTGTTTCATTCTTCAATGGCTGAGTAAATTGTGAGATCTTCTTTGTGAGTTGTGTGTTTGTCTACAGATCTATATGCTCAAATTTAACATGGTATCAGAGCCTTGACGGACAAGTCACTTCTCCTCCTCAGATCTCCTACTGGATCATTTTTTTGTTTTGTAGGTACAACTTCGAAATGAATTCATCAGTTCCTCTTCTCACCCGATCCTCAGACTATTTTTAATGGGGGGTGAATATGACTATATGTCTGAGAAGACAAAAAAAAATTTCAATGTCTAATGGATTCAGTAGAAATTCTTTTGAGAGTGATAATGACTGGCTAAAGGCAAAGGATAAAGCTTTTGAAATAATGGAACTGGCTCTTTCTCCTAGCATGCGCTACCTCAGTAGATCTATTAAAGATTCAAAGGAACTCTGGAGAAGATTGGACATAACATTTGGATTTGGAAGCACATGGAGCACATCTAGCACCACAAACATCCTTGATCCAAAAAGCTCGGCCTCCACTCTCTCTGATGAAGCTGTTCAAGATGAAGAAGAAGAAGAAACTTCTACACAGTCAATTCGAATTAAAGACAGTCTCCATGCAATGACTCCTTCTCCTGATGCTCTGGAAGTTCATGAGATCTCTGATATCTCATATTCTCATATTGATGAAACAGAAG
Organism: Pseudotsuga menziesii; assembly: GCA_001517045.1. Classification (NCBI taxonomy): domain Eukaryota; kingdom Viridiplantae; phylum Streptophyta; class Pinopsida; order Pinales; family Pinaceae; genus Pseudotsuga; species Pseudotsuga menziesii. The sequence continues at coordinate 265,401 of LPNX010732788.1, read as the reverse complement.
AAGACATTCGAATCTATGATATTGAAGAAAAATTCTGCTGCACTTCCATGCAAACATTCACCGGTGATTTTCCTTTAAATTCTGTGCAAAATTTACTATCAATTGCTTCCGAAAGTGAAGAGAAATTTGATTTTTATTCCTCTAATGTTGCTGCTGGTGTGCAAATATGTGATACCTTGGATATTTTGGAATAAATATCAGATTACCAGAGTGATCCATTCGCTCCCCATGATCTAGTTTTTCCAGCAAATTCCTACAGGATTGCATGCACCAAAATTCAGAATTTTTAAGAAGAAGAAAGTTGTGCATCCACCGTCTCGGTTAACCATTTACTTGAATCTGATATTAACCTTATTGGATCTGATATGATCTTATTTATATTTTATCTGATATTTCTTGGTTTAATATATCAAATTCATAATCTTTCAGTACCGCTTGTAGCTGTTCTCATCAACAGTGTGAAGAAACAAGTACCGCAAGTCTCCTACAAAACTGCTGCTAGGGATTTGATTCCATTTCACAATTTTGGATCTGTTTTGAACCTGTTTATATATGATTTAATTTCTGATCTGATATTATTTGGTTCATATTTTAAAATTCAAAAGCATTCAGTCATTCTTGTAGCTGCTCTCACCAATTCTGGTGTGAAAAATCAAGTACCGCACTTTCTCTTCAAAACTGTTGATGGGGATTTGGTGTTAGTTTCCTCATATGAGGTTGCTGATATTTTATTATATGATTCATTATCTATTTCAGAAGCTATATCAGACTATGGAGTTCCATCATTCGCTCTCAACAGTCCCAGTGCTTCTCTACCATTGATCACATGCTCATCTTCTCACAGAACTAGTAAAGAGGAAGATTTTCTGCATCCGCCTGGACACCTGCTCCTAACACTTGGGTCTGTTCTTCCCGCTCATGGTTTTCTGTTCATGGATGAAACATATCAGTTTCTTGAGTGTTATTCACATTCTCTGAATTCTCAAGAACCTTTCCTCACTTTTCAGTTGACTTCAGTTGCTCTACATGGGTCCAGTCTTCATCCAGCAGCTGTCTATATTTTTTATTTAGTTGAGCATATCATTCTTCTTCCAAAGAGGAAGATTCCTCCAGACATATGATGGAGAGGTTCACATGCCAGGCCCCAGGATACCTGTGCACAGAAGAACCAGATTGATCCTGATTCTACCTTCTTAATTAGAAGGGGGGTTTTTTCCCCATGTGGTTTTTCCTCAAGCACCTTATTTTTGAGCAGTTACTTTACTTTACTTGATGTAATGGGTGACCTATGGTCTTAGTTACCAGGGCCCACAGTTTTTCCAAGTTATAATTCAGGGGGGGTGTTAGGATTATTAATCCTCCCTTATCCAAATTTGGTCATATGTCTAAATCGAGAGTCATGTCTAAATCGGGAGTCCATCCAGTCTATTTATAGTCATTAGTACCATTGGTTAAACTTGACCTAATTGGGGCACATGTTTCAGTTACCGAAGTGTGGGGAACACTAATTGAGGCTCACTCCCACTTATTGCACTTGATTTCATAATTTTAGGAGTCTCCTAGATCAATCCCTACAATTTAGGAAGCAACTGGGAGTGCCGAAACCAACCAAGGTCAGTTCACTTCAGTTAATGACTAGTCAAGCCAAGTTAGGAGTCAGTTACATTCAGTTCTAGCTCTATACATTCAGTTAAATAATGGTTTAATTAATTGCACACATGTGGGGCATTTTTCTCACCTACCACAGTCAGTTAACCATTATTTAATACTAAATGTAACACTTGGTTGTGTTTTAGAACTCCGGTTATGATTTAGACAAGGACAGTTAACTATTGGGTCCTCCAATAGTGATTTAGACAATGTCTTGGTTACCTACAATCAAGTAGAGTCATCAATTCGAACTTCCTCATGTGGATTCGAATTGCTTGTGGCCATTAAAGCCATTTTACATCATTGTAATTATTATCTGGATTACTTTTTTGATTAATGAAAGCATTCACAGCTGCAAGCCTTTTGCACTGTTTCATTCTTCAATGGCTGAGTAAATTGTGAGATCTTCTTTGTGAGTTGTGTGTTTGTCTATAGATCTATATGCTCAAATTTAACAACTGGAAATTCCATCAAATGGATGCCAAGTATGCCTTCTTACATGGTGATTTACATGAGGAAATTTACATGGAACAACCTCCTGGATATGTTCAGAATAACTCTAGCTTTGTTTGTCTCCTTAAGAAATCCTTATATGGCCTTAATCAAGCTCCTAGAGCTTGGTATGCCAAAATGGATAGCCTTCTCCTTGAAGCTGGTTTTTCTAGATGCCACTCTGACACCAATGTCTATACCAATAAAGTAGGAAACCATCTCATCATACTTGTTCTTTATGTTGATGATCGTATCCTTACTGGTAGTGACCCTAAAATTATAACCCATGTGAAATCCAGTCTTAAGCAAAATTTTGAAATGTCAGACTTAGGACATTTGCATTATTTTCTTGGTCTCCAAGTCTTGCAAACCAAAGAATGAATATTTCTTTCCTAGTCTAAGTATGCTTGTGACCGTCTTCGTCGCTTTCACATGGAAGATTGTAAACCGGCCCCTTCTCCCTTCCAGTCTGGAGTCAAAATTTCTGCCACCTGTACTTACCCTAAAGTAGATGCCACCTTGTATTGTCAACTTGTTGGTAGTCTTTTATACTTGACTCATTCCCATCCTGACCTTTCCTTTTCCGTTGGTCGTGTTTCCCATTATATGCAAACTCCTCATGAAAGTCACTGGAAAGCAGCAAAAAGAATACTTCGATATATTTGAGGTACAATCCAGTTTGGGATTCATTACAGTATAGGGGGGAAACCTTTGTTGGTTGGTTTCACTGATTTAGATTGGGCCAACGATCCTGATGATCGAAATTCTACTCCAGGTTATGTTTTCAGTCTGGGATCTGGATATGTCACTCGGGCTTGTAAGAAACAACAAGCTCTTGCTCTTTCTGCAGCAGAAGCAGAATATCAAGCTATAGTTAATGCCAGTTAGGAAGCTTTATGGCTTTGGCAAATCCTTTCAAAGTTTGGATTCGAGCAGCAACAACCTACTCCACTTTGGTGCGACAATCAAAGTGCCATCAAGATTGCCAAAGATCCAGTTCTACATCAGCGCAGCAAACACATTGAGCTACACATGCACTTCATTTGAAATCTTGTTCATGATAGTGTTATTGAAGTTCTCTATTGACCTACAGATGATCAAATTGCAGACATCTTCGCCAAGTCTCTTACAGAAGCGAAGTTTTCTAAACTTCAGTCTATGTTAGGAGTTCAGGAATGTGTCCTTAAGGGGGGATAGGCTCTAATTCCTTCTTCCTTCTCCTAATAGTGTCACTTTTGTAAATCCTTCAATCCTATCCCAAGTTGTTCTTGAGGGGGGATGTTAGGATATTTAGACACTTAGGAGTTAGTTAAAATCAACTTGTGTAATATATCCGTTAGGTAAAAGTGTGTTTCTTTAGTATGCATTAGTATGCATTAGTATGCATTTGTAAATATTCTAATCCGATGATCATGATATGTTCTAGACATAGAGTGATCCAACGGTTCAACTTCTCTTAGATCATACCTACCATTGATCCGTGGCTTAACACTCGATTGGTCTATGATCTCTATTTAAAGAGCATAGAGGGTCCTTGGCTAGTTGATCGATTATGAGAAGATCGTGTAACTTTCTTTCTTTTGCATAATAAATTTCTCCAAGTAGCTATTTGGCTGGGGCCATGGACTATTTCCCTCTCGAGGGTTTTAACCATGTGACAAACATTGGTGTGTTGATCTGTGATCTATTTGTGTGAAGCGGTTGCTCAAGGTGTTTGGTCTTTTGGGAGTACCCTGTGCACCCAAACAATGGAAACTCCTTTGGATAAACAAGGTAATTTGGAATCTATCAATATTGACACAAAATGGTTTGAGGAAGCTTCCAAAGAAAACTCGAAATGTAAACCCAAATCCTTTCAAATCCCATGATATGAGGTAACTTCAACCCTAATAAGTCAACAAATTCCGTTTATGCAAGACCATGCTATAGTTTGCAAATTCATTGGGTTATGGCCCTCCGAAAAATAATTGGTTGGTTTTCTCACCAACACCTAGAAACCAAAAGGAAAATGCGAATTAAAAATTGGCTCAAAAGGATTCTTTATATTCATATTCCACAACCTCGAAGACAAGCACATAATATTTAAGGGAGGACCTTATTTTGTCCATTCAACAGGGTTATATATGTGCAACTAGAAGGAGAAGTTCTCCCATAAAAAATAATACTTCAAAGTTGTTCAAGTTTGTGTGTGACTATATTCGTTACCTCAAGAATTCAGGAATATCAAAACACTTATAGGAATTCATAACACCCTTGGCACCTTCGTGTAAATCTCACATGCAACTTTGGGTAGGCACTATACTTCTTATCCTCTCATATTCCTCTACCTTGACACATATGCCTTCCTTCCTTAATATATTTGCATGAGTCACAAAGACATAGAATGGATTCGACCCATTAATTATGAACACATTCATTTTTGTTGCCACAAGTGCCATGAACATGGACATCCTTTTCGGGACTTCCCTTTGAACGCCAAACCTTATTGCCTTGGCCTGTCATCCAAAGTGGAAAAGGAAGGGGTCAGCAAGTCCCCAAACTGATGCAGACCAAATAAGAAAATTTCCACATCTAACCCTCTCACTTACCTAAACATTCAAAACAACTTCTCCATTTTATCTCAACAAAACCCAGCCGAGATTTTGGACATTGTCATCCCTGCACCAAAGCTTCCAAAATTCTCTCTTCCCTACCCTAACTCAGAGAAAACCTCCTTGCAAGACCTTGTGCCTCCTCTTTCTCACCCCATTCCCTCTTCAACGAATCTTCCTTTTCCCTTATCATAATACATGCTAATGAATAATGAAGGGGGCTTGCAAGAAGCAGATGATATGGAGTTTGGAGAATTGGAAGTTTCAGCCCTTTCAGAGGTTATTTGAAATGGAGACAACAATAACATCCAAAATCATCAATTGGATCTCTTAGAAAATCTGTATTACTGTATAGGTAAGGACAAACATCTCCCCAAGTAGACTGAAAAATCTGAGAAAAACCTAGGGCATATCAACTAGTCTTAAAAGTTGAAAAGCGCAAAGACATGCTAAAAATACAAGGTGACATTCCTAAAAAGGGAAGAAAATCCAATAGATAATTAATCAAATAATTGGGAGTCTATTTAATAGACTCAAGGAAGAATCCCCAAATAGACTCTCACTTTTATCCCACTCTCTAAATGGAATTAAAATTCATTTCATGGAACAATAGAGGAATCAGGATTGATTCCAAAAGAAGAATGCTCAAAATAAGATTCTCACTGGAAATATTGTTGTTATAATTCTACAAGAAACCAAATGTTCGAAGCAAAAGATCTAGGTTTTCATTAATGAATGTTGGAAGAATGCTCAATTCATAACTCTGGATGCCATAGGTAGCACATGGGGGGTTAGCAATTATATGAGACCCAACCTTCTACACATGGAAGGATTCTTCTCTTCTCAAAACACTCTATCTAGATGGTTTAAGATCAATGAAACTACTAAGGCATGTGTGGTCACCATTTTTTATGGACCCCAACAAATAGAGAAAAATATATCTTTTCTCAATCACCTAGCCTGGTTGAAACCCGGAAAACCTTCCAAAAATTGGATCATTGGAGGGGATTTCAACATGATCACCACTTTGTTGGAGAAAAATGATGAATTCAAAATCTAGAAAGAGATAGTGCAGCTCTACAAACTCTCATCAGAGACATTAAACTAGCATATATTCAAACCACTAATGGAATTTATACTTGGAATAACCACATGGGGGGGAGACATATAGGTAGCTTGTCAACTGGATAGATTTCTCGTTTCAGATACGCTCCTACAAAACCAAATCAACCTTTCTTCTACCATTCTCCCTATGGAAGGATCAGACCATTGGTCATTTTTGCTTCTCATGGAGCTGGAGGGTTCCCACTATAAATGGCCTTTTAGGTCCTAAACATTCTAGCTCTCTCACCCAGACTTCATGTCAAAAATTTAAGAATGGTGGCTTGACTCGGCCCACATTGAAGGTTTAGTCATGAACATATTTCAACAAAGAATGAAGCAACTAATATTCAATCTCAAACACTGGAACAAAATAGAGTTCGGTAACATATTTGAGGAGAAACAAAAGTTGAAGAATCAACTAAATGCTACCTAGCTACAAGCCATCCAATCGAGGTACATAGACAAGCTAAAATCTTAGGAGAAGGACACACATGAGAAGCTAAACATTAGGTACCAACAAGAGAAATATCTATGGAAGTAGAAATACTGAATTCAATTGCTTAAGGAAGGAGAAAGGAATACCAAATTATTCCATTACTCCATGCTTCAGATAAGGAAACAAAATAGGATAACTAGGCTCAACTCTAGTTAAGGAACTGTGCTGCAAACTCACATGGAAATTGAATAGGAGATGGTCCACTTTTATAAGGACCTCCTCACCAAACAAATAAGGGATAGATCTCCAACCATCGAACAAGTCCTGCAACACATCCCTCGCATCATCTCGGATGATCAGAACCTCATCCTTTCACAGGACACCACAATGCAATAAGTGGAAACAACAATGATGGAAATGAACCTAGGGAAGGCTCCAAGTCCGGATGGATTCACACTAGATTTTTTCCAAGATTGTTGGTACAAAATTAAACTTGATGCTTGGCAGGTACTGAAATATTCCATAAAATCTAGCCTCATCCTTCTTGCCTTGAATTCCACTTTCCTCACCTGTATCCCCTAAAACTGATAAGCTTGTTGATCCCTCAAATTTTAGGCATATTGCACTTTGTAATGTTATGTACAAAATCATTGCCAATCAACTGAAGCCCCTTCTCTCTTTTATCATCGCCCCAGAGAAAACTGGTTATGTGGTAGGGAGGCATATCCTAGATGGTATTATCACTTCCCATGAAGCAATACACTCTTTCAAAAACTCCAACCACTTTGGCATGCTCATCAAGATGGATATGTCCAAAGACTTTGATAAATTAAGCTGTCAATTTCTCAGAGAGATGATTTTAACCTTTGGATTCTCACCATTCTGGGTGAATTGGGTGTTAGCTCTAGTCTCTTCATCCTTCTTTTCAATTTTGATTAATGGACCTCCCTCAACAAATTTTTCCATCTCTCGGAGCATCAGGAAAGGGAACCCATTATCTCCTTACCTTTTCATCATCCTTGCCGAAGGTCTGGGGAGATTCATCAAAGATCATGTCCAAGAATGTCGCATTCAAGGGATCAAACTCACCTCCAATGGAATTCCTCATTCTCATCTCTAGTTCATAAATTAAACCATGTTAATGCTGAATTCCTCTGTATCAGAAGAAAAATCCTTTATGCTCATCCTTAAAAATTTTGGGGATGCCTCGAGGATGTCTATCAATAAACTCAAGTCACAAATATTTTTATTCAAAACTCCAATTCTTACCTGGCTTCACATTACTGGGATCCTGGGATTCCAAAAGGCCTTCATCCCTATTTGTAGGAGGAAACTCGAACCAAATGGTGCCTAGAATATGACGTGGGAAGCCGTACCCAACCATAGATGAAGGACCAATTGGAGTGGCTCATCAAGGCGGTCACTAACTCCTCTGAGGTTGCGATGCAAGCAATATGAGAGTCCACTCATGAAGAATTTGCTATGTTATGATGTAGGAATTCCCGTCGATCAGCACTGAGCTGCGGGCTAGGAACATTCAAGTTCCCCCAAGTGTGATCGATGTAGGGAGTGATGAAGTGAACCTGTTACTACGACCGATCTAGAGCATTTCCTTGGATATTAACAAGTTACCCGCTCAGGCACTGGTGGCGCTGCAGCATGTTTCCACCCAGGAATTGGCGGATAGGTAGAACAAGCTTACTAATGGGTATGTGCAATCGCACAACATGGCTGAGAAGCTCTAGAAAGAAGTTGAGGAGCTACATCAGGTCAGGGTGTAGCTGGAGGATGAGAAGGTATGGGAGATTGAGGCATTAAATATAGCACAGGCCGAGATGCAGCGCAAGGCTGCCGAGGAAATCACCGAGCTTAAGAAGGCGCAATACCACCTTATCATTGAGTAGGAGCAGCTGTGCACATGTTGTGGCATGGTCGAGAAAGATGTTGATGAGGCCTGTCAACATATTTTTGAGAAGACAACTGAGATTAATGCAGTCACTAAGGCCAAGAGACTTGGGGAAAAAATTGTCCAGGTCCAGAACACCAATCTTCTGCTCAATTCCCTGGTCCATCTAGACACGCCACCGAAGCATGTTTCTGAATGGAAGACTAATATTGAGGAGATAGTAACCCAGTTTGAAACAATGGAGCAAGAAGTAAAGACAATCATGGAGGCGATGACGCAGTTCTGGCACAATGTTGTCCAAGACGAACAGTTTGACCAGTTGACCACGTAGGCACTAGAAGCTGAAGGACAATTGATGAAACTAAAGACATTGCTGCAAGAACTGCCAGTCATGGTGCAGATCACATGGTCTAAGGAGTTCAAGGAATTATAGCAGAGGACTTCTCTCACCCAAGAACACCAACAAAAGTGTCATGCCCAGTTGGATGAGTTTCAAGAAGTTGGTGGGCAGCTGGTTGTCAAAGTAGTCACAGCGCTGCAAGAGGTGTAAGAAAATTGAAAAATGGTTGATGGTAAGGTTTAGGAAGCACACCCCATGCAGCAGTATTTTCTCAACTGTCAGAGTGCTGGAGAAAAATTCCATCTCCAGGTTCGAGAGATCTCGCAGCAATGAAGATTTCAAGACCAAGACATCGGTGTATACCCTGTCAACCTGACGTGGCTTGAGGATGGGCCACAAGACTGTGTTGGGGTCCTATTGGTATGGGTTTGGGAAAGTGAGTTGTGTAGCATTGTGGTAGCTGTGCAACCTCATGAGACAACACGCAAGACCAGATCAGCGCGATGGGCAGAAGGATAACCGTTTTTGAATATTTAATGTATTAATTGATCACGTTTTGTGGACATAGGTCATTAGTGGTTAGAAGTTAGTTAGAGGTGGACCTTTGATGTAAGGCACAATCCTATATACAGAGCTATATTTGAAATTGTAAATATACGACACAAGGAGACACAACACATGGATGAATGATCAGCACGATACAAGTCCAAGTCAATATCTATGGGTGATCAATCTGTTGCGATTTTTCTATGACTTTGATGCGTCTTCTGTTTTGAACAATATATGATATTTCTATGTCAGATACTGATCTTTGAGATGTAATTGGTCTCCTGCTATGGAGAAAAATTATCTGTTTTGGATCTATTGCACAGAATTAATATGACATGACGGTTGTTTCCTGAATATTGTTTTATGTTTTCCTATTTTCTCTACTGCGATGTCAATGAAATGTGTATTGGATCTATTTATGATTTACTGATGTTGCTGCAATGAACTGATCATGCGATCTATTCCAATTCTGTCACAATTTTGATCAGTGATGATTAAATTTGTTTATGACTGATACTGCTGTGATAACAATGATGCAATAAATGAATGACGTGATATGTTAGATCTGTAGTTGTGAATATGAATCATGATAACTGTTTTGTTATATCAAGTGACTTGAAGTAATCTGTTAGTTATGTTGTCGAAGCCTCAGATGCCATATCTTCCCTTCCTACTACTAGAAACATGGTTCCAACATCTCTCCCTTGAATGCCTTGGGTGAGACTTCGTCTTCTCTGCAGATTTTGCTCAGAAGGGTAAAACCTATCTAGGTCGGTGCTCAGGGAGATTACACTGGTTGGAAATAGGGAGATCACGCTTGTTGGGAAGGGTAAAACCTATCTCATATATCATCGATAGGTAGAACCCCTATCGACGAGGCTTTGTTGGTGGGTTTTCTCCAACACTCCCCTCCAAATTTCTCAATTCCCCCCTCATTTAGATGACCCTCAAGAACTCCTCTTGGAAAGACCTTATTTCCAAGTTGAAACTTAAGCTCTCCTCCTGGAATTTTAAGGATCTGAATTTCCCTGGTCGTCTCGCCCTTTTACAATATATCTTATAATCCATTCCTTTATACTTATTCTTTTTATGTAGGCTCCAAATCATGATCTCTACAACATAGAAAATGGCCTCTTATGGCATGGAAAACTCTCTACAAATACAAAATAATTAGAGGTATAGGACTCAGGGACCCTCTCATCCTAAACAAGATCCTTTGTGTGAAGTTGTGGTGGAGATGTCGGACTGAAACAAATATTCCATGGGAAAACATATGGAGATACGAATATGCTAAGGATGTTCCTCATGATGATCTCATCAGGATGAAATATCTATAGAGGGGATACACCATATGGAACTCTATATGGGCACATCGAGATCTCATTTGTAAGAACAATTTCTAGGAGATACGGAATGGAAATATTTCCTTATTCTCGGATGAATCTTGGCAATGAATTCATCCTATACAAGCAAGATATAGAATTCAATAGATACAAATTCACATGCAAAAAACATGGAAAATCAAAGTGGCACATTATTAGACCCCACCAACTCATCAAAGAATATGGAATTACTGGATTCCACAAAAGGAATGGATGGGACACATGGACAACCAAGAGAATCAAGACTTATGGAATTCCGTAATCTCTAGAACAATTCTTGTTAAAAAAATCCCATACAACATTCTATGGGGACACCAACATAAAAGATACTTTTGATTCAAAGAAGCCTACAATTTGGATAATCCTCAGGGGATCAGTCCAAAGGATAGTATTTGGGAAACCATCTAGGACTCCCATATTTGGCTAAAAGTCAAAAATTTCATGTGGCTGATAGGAAATGGTGAAATTATTACCTGGGACCAGCTTTACAAGAGATGATTTCATGGCCCTTCCATATGTGTTCTATGTGATAAAGAGGAGGAAAATATGGAGAATCTATTAAATAATTTTCAGTTTGTTTCCATGATCTAGGAGTGGGGGGCCAGTCTGTTCAGAAGATCAGACCCAGATAGATCTAGTACCAGGGCTACCATCTACAATTGGCACCTTAGAACTTACCCCAGTCCAATTCCTAACTAGTTGTGGGTGCTCCTTATGGGCCTTGTGCTCTGGAACTTCTGGAAGGAATGCAACAAAATAATTTTCAAAAAGGAATCCCTCCCACTCCATATTGTTTGCTAAGCAATCAAAGCCAATATTCTAGAGACAATGTTTCTCTCTAATTGGTCAACCTCTGATTTAATTTGCTCCCCTCCTGAACTCTTTATTTTAAATGCCTAGGGTTTTCATGTTACCAGTTGTAACCATGTTTCTAAGCATCCTCTTCCTATGGTGTCCATTCCCTCTATCTAGTCACCCCCACCTTCCCATTTTCTTAAGTTAAATTTCGATGGGGATTCTAAAGGGAATCATGGTCCTGCTAGAATGGCAGGAGTTTTTCATAATGATAAAGGAGAAAATATTCATATTTTTTTGGAATTCATTGGAACCTCCACTAAAAATGTAGTAGAATTTCTTGCGCTGATCACAGGGATCACTATATCCCAAAGAAAAAAGTGGTTGGCTTTTTTCATTGATGGAGACTCACAAATCATCATTACCATAGTGTAGAGACTCTTTAATGGAACCCCTCTAAACACACTTTCCAAAAACTGGATATTAGAATGGTTGAAAGAAATACTCAGAGGCATTCCTAACCACTTCCAGGTCTTACAATTGAATCACATCAGGCAGATGATAAATAAGATGGTGGATCACTTAGCTAATTATGGAGCTGATGGGTCCAATGAAGCATTCGATCATGATTGGATGCTCCTTCAGATTCAGTCACTTAAGGATCATCTCATTACAATAATGAAGCAGGAATTCACTCCCCCACTACAAGTGCAAAAGCTGGTTGTTGGAGGGATGAATGAGGGGAACGTGGTTATCCTTCATGGTGCTTGTTCTTCCACCTCAAAACCCCTTGCAACCTCTATACTAAAGGATCCATCTCCTCCCACATTTGGTCACTTTCTTGACATAACCTCGCATACTCACTCCCATGTTCTAGAGCATCGAGCTGAGTTTGAGATCATACACAATCTAGAAAGAAGGCGAGATGTACATGCCACCTTCTGCAACAATGAAAACCATGCACATAATGGTATGATAAGGATCTAGATCCTCATTACATAAGGATATATATGGATGATGCTCAACCTCATCATTCATCCTATAAAAGGAGTAATCTCCTTCATGATTTTATTAGGTTGGATTTCTTTGAAGAAAGGTTATTTTGTTGATTTTTCTTAGTCTTAGAGAGACCCCCTGGTTCACCTCTAGTTAATATTTGGCTCTTTGTTTCTTTGTTCTCATCTCGGCCTACGGGTTAAGAGTTATTCTCTTTGTGGGTATAGGTTCTTAGCATTTTGTATTTCTCTCGGGGAAGTTAAACCCACTCACTTTTGGTTTGTGATTGGTAAATCTTCGTCTGCTCCCTGCAATATTATCCTAGCCTCTTCTCTATGTGCGCTTAACCTACTCCAGTATTTTTTCCTCCCTTAGATTGACTCTACAAATCTTCTGAAACCCTTGGGCATCATGCCTCGATAGAAGATAATTTACCACATAAAGAACCTTGGCGCTACAGGCCGTTTCTTTGTTCAACCTACCCCTCCTACTCATTCCTTGTGAAGCATAGTGCGCACAACTCACTTCTATAAACAACAGATTTTGGAAAAATATTAGGAATGAAACTGGAGATGTGGAAGGTGAGACCAAAACCACTCGAGGTTGCATCTTTGATGAGGAAGTTCAAACAGAGTTTGAATATTTACTCTCGAATCTTGGTTACTCTTGTGGTAGAGTCTTCCAACACTTAAAGACTCTAGACTTTGCATGACTGTAGAAGTACCTCATGGGAAATGTGCGTATTGAATGAGTAGAAGCTCATTAGAGGATTCTTCTCTAGATCGACGATATCATGGATCACCTACAGAAAATTTCCAAAAACTTGGGAATCAAGCTGACCAGCAGCACTGAGCATGTCCCCTCCAGTTCAGAGGTGAAGCTAGAAATAAAATAGTTTCTTCTTTTCTTTTTGTATATAGGTTTTCTCTTTGTTGAATAAAATATAGTAATAGAATAGTGCAAAACAACTCTATTTTTAAATGGTTTATCCTAGTATCTTTAGTAGAAAAATTTTCAATGTTTTACTTACCTCTGAGCTTGTTTTCCCTCTGTTCGGAGGGATTAGTCCAACTCAAAATATTTGATCATGTTTTCCATCTGTTGGGAGGGATCAACATAGATGATGTATGTAATATTTTTCCAAGGCAATAGAATGACATTCTATAAAGTACAAAAAAAAAACCAATACTTTTATTAATAATCAAAAAAGGAGAGATCACAACCAAGCCTTGTTGTTGGAAGCTCTTCCCAATGGAACCTTGCCTCAAGCTTCACCTTTCCTCTAATGAATCCAAGAAGGTCTACGATTATTTGGCCATAGATTTGATAATTTAACAAAATATTCCTCCCCTTTTGCATGAGGGGTGAGCCACTATTTAAAATCCATAATAGATATTATGGGTTTAGGATTCAAAGGAGAAGGTTGTGGGATCATCCCAAGGATAATGGAATTTGATATCCACCTATCCGTATTCTTAGGGATGAGGTTCCGTGAAGGACTCTTCGAGAAACTTCTAGAAACTTCTTCTTCTTTCCTTTTTAAGATGAGCACTGCACTTTGCAGAAGGGAAACAAGCGATGTTTAGGGGTACTGCCTACTACATTAAGGCAAGAAGTGGTAGCATCACTCCTTGAAAATGGGAAAGGTGTGTTGATGGCTTTGGTACTTCATGTTGTTTACTGATAATGTGTGGTGGTGGCTAAGATCAGGGAAAAATAAAAGGGAATAATCCTCTTTTTTTCATTTCTTCACTTCAGATTTTGAGGGATTAGAGAGAACCATAGGATACCCATCTCATAACAATAAAATGATGATACTTAGGTATAATAGAATGAAGACTCATTATTGTTTGCCTTATTTGAAAATTTTGTTAAGAAAACAAACTATAGGTAGAGTTTTCTTCTATGTGGCAGCGAGTATAAGAACATAATGAAGACTAAGTACTACCATATGAAAAGGAAAAAACACTATGAGAAGCACCACATAGTTAATTAAAATTGTGATTTCTGGGACACATTGCAAGAATACCATGTGCTATGACCTGCAAGAACTAAGAAATAATGTCGTTAATTGGAGCTATTGTGAATTGAATGAAATAAATTCATGGAAAGGTAGTCACATTAGATGGAATACACTAATTCTCTCTCAAAATACGAAAGTGGTGTAAAAAACATTTTCTTGGATATGGAAGTAAAAGTGATCCATAATTAAGAAATGGGTTGTTTCTCTTGCCATTGAAAGATAAGTATTATGTGTGGAACTCATGTTCTTATTGGGAATTTAATTGTGAAGATAATGATTTCCATTATTGTTTGATATATAAAATTATAATTTCAAATACACATATTTTTATGTTTATGACACAAATCAATGGTGAATCTACTTATTATGATCCCATCGTGGCAATTATATGTTGGAAATATCGAATTCTAGATACACAAGAACCCTAAATTTGTATTCTTCTTATGCAATAAATCCTTGCTGAATGAGGCATCACCCAAGGGACTATTAACTCAGAGACATGGATGCTTGAGCCTGTAGAGTGAGTGAGTACAAAGAAGAGAAAACTATAACCAATTTGGTATGAGTGATTCATGACATTTAGAGTCATAGCATGGAGAATCCATGCTCTTCCCATGCTAGAGAACTGGAAGGGATTGGGGTAACAAACCTGGATGACTATTAACTCAGAGAAGGGAGCCCCATTCCTTGTGTTGTGAAGGATGATGGGGAAGAAGTGTTATAGATTGGTACAACTATAGAGGGTGTGTCAATAGGAGCATTGAGATAAAATTATTTCCCTTTGAAACCTTGTGAAAGAAAACAAATATGCATGCAAATAAGTAATGGATACATATTTCCATACTTATTTAATGAAATGAAAATATGTTCTTACATTTTGTTATTGGAAAATTACTATATCATTTATGACTAGCTAATTAGAAGGATTATAACATACACACTACGTTTTAATGATTGGTATATGTACAGGTGGATTTTTCCATCATGGAAAGGAAACTAAGGTAGTGGATGATCAATGTTGGTGCATTGTGGATGAGATAGAAAACAACTATACTAGAGTACAAGGACAAAGAAATCTATGGAAAATGTTCTTGAGGAAGAAAACCTAAGAACTAAAGGATGTACTGCAATGATATATTCAACTTGTCTAAACACATGTTAAATTATTTCTCTTTATATATACTACTAATGATGCACCAAGGACAGTGCATAAATTAAGGGGTGGGGAAGATGTAACATCCTATTTTAACCCTAGAATGCAATTATGTAAATATGATGTAAACGTCTAGAATCCATACATGAATGGTCCATTATGGAAAAAATGATGTAATTATGTGCATTTTATGATTAATATAAAAAAACGATGACTACTGCATACTAAAGGATGGAGTAGAGATGGGGATATTATTTTACAAGAGGGTGAGTGAGATGGGGTTAGCAAGGAGATGACACTACTGACTTGTGATTTAAGTCACTACCTTTATTTATTCCTTTTATCCTTTGTTTTGTTGACATAATATAACTTCGAAGAATATTATACTTGTACTTTACATTATTATTATTCCTCCTTTGAGAGATGTCACTGATGAAAAAGGTCATGTAAAATTCATGAGGTAAACCCTTCATTGTAAGTTGAGTCAATAGAAACAAAAAAGAATAATATAATTATTATTATTGTGATTTTACCTAGGTGGGCCAGCCTTTTCAGTTAGACAAATCGACCCAATTAGGAAAAATGTGAGTTGGGAAGATTAGTATAAATAGGTAGGTTCCCTCCCTCATTTATAAACACTCACTCACACTTGTATTGCGCAAGAGAGAGAAAGAAGGAGGGAAAGAGAAGGAGGAGGACTAGTGTCTTTGGTGTTTGGCTCTTATGCTTGGGGTTTTGTCTCTCTCTCTATGAGACCTTGTTCTCTGGTCATTGGATTTTGGTAATCTATATTGAGGAAGTTTTTGTTCGGTTTTTTTTCCTTTAGGGTTTCCCAGGGTAAATTGTTGTGTACCTTGTGATTGTGTTTTTTTCAATGATTCTCTTTATGTTGTTATCATGAAAATGTATTAAATGATTATAAAGTTAGGAATTAAGCTATGCTAGCATGGTATAAGAGATATCCTGAAAATATCATCTTTCATGAGGTAAATGTCTCTCTCCTTCTCTGAACAAGAAAATTAGGGGTTTCTAATAAAGTGGATTTTTTTAGAGAAAATGACATAGGTAAGTGCTCCCCTCCTAGGCACATCTATTAAAACCAAGATCAATTTTTTCAGTGGGAATATCCTATGGAAATTCAAGCCCTAGATTGGATTGGAACTAGAAAACCATAAATTTAGAAACATGACCACAAACTATAGTCCAAAATCTTGCAAGTCTAGTTTCAAGGGTTAGAACTTAGATTCTTTAGAAACTCACTGCACCACCATACTCTCCTTAGTTAAATGTATATTTTGGGGAGTACATTTTTCATTTCTAAGAAATTTCATTTTCTTGTCATTTTTTGTTCTCTAAGACAAGATGTCTCCAAGAACTAAGCTTGATGACAAGTTGGAAGGAATAGAAAAATTCCATGCTTGGAAATACAAAATAGGAGTCATTCTACAAGAGAATGATATTGCAAAATCTATCAATAAAGCTGTGTTGGATCCCAAATAAGATGAAGAAAAGGAAAATTACAATAAATACATGATTAGAGACAAGAGGACCATAGCAGATTCTATCAAGTATCACTTGATTCCTCAAGCATCCTCAAAGGATACACCTAACAATATGTTTGATGCATTATCATGAATGTAGGAAGGAAGAAACATCAACTAAAAGATGAAACTGAGAGCCCAAATCAAAAGTACAAATATGAGGAAGGGTGAATCCATCCAAAAATACTCCAAAAGGGTCTCTCAATTCAAAGAACAAAAAGAAGCAATTGAAGACAAGATTGATGAAATTGAACTAGTAATGACTTCTCTCAATGGTCCTACTAGACCATCGGACTCCTTCATCCAGGAAGCTTGTGCAAGGAATGAAAGCCTATAATTTGATGTCCTATGGGAAGAATGTATTCAAGGGAAAGCTAGAATAGCTAACCGAGAAGCACTAATTAGATATGATGACTATGCTCTAGATACTCATACCAAAAGAAGAAAAGGAAAACATCATTTCAAGAAGGAAATATATAAGGGGTCTTATCCTCCTAAGAAGTTTCAAAATAAAAAAAAGGGAGAGTACAGGAATAAATATTTCTCCTCTTATCATTGTTACCATTGTGATAAGATAGAACACATTGCTAGAAATTTTCCAACAAAGAAATAATAATATAAGAGGAATAATAATAAAAGACATCATGCTCACTTATCCGAAGAAGAAGAAGAACCTCACAGGAGGTTAGGAAAAGAATTTGAAGAATATGTTCTCTAAAAGATCTATCTATCATTGGGAAAAAATAAGGTGTTATGTATAAACTGAAAGGTTACCCATAGGCATCCTTGATTCATGATACTACAAGTCCATGTGAACTATTGTTAGAAGGCTTGCTCACATAAACTACAAATCCTGACCACATATGAGAAAGGTAGTCATAGGTCTACCAAACCTAAAGATTGATCATGATGAATATGTAAAGGATGTAACCTTTGATCAAGATGCAACTCTCAATAAGTTGATAAAGTGCAAAGTTGAAGAAACATATGAATACGTAGTAGTTCCCAGAGATGCGAAACTCATGAAAGAAGTTGCACCTTATCCTGACGATGAGATTCTGGAAGAACATGATATGCTGAAGCCCCAAGAACCTCCCCACCTGATTATCTCTCACAAGAGAAATGTGGCTTGTGCTCATGATATTATTTAAGAAGCATAAAGGTATTATTCTCCATAATGATTTACAAGGCAAAGCAAGAAGTCAAATCCATTTCCTAGTTATGTGGCTTTGATGTGTGATGTTGTAGACAAAGAACCTCCTTATTTTGAAGCAGTTGTTCAAAAGAAAGAATGGGTAGAAGCCATGATATAAGAATATCAATCCATAATGAAGAGTGATGTGTGGGAAGTAGTTCCCAAACTGAAAGGTAAAAGTGGGGTATCTTCCAAATGGATCTACAAGATAAAACATACATTTGATGGAATTATCAAGAAATACAAAGACATATTTGTGGCCTATGGATTCTCTAAAATGGAAGGAATCTATTAGGAATATACATTTTCTTATGTAGAAAGGTACACTTCTATCATAGCCATCATGGCACTTGCATCCAATACAAGATGGGTGTGAAAACAGCCTTCCTAAATGGTTTTATTGAAGAATAAGTGTCCATAGAATAGCCACAAGGTTCTGAAGTCCAAGAAAGAAGGACACATGTCTGTAAAATGAATAAGGATTTGTATGGATTTAGGAAAGCTCGAAGAGATTGGTATGGAATAATTGATATTTTTCTTACGATTTTGGGCTTCACCAAAAATAAGGCTAATCCTAACCTTTACTTCAAGGTTATGGATGATGAACCTATCATATTGTTGCTACGTGTGGATGATTTATTCCTCATAGGTAATGAGAAGCAAATATTAGAGTGTAAGAAGAAGATAACTGCATAGTTTGAGATGAAAGATCTTGGCCTGATGCAGTATTTTATAGGTCTTGTATGGTAGATCCCAGAAGGAATCTTCCTTAACCATGGAAAGTATGCAGTGGAAATACTGAAAAGGTTTGACATGTTGGAATGTAAATCCATGGCCACACCCATGGATACACACTTGAATTGTTTGGTTGATGCTTTGTCATAATTAGTGGATGTGACACTATCCAAATAGATGATTGGTTCATTGATGTATTTGACGAATACCAAACCAGATATATGCTTTGTTGTGAACACTTTGAGTCAGAATCTAGTTGAGCCCACACATGTTCACCTAGTAGCTACAAATCATGTCATGCAGTACCTGAAAGGTGTGATAGACTATGGTATTAGTTATACTAGAGATCGTGACTTTAGACTGTATGGTTATACATATTCAGATCCTGAAGGAAGTGTCTCCAATGGAAAGAGAACTTTAGGAGGATGTTTTAGTCTGAGGTCAGCCATGATATCATGACTAAGAAGGAAGTAGTTTAGTGTTTCACTTAGAACTACAGAAGTAGAATATATCGCAGCTTGTTCCACCAGTTGTGAAGCCATATCTCTTTGGAAGTTTTTTTCAAATCTATTCGATCTAGAGATGGATGCTAACGTGATTATATGTGATAACCCAAGCTGCATGAAGATGATAGAGAACCTCATGTTCCATGATAATAAAAATAACATATAAATCCAATACTTCTATATTCATGACATGGTGTAGAAGGGGGCTATAAATCTCCGATATGTGACCACAAATGAATGGGTTGTAGATGTGTTGACTAACCCTCTGTCTCGTGTGAAGTTTGAACACTTTTTAGGCAAGCTTAGTGTTGTCCATAAGGGTTTCCCTTGAAAGGGGGAGTAGTATTGATGATACTATGGTATCCTGATCTCAACAGGTATATCAATTGGGATTGATCATCCTTAGACTTGATCGCATAATTATGAAAGGAAAGATCATCTTGAATGTTGATCTTGATGGACTTGATCCTGTAAATTCTAAAAAGAAGGATCCTCCAAGATGTTGATGGAATTGATCCCATAATTTTGAAAGGAAGGATCGTCTTAAATGTTGATGTGATTGGACTTGATCCCGTAATTTTGAAAGAAGGGATAGTGCAATATGTTGGGACTAATCATTCTTAGACTTGATTGCATAATTCCGAAAAGAAGGATCATCTTAAATGTTGATGGGATTGGACTTGATCCCATAATTATGAAAGGAAGGATCATCCAATATGTTGTGATTAATCATCCTTAGACTTGATCCTATAATTTTGAAAGGAAGGATCATATTAAATGTTGATCATATTAGACTTGATCCCATAATTCAAAAAGGAAGGATCGTCTAATATGTTCATGAGAGTGGACTTGATCACATAATTTCGAAAGGAAGGATCGTCCAAGATGTTGGGATTAATCATCCTTAGAATTGATACTGTAACTTTGAAAGGAACGATCATCTTAAATATTGATCTTCATGGATTTGATCCCATAATGACTAAAGGAAGGATCGTCCAAGATGTTGGTGGACTTAATCCCTTAATTTTGAAAGGAAGGATCGTCTAGGATGTTGGTGGACTTGATCCTGTAATTCCAAAAGGAAGGATTGTCTAGGATGCTATTAGTGGAATTAATCCTGTAATTAAGAAAGGAATGGTCTTTCAGGATGTTATTAGTGGACTTTATATCTTAATTCTGAAAGGAAGGATCATCCAGGATGTTAGTGGTGCACTTGATCCCATAATTCCGAAAGGAAGGAAAATTCTTTGTATGTATGTGTTAGCTGTGATCAATATTGGTAGCTCTGTAAAGACTTGATCCCATAATCCTGAAAGAGGAAGGATCATCTAAGTACAACATATGTATGTTTTATGAGTATTGGTAGCTCTGCAAAGACTTGATTGCATAATCCCAAAAGAGGAAGGATCGTCTAAGTACCATAGATGTGTTGTCCACAATTCTATAATTCTGAAAGGAAGGATCATGTTGGTTGTTGATGATGATGTTGTTATACCTGTCACATGTCATTATTTTTATTCCATCTTTATCCTAATGATCCATCCTCATGTTTTCATTGTTGTTGTTATTCCATCTTTATGATGATGATTTGGACTCGTGATGTTGTTGTTATTCGAGCTTTATGTTGATGAGTCAACCTCGTGTTGTTGTTGTTAGTGATGTATGAGTTTTTATACTGAATATGGTGATACTTTAGCTTTGTACTAAAGAAGAATATGATGATGTTCTAGTAGTTCTATGTTTATATAGACGACGACAATGCCCCAGATCCATGTTGCAAGTGATGATCTAGTTCCTTGTTGCAGATGATGATGATGCTCCAACTCCATGCTATAGGTGATTCCCAAGTTCCATGCTACATATGATGATTCTCTAACTCCATGTTTATTATGATGTTCTAGTTCCATGCTACAGTAGATGATGCTGCAGTTCCATACTATAGATGTTGATACTCTATCTCCATGTTGTAGATGATGATGTTATTCAAAAAAAATTATGATATATAGATGTACGACACAATGTTCTGAAACATGATGTTGACGATGCCGCCTCTCTCCTTGTGTTGATGTTGTGTAGAGCTACACTAGTTTTTGTTGTTGTTAATAGAATACCCTTCTTGTTAAGGGGGATTGTTGAAATAATGTAACTATGAAGAATATTCTACTTTTACATTACATTATTATTATTCCTCCTTCAGAAGATGTCATTGCTTAAAAAGGTCATGTAAAATTCATGAGGTAAACCCTCTGTTGTAAGTCAGGTCAATAGTGCCCATAAAAGAAGAACATAATTAATATTGTGAGTTTACCTAGGTTGGTCGGTCTTGTCAGTTAAATAGGTTGGAATAGTTAGGGAAAATGTTAAGTGGGAAGATTAGTATAAATATGGAGACGCCCTCCCTCATTTAAACACACTCACTCACACCTACATTGCGCAAGAGAGAGAAATAAGGAGGAACAAAGAAGGAGGACTATTGTTTTTGGTGTTTGGATCTTTTTCTTGGGGTTTGATCTCTCTCTCTCTATGAGACCTTGTTCTTTGGTCATTACATTCTATTAATCTATATTGAGGAATTTTTTGCTGGGTTTTTCCCTTTGGTGTTTCCCAGGGTAAGTTGTTGTGTGCCTTATGATTATGTTTCTTTCAGTGATAGTCTTTATGTTGTTATTGTGAAAATGTATTAAATGATTATAAATTTAGGACTTAAGCTATGGAATCATAGAAAAATTAACATGTTTTAATACATTTTTTGGCGCAAATCCCACCAACAAAACCCAGTCGACAAGGGTTCCCAGTTTGTCGACACCCAACTTGTTGTGATCTCCCTGAGCATCGGCCCAGACAGGTTTTTGTTGGAGACATTTACCGCCATACACACTCATTTTTCTCAATTTGGCCTAGTTAAACCACTATCCTAAGTTTTATTTACTTAATTGACATTAGAGGAGCATTGTATGACATCAACATGAGCACACCCAAGCTTACCTTTAGTCAAGGAGGCCAACTAAGCCTTCTCCTTCATTCGGGGAGGCTAGCTGGAGAACTTCGAGGGTGATCCGAGTGTCATAAATGCACTTAATTGATAACTCATGGTTACAATCAGTTAAACAAAGCAGTGAAGGTGCCTCCTTTCATTAAATTGATTATTTAATTAATATTTAATGAACTAGAGTCAACAGGGGCACCTCCAACCACTTCTGATGGTTAGTTACACTTCAGTTAACCTCATCGAGGTTCATTGGAGTCATTGATGCACTACCACTCGTTGGTTGGCTTGTAGTGACATGTGCCTGACCTACTTTCAGTTAGACTCAGTCATTTATTGCACTTCGACTTTAGTTAGGACTTAGTTTAGTCAATTAGGGTTTTGATCAATCGTTAACTAGAGTGTTTACTATGGCTTACATTCAGTTAAGCTAGACTCACTCATTCACTTTGAATTGTCTTGTCATTCATGCATCTAGCATGATCATTGCATTGTATCATCATTCTTTCATTTGATTATACAGAGCTGATACTTCCATTGCAGCACCATTTTGCCAATTTTATGCATATTTGTCTAAATCCTTTGTGAGACCGTGTTTTTAGTTCTTAGAAAACCGTGACAAATTAATATGGTGTTAGAGCTCATGGTGGGATGAATACCATATCTCTCAAAAACAAGGTTTTTGATAGATATTGCATGAAAAACTGAGCAAAGATAAAAAAAATTCTAGCACCGCACCAGAAGCCAAGGCTTACCACTTAATACCCCAAGTAAGGAAATTGTTGGTCAAGCCTGCTTGATCAACTATTTTGGGTGTGATGAAAGCCTAAAATGTGCAGGCTTTCCGACCTTACGGTGCCCCTTTTGTTGTGATTTGGAGGTTTTTAACAGGTGAAATCATTCGCTCTAGCAGTTTTAGATTGCTTCTTCCCTAGAACTCTTGACTTTTTTCAATTTCTACTCATGGAAAGGAGACATGGAGATCCAACTACATGCTAGAGGACTCTATAGGGTCACTATGCACACTAAAGAAGAGCTTGCTCTTGTGACAGACAAATCTAGATTCTTGAAGAAGAAAGATGAAGCATTTGGATTCTTGTGCCTCTCCATTTCCCGAGATCTTCTTTTCCATCTCTCAGGATTGAAGACTCCAAAGGAAATATGGGACAAATTGGAAACCCCGTATGGAAAGAAGGATGATTTGAGAGTATACAAGCTTGAGAATGAGTTGATGTCTCTCCAGCCTTACAATTTCAAGACCTTAAATGAATTTTTCACAAAGTTCAAGCACATTGTCTTACTGTTGAAGCAATGAAAAGTGTAGAAGGAGGATGATCAACTCATCCTCAGCATACTCTCCAAACTTGGAGCTGATTATTCAATTTTTGTCTCTACATTCCGTGCATGGAAGCTCACAACCCTTGGATGGAAGATGCCTTAACTCAATGCCTTCATTGAGTCCCTAACAAGTGAACATGATAAGATTGTCCAGATGGGGATCATCAGATCCTCTCATGATCAAGCCCTCCATGTCTCAAGGCCCAAATATTTGAATGGTAAAGGAAAGCAGTAGAAGAACCCAAAAACCAAATTCAAAGCTCCTAATCCTAAAGTTGAAAACCAGCAGCATGAAGAGTCATCTGGCTCAAAGAAGAACAAAGGAAAAAGGCATCATGGAAAGGAAAAAGTCAAGTGTTCATACTGTGGGAAGGGCTTCCACCTTGAACATGCCTGGATGAAAAAGAAACTTGATGAAGCTACCTCTCTCCTTGAGAGAAATCACATCAATATTCTGGAAAGCTTTCGAAGGAGAGATCAACCAGATCGGGAACCACAACATGAAAGAGGTCATGCCCTCATGGAAAGCAATTCAAATTCCAAAGAACTCTTGATAGATTTTAGAGATTTTAACCACATGATGGCTGAAAGAGACTCCTTCTCATCTTTGGAGAATAGAAAATCAATTCCCATCCACATGGGAGATGACTCCACCATCATTTCTGAAGGACAAGGTACTGTAGATCTTGAGAATGGCTATTTTTCAAATGTTTTGTATGTACCATCTCTGGCATCAAACCTCCTTAGTGTTTATCAAATGACACATACAGGAGTTCCCAAGAGAGTATCCTTTAGCCCAAATGATGTAGAGATCACAGAAATTGCATACGGGAAAACTGTAGCAAAAGGCCTTGCAAACCATCATGCAAAAGCCTATGAGTTCTCCCATTTTGTGGTGGATGCAAAGCCCACCGCATTGCTGAATCATGGAAATGAAGTTAGTAGACTATGGCATGAGAGGTTCAGCCATATGAAATTTAAATACTTGCAGAAATTATAGAAAACTATATGGTTTAAGGCTTCCCGGTCATCAAGGCAACCACTGGAATTTGCAAGGGTTGTGTTGTTGGAAAGCACCCTGAGCATAAGTTCGATCGGGGGAAGGCAAGTCGAGCATCATGCATATTGGGACTGATACAGTATGATATCAGTGGTCCCATGCCTATCACATCCATGAATGGATCAATTTATCTTCTGATTTTCATTGATTATTTTTCTAGGTACACATGGGTCTTCTTTATCAAAAAGAAGTTTGAAGTCTCTGAAAAATTCACTGAACTTAAGGCCTTAATTGAGAATGCATCTGGCCAAAATATCAAGATATTGAGATATGATAATGGCATGGAGTATGTCAGTAATTATTTTCTATGCATATGTTCCCAAAGTGGTATTCAGGTCCAGCATTCAGTTCCCTACACTCCCCAGCAGAATGGTGTAGAGGAGAGGAAGAATCGGTCTCTCAAGGAGATGACCACCTATATGTTGGAATCAAAGAAGTTGGCTGAAAATTTGTGGGCTGAATCCATGCATGATGCAGCATATATTCAGAATAGAGTGCCACACTCATCCATGAAAGGGAATACCCCTTTTGAAGCATACCTCAGACACAAGCCGGATGTGTCGAATCTGCGGGTGTTTGGATCCACTGCATGGGCCCGAATTCTACTTAATAAAGGGAGGGATTTGCAACCGCAAATCATAGAATGTCTATTTATTGGGTATCCTAATGAATCAAAAGGTTTCAAGCTTCTATATATAAAAAAAAATAGATCATCATCGAAAGGAGTGTCGATTTTGATGAGCCTCTTCAGGAGGTGGAACTAGTGAAGGAGAAAACTGCTGAATTTCCTTCCTATTCTAGTAAATATTTGGATGATGAAATTGGGGTTGATGAACCTGATTTGGATCCTATGATTTATGATATCAGTGTACAGTGAAAATTATATGTTGAAGTAGAACCTGAAGTTCAAAATCATCTACCAACTTGGGCCCGACAGACACTCTCCTTCGTAGGAGATAACATTGGAAATCCGGATGATCCAAGGAGAACCCAGTCTGATTCCAAAGAGCAGGTATTGCGCTCTCTTGTACTGATTATTTCCTGTCCAAATATTGTTATTTGACGATAATTTCAGACCCAATGTCCTACTACCATTCTCGGAAGGATCGGAGATGGCAAGTTTCCATGGATGAAGAAATGAATTCTCTTCACAAAAACACTACTTGGGAGCTAGTTTCTCTTCCTCCGGGAAGGAAATTGGTTCAATGCAAGTGGTTTTTTCAGACTAAGGTTGCTGCAAATGGTTGCACCTGAAAATATAAGGCAAGGATGGTGGAAAAAGGTTTCTCCCAGGTCCAAGGTGTGGACTACCATGAGACTTTTGCACCGGTTGCAAAAATGGACTCCATCCGCCTAGTTTTGGAAATTTCAGCATCTTAGCACTGGGAAGTGCATCATATGGATGTTAAGTCAGCCTTTATGCATGGATATATTCATGAGAAGATATACATGAAGCATCTTGAGGGCTACATTTCTGATCCATCTTTGGTTTGCAAGCTAAAGAAGTCACTGTTATCTCCCAAAATTATTTATTTTCGTATGAAGAATTTAATTCACGCAATGAGGGATATGAATGTCACTAATAGTTTGAAAGCCTCTGTTGTTGATAAAAATTTCACAAAGTTGTAGCTTCAGTGGCTTGGGAGAGGATCAAAAAATCTCATTAGCCACTGACAGACTTACATACTACGGCTTCCGCGATCAGATGAACTCTTCGGTGATCAGAAGAACTAAAGACAACATAGCAGCGAGGCAAAGATGAAAGGTTCCGCAATGTCGATGATATGAAGAAATAAATTTTGCTGAAGTCAAGTATCAGAAATCGGAACCACTACTTGATAAGGCATCAGAACTTGAAAACACTAACCATCGGCGAGCTAGTCCACTAAGGAGCCGAAACGGCGAAATATATACAAACTACGGCTTCCGATCAGTCAACATAAAATCATCGGCAATCAGAAGAAATAAGGGCTATGGATCAGTGAGTTAGGCCACTAAGGAGCCAAAACAGCCAAAGATATACAGACTATGGCTTCTGATCAATCAACAGAAAATCATTGGCGATCGGAAGAACTAAGGGCTATGGATAGGAGAGTTAGTCCACTATGTTGATGTATCTGTAACTTCGGAATGTATTCATCTATGTATCTTATGTCTTGTAACCCAATGTTTATTTTGGGATGTATCTATTATGTAATTGAGTCATGTTGTCATGCCCTGATGTTTCGATCGAGAGGATCTATTATGTAAACAATTCATTTCAAGTCATTGTGGGAAACCCTCCGATTGTGTAAGGGTTAAAGTCCCCGCAGTTTCGGGGAACTAGGGTTATTAGACTCTCCTAGTAGAGGTCGGCCCTAGTAGGGTTTTAGCCATGCCGAGATTAGTATAAATAGAGAACGGGAGTCTCTATTTATCACATAACTCATCCACACTCAATTGTAGCGCATAGTTGAGGAAGGAGAAGACATTGGGGCTAGACAAGAAGAAGATTACTACTATCGAGATATCACTTACTATTTTGGGATTTTCTATTTTGGTGCTAATTCTATCTCTAAGGAAGTTGCGGGGTTTTCTCCTTTATGGTTTCCTCAAGGAAAAACACTGTGTTCATTGTCTCTTGTGTTTTATTGTTGTTCTTGTTATTCTCTCAGTTAAAGATCCTAATAATGTTAGATTAATGCTAAAAAACTAACACACTAAGGAACCGAAATGGTGGAAGACAAACAAACAAGGCCTCTGATCAATCAATAATCATTTCGATAGCGCAACAATAGGAAATCATTGGCGATCGGGAGAACTAAGAACTACAGATCAGCGAATTTAAGACTAAGCTCCTCCACAGTGTTGCTGGCATAGATAACTAAAGCTCCAATTCATTCGTCAAATGACTTCTGACGGCGATAAGATTAGTTCATTTCACCTCTAAAACAGCGGCCGCGTTCCGGTCTAAAGTGCCGACGGGCTAGAAGACAGAGCTTCCGATCGCCGACACTAAGAAGATTAGTCGTTGGAACCTCTGACACTGCGGTAGCATTCTTCTTTGAGGTTTCGATGCATTAGTTGTTTCAGCTTTCGATCACCGATAAGCTAGTGATGGAAAGCACCGATGAATAAACAGTCACGACATTAATCATTTGAGGCGCTGACATTGTGG
The DNA here is from genome assembly GCA_001517045.1 of Pseudotsuga menziesii. Taxonomy (NCBI): domain Eukaryota; kingdom Viridiplantae; phylum Streptophyta; class Pinopsida; order Pinales; family Pinaceae; genus Pseudotsuga; species Pseudotsuga menziesii. Next base: position 237,466 of record LPNX010732788.1, on the reverse strand, counting down.
GAGCATTTCGGTCTAAGTCGTTGATGGGTTAGAGATCAGAACTTCTAATCAGTGACCACGGAGATAAGGTAGAAGAATCCAATGGATTAAACAAGAAAGAGCACCTGTGATCACTATCAAACACTTTAGTTAAATGCTGAGACGCTGGCTTTTGGCGGCAATTTTACACTGAACCAGTAGTGGTGATTATCAGCAACCACTTCAGTTATTAAAAGTTCACTCAATGAACTAGATCCTCACAATAGATAGACAAATAGTTAGCAAGGGTTTGAATCCCTAATATGAAAAAACTATCACTTTCAAGTATTTTTTGTGTAAACATATCAGATTTTCAGGATCTATCATTTTTGTAGAAGGCTATAAAGCCCATGATTGATTTGATAATAAGGGTTCAACTTCAGGGATTTATGAGCCAATAATTCTTTCAAGCTTCTCATTTTACTTATTCAGGATATAATCTCTTTTGTTGTGATCTGTTCAGCCATCATCTCTTTCTTTACTGTATTTATGCATGAATGTGCATTTAGGTCATTTTCAGATTTATTAAGAAGCCGATAGATGTCATCTGGTTGGTTTATTAGTGATATTTTATTTATAAATACCATCCTCATCAGGATTTAGCCATGTATATGCATGTGTTATGTGTGTAAGTATTCCATCCTGGTGATTTATCCATCCCTGCACCTTATTGTCGAACTTCTAAGCAAATGACAACTAAAAGCCTTGTAAACGAGTGAGTTTTATGCATGCCTTGAGAGTGGAAAGGTTACATAGGTCTACTGAATTGACCCATAGCCGAAAACCCAAAAAAAATATTTTAAGTTACCAGGCATCCTCAAGCTACAACCTAGAGGAGTTTCCTAGAGTGATAACAAAGTGGCTCCGTTGCCGGGGAGAGGAGATTGAAGCTCAGCTTCCCTAGGGGATGACATAGATCCGTGCTTTGATGATAGACAAAGCTTGGAAATTATTATGGTTGTAATCATCTATCTGGCGAATCCATTGATATAAGGTGGATTCAAGAAGACCAAGTACCAGAGCAAACCCAAAGGGGCCACCAACAACACCGGTTTCATATCCAGAAGAAATTTTGAGGAAATCTAGGGCTTTACTAAGACATACTAGCAGTACTGCACAAAACGATACTTCAGGTATTTCACCAAATCTTTCTGCTATTATTTCTTCTGCTGAAACTCTTAATTCCTAGGAATTTTTAGATACATCAGAAAAATCTAGGGGTTGGGCATCTTCAAGCACTGCTACTTGTGAAGATCCAATCCCTGGTGACTCCACTGCGATAAGTATACCACTACCTTCTCAGCAAGTAGCTTTATCAGTGTTTCCTTCCACAACCCTGTCCATACCCATTTCCAATATGGTTGCCCCTCAATTGACCAAGATGGAAAGGATCCTAATAGCTAGGTATGCGCCCTTAATTTTGCCAAATCCTCTCACAGCCATGCCTACTAGGGATTATCTCAAGCATATGCCTAAGTTTACTGGGGAAGGGGATTTCACTGCTGAAGAACATCTAGAGGCTTTTTACAGCTATGATGAAAATATTAACATAGAACAAGAAGATGTATGTACTAGGGTGTTTGTGCAAAGCCTAGATGGCCAGGCTAGGAAGTGGTTTAAGGAACTACCTGCCATATCAGTGGCAGGCATAGAGGCCCTAGATGACATTTTCCTAAATCATTAGGGAGAAAGGAGGGACCACCTCTACTATATCACAGAATTCAACAACTTGAAAAGAGAAAATGGGGAGTCTATCTCCAACTTTAGTAAGAGCTTCAACAATATGTACAGCAATATCCCTACCGAAATTAAGCCCACTGATACCTCAGCTAGGATAACTTATGCGAATTCCTTTGAATCTAACTTCTGCTTACTTCTCAGAGAAAGGAGGTATGTTTCCTTATCACTCATGCAGGATGATGCCCTAGAAGTAGAGTCAAACATTTTGGCATCTCAGAAGGTTAAAGGGAAGATAGATAGGAAAAATCAGCCAACAGACTATAGTGGGGCTTCGGCATCAGAGAACAAGATTGACAAAATGACCAAACTGTTAGATAACCTAACTGTTGAAATGTCTAAATTGAAGGGTGAAGGAAATTTACCTACGAGGGGTAAAGGGCCAAGTGACTTTGCTCCTCGAAACCCAAATTTTGTTCCTTATAGAAGAGGAAACCCCCCAGTTCATATTCTCAGAAGGGAGAGAGAGCAAGGGGAAGACCAGAGGATAAGAGATCCATTTAAAAATGTTGTATTAGAAGAAGAGACAAAATTCATTGAAGAAGAAGGAGAAGCTGAAGACACAATCCACTGCATGGAGGATGAGGTGGACTATTCTTTTCTAACACAAGAAGAATATGAGGAAGCCCTGATTGATGAGCAGATCACTGAAGAGGTTTTCTATCAGGTTGATGGTCAAGGAGGTTACCAACTGAGGTCTAGGTTGGTTTCTCCCCTCAAGAAGAATGTTGTACCTATCAAGCAGCCTGCTGCACCTGCTAGAAAGGTTGTTGTTTTACCAAAGAAAGTGGTTGTCCCATCCAAAGCATTGCATAAACCAGCACCTTCAGCCACACCTGATCAAGTCCAACTCAAACCTACAGCTCCCAAGGTAAGTTTTCCAGATAGGCTGCATTATTCCTTCAACCTCAATTCTGAAATTCAAAAATTGAAAATCCCTTTCCCTTTAATCGAGCTAATGAAGAATGATGCACTCAAAACCTCCATTCTGAATTCCCTTTAGCCCAAGGTGTACATTGACACTGACTTTGTGAACCTACAATATGACAAGCCTATTGTAACCCTGGGCCGCATGACCGAATACCTAAAGGACTCCTGCCCACCATTCTATATATCCTTGAACATCCAAGATAAAATCCTCCATAACTATCTGTTGGATTCAGGAGCCTATCATAACCTAATGCCAAAGGTTGTGATGGACGATATTGGCCTCAACATCACCAAGCCATACCATGATTTATTCTCCTTTAACTCCAGGAAGTTCAAGTGCTTGGGCCTCGTCAAAGACCTTGCTATAAATTTAACTCAGCTACCTTCGAAAAGCGTAATGATGGACATTGTAGTAGCTGATATTCCTCCAAAATTCAGCCTCTTTCTATCTCAGTCATGGAGCAAAAGACTAGGAGACACCCTTCAGATTAATCTCACATATGCCACCATTGCCATTTTTGGAGGGGAGACTAAGAGGCTATACAGGGAAAATCAGCTAGCATACATTATAAGCAATGAGAGCCGCTCAATAAATCATCCCATCTACATGGTGGAAACCGATTTTGGGTCTTTCATTTTGCAAATAGATGATAATCAGCAAACATCAGTTCAGATCACTAATCCCACCCGTCTGCAGCCTGAAGAAGTCACAACAATAATCTGGACCATGTATTTCAATGGGGCTAGTGCTAAAAACTCAGCAGGAACGGGTGTAGTCTTGATCTCCCCATCTAAGGAAAATATTCACCTGTCTTATAAGCTTGATTTCAAAACCACGAACAACGTAGCAGAATATGAAGCCTTGCTACTAGGATTTAAAGCTTCCAAGGAGATGGGTATCATGTGCATGAATATTTTTGGAGACGCAAACCTCATCATATAGCAGGTCAACAACACTTTTCAGACAAAAATTATCAGATTGAAGGCCTACAGGGACAAGGTATGGAAACTCAGAGACTCCTTTATGTTTTTTGAACTATCATATATTCCTAGGGATTTGAATCACCTAGATGATTCCCTGGCCGTCTCTGCAAGCCTTTCCATTCCTCCTTTACCCCCTAAGCTCAGCTATGATGTTTAGGTCAAGTATAGACCCTCTCTGCCAGACAATGTAAAATTTTGGAGCGTGTTTGAAAATGATGAGGAGCTTAGTAAATTCCTTCAGTTAGTAGATGAATTCTATAACATACACATAGACCAAAAAAACCTTAACATGGAGGAATCCAAGCATCTCAAGTTAAAAGATAAAGTGACTGAGCACAATATTGTCCAATTTCCTAGCAACTACATACCCCCAGTTCTAGTACCATTGGAAGAATTGTTTGATCACAATGACATCCCTCTCAAGCCTGCCAAAAAGGAGCTAGACCCTTCTATCCAAGAGTAAAACATAGGCAGCCAAAGCCATCCTAAATTGATAAATCTTTCCACTGGGTTGAATGCTGATCAGAAGTCTAAATTTTGCATCTTGATAAAAGAGTTTGGTGATGTTTTTTCCTGGGAGTATAGTGACTTAATAACTTATGAAACCAATATCATCCAGCACATAATTCCTTTGGAGAAGGACACCATTCCTTTCAAACAGAATCTAAGACCCACCAGCCCTCTCCTATTACTAGTGATTGAAAAAGAGATCCACAAGATCCTTAAAGCCAAGATCATAATTCCCCTCAAGTATTCCAAGTGGATTGCAAATCTAGTAGTGGTAAGAAAGAAAAATGGAGAAATCAGGTTGTGTGTGGACTTTAGAAACCTGAACAAGTGTTCCAAAAAAGACAAGTATCCACTGCCCAAGATGGAACATCTGCTGCAGAAAGTCTCGAGGGCCAGGGTCATGTCCTTCCTTGATGGATTCTTTGGATACAACCAAGTTGCTATGCACCCAGATGACCAAGAGAAGACTGCCTTTACCACCCCCTGGGGCACCTTCATGTATGCTAAAATGCCATTTGCACTAATGAATGTTGGAGCTACTTTTCAGAGAGCTATGGACCTAGATTTTGTAGGGCTAAAAGATAAATTTGTACTGATATATTTGGATGACTTAACAATTTACTCTCACATCCATCATGACCACTTGCAACATTTAGGGAAGGTATTTCTAAAGTGCAGAAGGTATGGAATATCACTGAACTGCAAGAAGTCCTAGTTTGCACTCAATGAAGGAAAGATCCTAGGCCACATAGTCTCAACTGAAGGTGTAAAGATCAATCCGATGAGAGTGGAAGCAATTCAAAAACTGTCAATACCAAGGTCAAAAAGAGACATTCTAGGCAAGATAAACTTTGTCAGAAGGTTTATTCCAAATTTCTCTGAGTTGTTAAAGCATATAACAGTCATGCTAAAAAAGGATGCAGAAATAAAGTGGACTGACCAAGCAAGAAACTCTTTTGAAGACATTAAGAAATCCATCATGGAGACCCCAACCCTAATTAGTCCCAACTACACCAAGGATTTTTACATTTTCTCTTTTGCATCTTATGACACAGTGGCAGTTGTACTATTACAAAAGAATGATGAAGGTCTTGATCATCCAATTGCTTTCTTCAGCAGAACCCTGAGAGATGCTAAGCTGAAGTATGACCCAATTGAGAAGCAAGCTTATGCTCTCATAAAATCTTTGAAGACTTTCAGAATATACATTCTCCATGCAAAGGTCATTGCATATGTCCCTTCAGCTGTTGTGAAGGATGTTTTGACTCGGCCTGACATTGATGGGAAGAGAGCTAAATGGATTTCCAAACTCATTGAGTTTGATGTAGAGGTGAAACCCACCAAGATGGTAAAGGGATTAGGTCTGCCCAAACTCATGGCCAAAGAAAAATGTGAGCTGATGGGAATAAATTTCACATGTGTCAGATCAGCAAAGGTGTAGACTATGGTAGTAGCTGAAATAGAAGTAAATCAAGATCAAAATAACATCCCATCAGTAGCTGAGAACATATCTTCATGTGAGTGGTAATCAGGTATCATTTAATTTTTGCTAAAATTAGAAGTTTCTCCTTGTCTCACTCCTAACCAAGAACGAGCTCTTAAGTTGAAATTTGTTAAGTTTTGCATAATTGACAAATTGTTGCATTGGAGGGATCAATCTGGAATTTTGCTAAGGTGTCTAGATAAAGAGGAAGCAGAGCAAGTCATGCATCACTTTCATTCCAGTACATGTGGAGGCCACCACTACTGGAAAACCATAGCCCACAAGATATTAAGAGTAGGATACTATTGGCTAGTCCTCTTTGCTGATGTATGCACTTTTGCAAGGGCCTGTGACCAATGTCAAAGATTTATATGGAAGCAGCAGCTCAAATTCTTGCCCCTTAGGCCTGTTATAGTGAATGGGCCTTTCCAGCAATGGGATCTAGAGTTCATAGGTGAAATAAATCCATCTCTAGTGGATAGCATAAATGGATCTTAGTAGCCACTGACTACTTTACCAAATGGATAGAAGCAGTACCCACCAGAAATGCCACTCATCAAGTCATCATGAGATTCTTATATGAGAACATCTTTAGTAGGTTTGGTTGCCCAGTAAGGTTAGTAACTGATAATGCACCAGATTTAAGGCTGGGGCATTAGTTAAAATGTGTGAATCAATGGATATTCAACTAGTGCACTCCACATCCTATTACCCACAAGGCAATGGCCTGGCTGAGTCATCCAACAAAAGCTTAGTCAGAATCATCAGGAAATTGCTAGAGACAAATCAGAAAAGCTGGGATTCAAATCTTAAGTTTGCTTTATTGGATGATAGGGTGACAGACAAAATATTCATAGGGACTTCTCCATTCAAACTAGTTTATGACACTAAGGCCATATTTCCTATCCAGCTCATCCTTCCAGTGGCAAAGTTCTTTCAGGAAGAGGAGGATGAACCAAATGATATGATGAGAAGGATGATGGATTTGGTGTAGTTACAACAGATCAAGGAGCAATTTGTAGGAAAATCAGAAGCTCGTCAACAGAGGATAAAGGCATATAGCTTCCAGGTTGGATATTGGCTCCTCAAGTGGGATGCTGTCAGATAGGACAAGGGGAAACATGGAAAATTCGAATGTTTGTGGATTGGCCCTTTTGTGATAGTCTAGGTACATAAGAATAACACCTTCAAATTGCTGAGTCTGGAAGGTGAAGAGGTATTTGATGGCCCAGTAAATGGGCGGTTCTTCAAGCTCTATTTTATTTGAGGCTCTCAGGCCTTATGATTGTAAATTAGTAGATATTAGGTTGTTTTGATTTCAGAATAAAAATCCATGCCCAATGGAACATAAAGTCTAGTGTTAAGTTACTTAGTTGCTTTTAGGGAAAGGAATTTTGGTCTGGGGTTCTTGCGACCTCACTGGGAGGTTCCCATCCCCAAGTAGGAGCCATATGTTATCTCCCAAAATAATTTATTTTCATATGAAGAATTTAATTCACGCAATGAGGGATATGAATGTCACTAACAGTTTGAAAGCCTCTGTTGTTGATAAAAATTTCACAAAGTTGTAGCTTCGGTGGCTTGGGGGAGGATCAGAACATCTCATTAGCCACTGACAGACTTACAGACTACGGCTTCCGTGATCAGATCAACTCTTCGGTGATCGGAAAAACTAAAGACAACGTAGTAGCGAGGCAAAGCTGAAAGGTTCCATAATGTCGGTGATATGAAGAACTAAATGCCTCTGAATTCAAGTATCAAAAATTGGAACCACTACTTGATAAGGCTTCAGAACTTGAAAACAACAACCATAGGTGAGTTAGGCCACTAAGGAGCCAAAATGGCGAAAGATACACAGACTACGGCTTCTGATCAATCAATAGAAAATCATCGGTGATCGAAAGAACTAAGGGATATGGATCGACAAGTTAGTCCACTAAGGAGCTGAAACAGCAAAAGATATCTAGACTACGACTTTCGATCAATCAACAGGAAATCATTGACGATCGAAAGAACTAAGGGATACATAACAAAAAGTTAGTCCACTAAGGAACCGAAACGGTGGAAGACAAATGGACAAGGCCTCCGATCAATCAATAATCATTCTGATAGCGCGACAATAGAAAATCATCAGCAATCGGGAGAACTAAGAACTACAGATCGACGAATTTAAGACTAAGCTCCTCCATAGTGTCGGTGGCACAGATAACTAAAACTCCGATTGATTCATTAAATGACTTTCGACAGTGATAAGATTAGTTCATTTCACCTCTAAAACAATGGCCACGTTTCGGTCTAAGGTGCCGACGGGCTAGAACACAGAGCTTCCGATCGTCGACGCTGAGAAAATTAGTCATTGGAATCTCTGACACTGTGGCAACATTCTTCTTTGAGGTTTTGATACATTAGTTGTTTCATCTTTCGATCACAAAAAAGCTAGTGATGGAAAGTGCCGATGCATAAACAGTCACGACGTTAATTATTTAAGGTGCCGACATTGCAGCAGCATTTCGGTGTAAGGAGCCGATGGGTTAGAGGTTAGAACTCTTGATAAATGACTGTGGTGACAAGGTAGAAGAATCCAACGGATTAAACAAGAAAGAGCACTAGTGAACACTATCAAACACTTCAGTTAAATGCCGAGACGCTGGCTTTTGGTAGCAATTTTACACTGAACTAGCAATGGTGATTATCAACAACCACTTCAGTTATTAAAAGTTCACTCAATAAACTAGATCTTTGTCACGTCCCCATGCCTCCCGGTCGGCAAAGAGGACGCGACTACAAGCTTCAAACACCCAGGCTAAGAGCCCCATGAACATGCACAGGTATAAAATTTGCTGAAACATAATTCTTAAACAAAATTTGAACTAAAATATGCACACAGGATTGTTTATCATGCACAGATGCAATTTAATCCTCATACACAGTGGAAAACAACAGCATTCATACATGCCTGTACTCATTTAACATGTTCATCAATTTCATTAACAGAAATTAAGATTGCAGAAGTAAAATGGATAAAATCACTTATCTTATGATGAACTCGATCCGCAACCAGCTACGTCGCTGCAATGTTCCACCCAACCATAGGCCAACGTGCTCCTTAATCTCTCAGCAGCGCTGCCACCCCTGAGCTGGGCATGATTCTACAAGGAATAAGGGAACAACAGGCTTACACGTAGCCAAGGATACCCAAAACACACAGCCAAGCCAACAGAGTTGGGTTTATCAGGCCATTAAGGAGCTGGAGAAGGCAAATTTCTAAGCTGGTGAGCTCATTACAGAGCCAAGAACACCTACACCAGAAATAGCCTGACCTCTAAGACACCCAAACACACCCAACACAAGGAATCAGTCCCTTCTCTGCTACATAGTCCCTTAGGCCCTGCATTCCCTTCCAGTGCTATTCAGGGGTGATGGAGAAGAAGGCCAGCCCTCTAGCTCTGTCTGTGTGGTTTCCAGCCACCAAGTTTATCAAGCAAATCTAAGCCAACATCCCTGCTCCTCCCACAGTCCGAAGAACAACCATTGCACTTAGGCAATTAATTTAGCTGTCACAGCTTAAACAAGGAAAACGATTTCTGAGTCGTTCTTGGCCCTCTCGTGGCCAAAACGACTCCCAATATTCGAATTACATAGTCCTAGCTAAACAGTAAACATGGGGGGGATAACAATAGTTCCAATCTCAACATTAAAATGAAGAAAATTACACAACCATACCGGTCTGTAAGTAGAACATACAGCTAAGGACGTGAATGGCTCTTTTCAGGAAATCGTGGGTGAAAACGCACAGCTCTTAGCTCGCTGTATCAGCTGGAAACCCGAAAAATTCCTGTGCGTGAGGAAGAAATTCGACCCAGTGAGGAAGGGAACAGACAATGGAGGTCCCGCGTGAGGAAAAATAGCTCCGTTTTTGCCCATGGATCAACAAACAACAGGAAGGATGCGAAATTTCAGTGCATGGGTGTTCAGCAACTCGTGCGGAGAGGAAGAAAAATCTGCGTGGGTGAAGAGTGCGTTTTTCCTTTCCATTCAGAGATCAACTATGGATGGAGTGTGCGTGGAGGCATGGACTGACAGTCCTGCCACCCCACTCCCAAAACAATTAACTGCCATAACTTCCCTTAGCTACCAGCAGAAATTATTAATTGCAGTGGTTGGGATAAAACAAAATGAGAAGACACATGGATTTTCAACCCATTGGCCAAAGCTGGACAATTTCCCCACCCTTATCCTTGTGAAAATCATGCCCCTTTCGATTTAGTTGCCGTGAGCGTAGCTGGTCGGGTTCATTTAATTAAGTATAGATGTGTATTTACATGATGCGAAACATAATATATGCTGCATGCCCCGATATACCATCGGTGACAAATTTAAATCCCAAAACAAAACATAGCCGATCAATGGCGGGGCCTTAGCCTTTAGCCCCACACCATGATCATTTACAATATATACATCATATACATCTAATGTAACGGGGTCAAAACTGGGACATTACAATCTTCAGAATACAGATACAAATAGTTAGCAAGGGTTTGAAGCCCTAATCTGAAAAAACTATCACTTTCAAGCATTTTTTGTGTAAACAGATCGGATTTTTAGGATCTATCATTTTTGTAGAAGGCTATAAAGCCCATGATTGATTTGATAATAAGGGTTCAACTTCAGGGATTTATGAGCCAGTAATGCTTTCAAGCTTCTCATTTTACTTATTTAGGATATAATCTCTTTTGTTGTGATATGTTCAGCCATCATCTCTTTCTTTACTGTATTTATGCCTGAATGTGCATTTAGGTCATTTTCAGATTTATTAAGAAGCCAATATCTGTCATCCTATTGGTTTATTAGTGATATTCGATTTATAAATACCATCCTCATCAAGATTTATCCATTTGTATGCATGTGTTGTATGTGTAAGTCTGCCATCCTGGTGATTTCTCCATCCCTGTACCTTATTGTCAAACTTCTGAGCAAATTAGAACTAAAAGCCTTGTAAACAGTGATTTTTATGCATGCCTTGAGAGTGGAAAGGTTACATTAGTCGACTGACTTGACCCATAGCTAAAAACCCAAAAAAAATATTGTAAGTTACTAGGCATCCTTGAGCTACAACTTAGAGGAGTTTCCTGGAGTGATAACAGTGACTATACGGGTTAAAACAAGTCCTAAGAGAGTGGTATTCCAAGATGGATGCCTTCCTTCTCTCGCAAAAATTCCAAAGGTGTAGATCATATCCAATTGTGTATATATATCAATGTGATGGTAATTTTATTATTATTGTTTTATGTGTTGATGACTTACTGATAATAGGTAGCATAGTTGCTTCTATTTCAGTCATCAAAACTGCTCTCGACAATGCATTTGAAATGAGCGATTTGGGGCTCTTAAAACAATTTTTGGGGACCGAAATTGAGCACAATTATGATGGGATAATGGTCACTCAGTCCAAATACATATCAGACCTGTTAGTCAAGTTTAACATGGCTGAATGTAGAGCTGCTCCATTCCCTTTCCTTTCAGGGATCAACCTTGAAGAAGGAAAAAGCACACCTCCCATGGACTGCACTATTTATCGGCAGCTGATTGGTAGCTTGTTGTACTTGACTCATTCTCAGCCTGATATCTTTTATGCCATGAATTATGTATCAAGATACATGCAGCAGCCCCATGATATTCATTGGAAGGCATCAAAGAGGATCCTCCAGTACATTCAGTGAACCAGGACCTACGACATTCACTATGTTGTAGACTCCGAGCTAGAGCTTGTTGGATACACAGATTCCGATTGGGTTCGTGATTCTATTGATCGAAATTATAATTCTAGATATGTCTTCATGTTTGGTGGTGGCCCCATTTGTTGGTATAGCAAAAAGAAGGCCGACATAGCATTATCTTCAGTAGAGGCCGAGTATCGAGGAGCGGTGAATGCTTGCATCCAAGCTGTTTGGTTGCAAGGCATTCTTTTAGAGTTTGATCTTGGTAGTACTTTGTCCACTATCCTCTTTTGTGACAATCAAAGTGCTATTAAGATATCCACAGATCCAGTTACTAAGAAGAGGACCAAGCATGTAGAGATACACATGCACTATATCAGGGAGCTAGTGCATGGCAGGACCGTCATTCTACAATACTGCTTGACTGATGAATAGATTGGAGACATCTTCACCCAGAGATTTTTAGAAAATAGGTTCACTTACCTCCGTTCACTGTTGGGGGTGAGTTCATCAAGGTGATCCAACTACTTTCAATGTTCAACTTGAGGGGGGATTTTTCCCTTTTTTCCTCACTTAGTTTGTTTTGAGCATTATTTGAGTTTCAATATTATATAGGGTGACCTATGGACTTTGTTTCCGGGGCCCTAGCATTATTATGCACTTTATGTTTTCTACTTCTCCTAACTACAGTTTAAGGGGGGGTGTTGGACACATTTACCACCATACACACTCATTTTGGTCAATTTGGCCTAGTTAAACCACTATCCTAAGTTTTACTGACTTAATTGACATCAAAGGAGCACTATATGACATCAGCATGATCACACCCACGCCTACCTTCAGTCAAGGAGGCCAACTAAGCCTTCTCCTTCATTCGGGGAGGCTAACTGGACCACTCCATGGGTGATCTGAGTGTCATAAATGCACTTAATTGATAACTAATGGTTACAGTCAGTTAAACAGAGTAGTGAAGGAACCTCCTTTCATTAAATTGATTATTTAATTAATATTTAATGAACTGGAGTCAATCGGGGCGCCTCCAACCACTTCTGATGGTCAGTTACACTTTAGTTAACCTCATCAAGGTTCATTGGAGTCATTGATGGGCTACCACTTGTTGGTTGGCTTGTAGTGACATGTTCGTGAGCTACTTTTAGTTATACTCAGTCATTTATTACACTCTGACTTCAGTTAGGACTCAGTTGAGTCAATTAGGGTTTTGATCAGTGGTTAACTAGAGTGTTTATTGTGGCTTACATTCAATTAAGCTAGACTCACTCATTCAATTTGAATGACCTCCTTGGTAATTTTAATTGTCTTGGCATTCATGCATATGGCATGATCATTGTATTTTATCATCATTCTTTCATTTGATTATACAGAACTGCTACTTCCATTACAGCACCATTTTGCCAATTTTATGCATATTTGTCTGAATTCTTTGTCAGACTCTGTTTTCCATTCCTAGACCACTGTGACAAATTAATAGTTTCACCATATCTAGAAACACCCACAGAGCAGAAGACGTCTCGCCCAATATGTTCAAGGGAGGGCTGATGGAAGCAAGTTTCCACAGAAAAAAAGAGGACTATGGGAATCAACAATTCATTTGTCTATCTATCATATCTAGTCATTCGCATCATTCAACTATCACATGAAAAACCATGCTAATCGCGCAAACATATCTAATACTATGACATCATTCATAAGCAGTAAACATTGCATCATAGATCTATGCCGCACAGTCACTTCATCATTAGATTTGCACAACATAAAAACATGAAAGAGGTAAAAATACAACAGCAAGATAGTAATTTAGATCAATCTCTTTCTCATTATATTAACCCCACGCAATCAACTACAAATACAAAACAGATAGTTCACAGTCTAGAACTTTATATTTTCTATGATCTCTCTCTCCTCAGATCTATTGATATATTTACATTCACAATTCTTCTTCTATTTATAGGCTTGCGCCTTTACATTCATGGTCCACTTCTAACTAACTTCTAACTAAATCCTAACTTACTAATGACCAATTTCCACAAAATGTGGTCAAAAGTACAAAAAGTGACACAAAATATTCATAATTAATCTATTTTCCGTCTTGCGCACTATCTTTGCCTTGCGCGATGTCTTCTGAGCTTGCGCAGCATCCGCGATGCTGCGCAACTAGCTTACCCAAAACCCCTTTCCAACAACGCTCTCTTTATTAAATTTCATTAATGATACGATTGGGTTAATTATCCTAATCCAAATATACAAGGTAAAAATGTGTCCAACCTCGTGAATGTTAAGTGTCTAGTTCTTATCAACCTTGGTTCCACTTTTTTAGTTCTTCATATGCATATAATTATGGAGAACTAGTCCATTTTTCCATTCATTTCCTCCATGATTGAGATCTCATCTATTGTGAGACCTAAACCATCATTGAATAGACCACCATCACCTGTACTTCCATCACCAAAATTGTGGACTTAAGTCATACCGAGAACAACAGATTGGAATAATTGTAGTGGGAAAGTCAGTACCTTCTTGTGGAATGGTAACCCCAACTCACGGTCGTCTTGCAAATGAAAGATATGGATTAACAGATCCTATGACTTGGAGGAATGTCCTTCGTCCATAACAAGTTGGCTATATTTTCATATAAGTTCTATATGTGTATAAATTAACAATATTTATTTCTTGTTGTATTAATTGTTGTCATCATATGATTTAAGTGAATATAATTAATTGCATTGGTGAATTCATTCTTATAGAGAGTGTCTATAGAGTTTTTATATAATTTATGGGTGATTATATACATATTTCTTTCTGTTATAAATGGTTAAGAAGAATCAATAGAAAAACAAATTTGAAGGTTAGAGGCAAATCTAGTCAGCAGATCTAATACCCCATGGCCCCAAAGTCATCGTGAGGTCACCGAGTATGTGACATCATAGATTTCAAACCACAAGGATTAAGTTTGACTTAAATAAGGTGCATGTGATTCATAAGTTGGAGAGACATAGATAAACATTGGATATGGTGTCTAGGTATTTGATTAAAGTTGTAATTGTTGTTGCGAAACTCCCAAAAATTATTACTCAATTAGAGAGAATACTCTATAATACACAAATGGAAAATTAAATTCTTAGAGAATAATAAATTGGGACATGACAACATTTAAATTATAGATAAGATGAATAAAGATATGTAAGAAGCTACACATTAATACATGACTAAAAAAATTAAAATTAATTATTTAATTAATTAGAACAAAGCATTTGATTTGGGATAATATTATAACTATTTGAGGACACTTTGATTTGATACAACAAAATGAATCCATGAAGTAGCATGAGCAAATTAAAATAAACAATATATAGACATATATTGTAGACGATTCTTTGATAGAATATGGTATTATAAAATTATTAAATATAAATACCATTCTAAATTGGATATTTTAAGAGTATCAAATCGAAGAATAATGACAATGGAGAGTTCATACAATGAACCATTTAATGCAGATAGATCAAAGTCAGCGTGATGCAATAACTAGAGTTAGCAAAACTTTTAAGATCAATCCATTCCTTTGTATTACTTGGGTTTACTCCATCCATGGACTAAAAAACATAGATTGTATGGTAAACAAGGAAAGTTGCTGAAGGCAACAAGTCCCTGCCTACAATATTTTAACAATTTGCATATAGCATTGTAACAACTTGCAGAAAATGCTTACATCTGCCCTTGAGATGGGAGACTACATAAAGTAACCATTGCATGCAGCGAGGTTCTTACCTAGTTACCTAACCAAGTGGCTCACTGCGATAAACATCCCTTGCAGATATTTTGATTTTGCAAGCCAAGGTCACCCGACATATGTGGTGCAAATGTGATTATGCATGTTAACATAAATTCTTATTTTCTTTTGAAATATGCGACAAGAAGGGGCTCAAATACAAGGGCAAAGTTATGAGTGTTCTGGATGCTACTAAGAAGTGCTCATTTAAATTGTTTCTCAAAGATACAGGTTGCTGGGGATTCAAATGTAGTAATCGATTAGACTTTGAAAAAATACAAGATATATATTATTAGGTTGAGATCTTTGATGTAATTAGAGAATTGTTTTTTGCATAAGCAACATGCCATCATGCCTTGAATTCCAATTTAGGTCATGTGCCCCTGAGTTTAGCTTGATGGCTGCTTTTGAGAAATTGCAATGAAGTTATTGAACATAAATGTAGTGTCTGGATCAGCTAGATGGAAGGCCTGCAACCATTGTTGGTGTTACAGAGATCTGTCTGAATTAGGAAAGCAATACATCGTTTGATTCAAAGGATTAATGGACGTTTAGCCACCACATGATGCAATTTATTCTATAACAGTAATTAAACAATCATGCGCAATTGGTCTGGAATGCAAATTAAGCAACGTTTTAAATAACTCTAATTAAGCAACATTTGAAATAACTTTAAATATATCCCCATTCNTAGCATGATAGTGCAATCTATTTCCAATATTAAGATAAATTTGTGAGAGCACTATACAGAAAGGAACTATACACAAGATAGATTTAATTGTCAAGTTTGGCACAGAACAATAGCAACTGAAAGGTCACCATCTGGAAGCCATGCAGGATGGGGACTCCATCCAGTATTCGACACTCTAAGTGCTTTATTGAGTTCAACCACAGGTTCTGTGCATAAAGGTATCACATTGTGTTGGTGTCTGCATGTAAAATACTATGACAAGTGGATGTTTGCATGCTCCTGAAGCCTAAGTCTAAATCAACTCCTCATTTGCGTCATAGTGATAATACAAACAAAAGACTTCGATGTGAACCAGCCTGAATCATTTGTGATAGACAATATTGATCAAGAAAGTGTTTCTTTATGGTTCAAACTGATACGCTCTGACTGGAAAGGAAGTGAACACACTCCAATCTACCCCTCAATGGACTGGAACTGATCGATACGCTTTGCTACTGATGCTTTGTTACTGATATGCTAAGTCTTATCGGACCCCTCTCTGTTGTACATGTTCCCCTCAATAAGATACGCTTATACGCTCTGATAAGTGCTTGTGACTGGCTTGAATGCTATGATAGATAAGACTTGAAAGAGGGGATTCACCGGCTGTCTTGGATTTCAAGTATTTTTTGAAAGGCTTTAAGGATGCGTGACATACTCGCAATTTTGGGATTTTTTAGCAACAAAATCCATTACTATTTTCCATAACTGTCTAGGATATATTAGATTATACTTCTATGAGGTTTGCCAAATTGTTGGATTGGTGCAGATTACTGATTTCATATTCCTGTAATCGAAATTTATGGCAGTTTGAATTGGCAGCATCAACTCTGTAAAAATCCAAGGCCCAACCAAGACATAAAAACACTATTTGTTGATCACAGTTGTGGACAGACGAATGGAGCTCGTGCATCATATCCTGCAACTAATCCTCTTATGGGAACTATTCCGAAAGGGGGAGGCTTCCCACCACTTGGTGCTCATGGGGTATGTTGAGCTGTTGGTGAATTTTTAAAGATTTCTTGATGAGGTTGTCAATTGTTGTCCATATCAAGAGTAGTTTATTTTAAGTGTATTTTGAAACATGATTAGTTCTGTCTGATATGTTATTTTAATGTTTATTTCCAGCCCTTTCAACCAGCACCTGCACCTATTGCTACTGCCTTAGCAGGTTGGATGGCTAATTCCACTCCTGCACCTCATCCTGCAGTCTCTGCGGGGCCAATTGGACTTAGTGCTGCAACAAATCCTGGTAACTTGTACACCAGCAATTGACAATGGCAGATCTATTGATATGGTTTATGTAGGAAGTTATTTTTCTGGAATTCTGATTATGAAGTTATAGGAAATCATATGATTTATATGTTCTCATCTTTGGCTTTTATGTGGTCGAGTAATCCTCTTTTGATTTGTTGCTGTAGCTGCTTTGTTGAAGCGCCCGAGGACCCCTCCTAATGCTCCCTTGGGGGATTATCAGCCGGCTAATTTTGACCACATTCTAAAATGAGTAAGGACAATTGGGCATTCTGGTGATGAGGTATTTTGATTTCGGCTTGTTCATTTAGTTCATATGGTGTCAAACATCAATTAATGTAATTTTATGGTTCATTAATAATGAAAAAATGCAACAGGTAAAATATTCCATGCAATTATCTGTGCAGTTGTTTGTAAGAGCAGCAATATTGTTTGAGGATTAGGTGCATTAACTAAAACTATTTTGCAGATTAACTAAAACTATTTTGCAGGTTATCTATCCTGGTCCAAATATTCCATAGGGCTTATATTCACAAGATGACCTTCCCAAGACTCTTGTACGGACTTTAAATCAGAGATCCAGTCACAAGCATGGATTTTCATCCTCTGCAGCAGACCATACTTTTAGGTATGGCTTTGTTGTGTGATAGTGTTTATTTTTCGTGTTTGGGGTCTTGATCAATTCATATGTTTAGGAATGCATATTCTGTCTTAGAAGGCATGTGTGCCATTATTTTTATGCATATTTGAAAAAATAGAGAATTTTTATGCTACTAATATGCAAAAGTTGTGCTGCAATTTACCAAGGGCCTAGCATAAGCAAGAAGAAGCATTTTCAGCTCAGGTCAGAAGCTGTTGTTCTTTCTCTTGTCATGAATATCTCTTGAGAACAAGAAGATGGTTATTATTCTATTAGGAGAGAGTGTATTTGAAATAATGCTCTTTTTACAAATTTGTATGTTGTAGCATAGGTACAGAAGTAACAGAACTAAGACAGTGAGCCCAAAAATTGATATAAATATGCTTCTGCCGAATTGCTATACAGGGGTTTTCAGTATCAAAAGTTGGATTGAAGGATTTGTTGTTTGTGTATTAAAAGTTGGTTTGAGGGATTTGCAAACCTAGAAGATGAGAGGAAATGAAGCGTTTTTGTAGAGGAATGCAGGAACAGGAGGTTCGCGGAGCTCATTCTCTGATAGGTATCTCATTTATGTGAAATGTTTTTTTTTTCCAGAACTGCTTAGAGTCCTTCAAAGTTTAAATTCTCCTTTGCAATTTGCAAATTTTCTTAGTACAAAAGACTATATTGGTTGGAACTGATAAAGGATTACCTCTTAATCAATCATCTAAGATTCCTAAGGATTCTTAGACTGAGAGAAATCTTTGACTCTGTTTTCACTCAACGCAACAGTTTGAAGGCTTTAACGTAGTAGCTCAAAGCTCAGCAGAGTCTAGATGCCCAGACTGTGTTCTCTTTCAACTTAGCAGCTTGCCAGGCTTCAACGTAGCAGCTAGAAGCTGGACACTGCATTCAACAGTCTACAGTCTGTTAGTATGAGGCATTCAGCAGTCTATTAGTATGAGGTATGGCGGTGTAGTAATAGAAATTTATGCAGGTGGCCAACATGAAATTTTCTTAGTGCAAAAGACTATATTGGTTGGAATTGATAGAGGCTTACCTGTTAATCAATCATCTAAGATTCCTAAGGATTCTTAGTCTGAGAGAAATCTTTGACTGTGTTTTTGCTCAACGCAGCAGTTTGAAGGCTTTAACGTAGCAGCTTGAAGCTTAGCAGAGTCTAGATGCTCAAATTGTGTTCAACCAGACACCGCATTCAGTAGAGTCTAGATGCTCAGACTATGTTTTCTTTCAACTTAGAAACATGCTCAGACTATGTTCTCTTTCAATTTAGCAGCTTGAAGGCTTCAACGTAGCAGCTAGAAGCTGGACACCGCATTCAGCAGTCTATTAGTATGAGGCATTCAGCAGTTTATTAGTATGAGGTATGGGGGTGCATAATAGAAATTTATGCAGGTGGCGAACATGCCAAGAGCCACAATAACTTGAAGTAAAAAGTAGTAGTATTGATATCCAAACATGAAGTAAAATGTAGTAGTATCGATATCCAAACATTAACTGCTTGAGAAGTAATGTTAACCAAATCTAACATTACTTCACCTTTCCATATGTTTCTGATGTTTTGTAATTTTAATCCAATCTTATAAATGAAAGATGGTGTTAAACTGTCCTTGGATTTCTCCTTTGCCTCGATAAAAGGCCAAATAAGAGGTAGAAGTTTGTGGTTTGTGGACAAAACGGTGTACTAAATACAAGGAAGTGTGATTTGTGGACACAACGGTGTATTAAATACAAAGATGTGAAAAACCTATTTTTTATTAGTTTTTAATAAAAACTTAGGAAAAAAAGTGCATAAAGTTATGTGAAGATTAATGAAAATGACGGCAACCCAAATCATATAGTCCCTGCTAGCATGAAAGCAGGAACTAATAAGTATATAAAATAAGTATATAATAAACACTTGGGACCAAGATTGCTAAATATTGGATCAGGATCCTAGACATCATTCCATGTAATCAAATAAAAGAAACATAAATTAAGAGACTCTGGTAATGTTTTCCCTCCATTATGAGGTATGAAAATACATCGCACACCTTCCACTATTTTGAATACCATAATCACGAAGAATTTTTAAATAAGGGAAATAAAGGAAAGGAAGCAAGCGACACCAAGGTTTCAATATTTTTGGGATCAAAATAATGTGAGCGATTATCAATTGTTTTGTTTAACGTTTATTACATATGATGAATATTGTATTGAATATTTATAGCTAAGCTTAATACATAATTTTTTAATGTTTATGAAGATTCATTCCCTTTATTTTTAAGTTAATTTTTCTTTATTATTTGTAAAAACTTATAGACTTTTATTGTGAATTTTTTATTGAATTATATATAGTTGTGTGAGAAACTTTATTTATTCTTAATTACATAAATAAAATATTAAAAAATGTTTTATATATTTTATTGGTTGGAATAAATGTTTATGGATTAACACAAATTATATTCTTCACTATAATATATGATATCATTTTCCATATCATTATGTTGATTTTTTACAATATTCTAAGTATGAAATAATTTTTTTTGTAAATAGCAAAGAATAATTGTATTCGAAGTATCAAAAGGGAATACAGACGAAGTGTAGCAAAAGCTAGCTAGGGTGGTCGTAAGCTAACAGACCACGCTTCTAAACGATCAAAAAAATTGGAATTATGATGTTCATAAGAGTAAAGACATATGTTCCTTCTATGGCTATAGATCTAGACTGACATATTACAAAGCCAAAATTGACCGAAGTATGCAGTAAAATAACAAGGTATCTTAAAAATAGAGAAGCACAAAAAAACTCGAAGTCACAAAGTGAACCATGGAGGATGTCGTGGCCTCAATGGTGGTGCATCCTTAATGTGCTCCTCATGAGTTTCTTCCAGAATTGGACAGGGTCCGAATTCATCCACAGGTTCGTTGAGATGTCTCTTCTGTATTGGTGTGGCTATGATGGCATCAAGAATGGGCTCACGTCCCCTTTCACTGGAGTGGTGTTCTTCGGGAGGTCCCTCTGTTCCTAGAATTTTCCTAGAGAATTTGCACCAGCAAATGAGGTGCCACCTTTTTCACCTTGGTTCTTGTTGTGGGTGTTTTCTTCATTTCCAGTGTTGGGGAACACCAAGTTGTGTCTCAGATTGAAGTTCGTCTTCAAGGTTTTTAGTTGCATATATGCCTGGAGAATACTGGTTCGCAAGTCCTTGGAAATATCCCTGGCTCCATTCCACTTTGTTGTCATGCATTATAACAACAGAGCGAGCATGTTTTTGATCATCCAGTAGTAGTTGATGTGGCCACCACTTTTTTCGGAGGCTAGGTGGTCTAACACTGTTATAGACTCCCAATCATCTATCGGGAAACGAATCGGCATGGATATTTGTTCCACAAAACCATCTGTATCCCCTATGTTTTCCTTCCGCCGACCATTTCCTCTTTCAGCGTTACCTCTACATGCACTTCCTCTGTGCAAGATTTCGCGATGCCTGGGCATATCTTCCTATGAGGTATTTTGCGGATGCAAGTTAGAACCAGTATAAGCACTAGGTGGATGCATATGCAAAGAAGTAACATTATGAGCTTGGAGTGGATGAAAATGCAGCGACGAACATAGTTGCAGACTCAGACGCAAGCTTAGAGGCATTGCCAGATGCGGACGAGTGAGAGTTCCCTCTATGCTTAATCTGACTTGTCCCAATTGTGTGAGGCATAATGATGGATCGTACTACGAATTAATTCCCATCTCGCCGATTTAAGCCATACATGACCGCACCTCTACCCACAGGGCTGGCGGGCATGCCACCTTCCTCCCTATTTAAATTATCGTCGTCGTCAATCATGTGGCCACCTGCCACATCATCACTCTGCCCGTGCACCAGTTGTTCCCTGGAGGTGGTCATGATCTCACCTGTATCCGGGTAAGTATGAAATAAAGTTACGTATAACTTGATAGTTTTAATAATTTTTATTGTACTATTTTATGTTTTTTTAATATATTGGATGGTTTAGTTGGAGGTATAATTTAGTAATTAAAATGAAATTATTAATTGTTGGGATTATTAGATAATTTATAACATATAGTTTAAAAGTTTGACAATTTCGAATGAAACTTTTTATTTCTCCAGCACGACTTTGAAAAAATATCGCATATTTTTTTAAAAATCCTAGCTACAACTGTGAAACTCTAAAATTATGGATTCCCTAGGGTTTTTTTACAATGTTGAATTTGTTTCTACCATTAAAGTCAGCATTAAAACACATTTAAATTCAGATTTTGAAAAATATAAAAAGCCATATTCTGGTGAAAAGCCCCATTCAAGCCAAATCTTGAATATACAGAGGTCTCCAATGTATAATATGTTTTCCTTTTACGAGTAATTGGTTTCATGATATTTACATATGTCTTAGTATTTGTTAATTGAATGTTAAAGTTTTAGTATCCATCAATTCCTTCTTTATTGATACTTGAAATTAATGTTTTTTCATTAAAGTCTTCTAAATCTATCACTATTTTATCTTAAACGTCAACTAAATAAGAAAAACATGTTCTTAGAATTTGAGAAAACCGTGTGTCTATGTTATTAAAGGTTAAGTTATCCCAATAAATGATATGAAGAAAACAACAAACCTAGAGGTTGGAATCACTCTTACATGAGTTCTAATAAGGAAACTTCAAAAAAAGACGAAATTTAATCAAACAAACCCCTCTATTTATGTTAAGTGGCATCACCATGGACTTAACCATGCCAAAAAAAAATAACCCCTCTCTCTCTTATATATAAAAGTTATAGGCATCATCATTATGAGGCTAGCCATAAGCCTAAATCTGTTTGGAGGGTTAAAAATCTTGGGTTGTCTGCTGTTGAACATTGTTCTATTGTGAATGTTGATTTGGCGGCATCTATGGATGAGGGTTTGGGTATATCTCCTATTCAGGCTCTTAAGCCTCTCAGGTTATCCTCTTTAAATGGTTTTGATTTGAATTGGAAGTTGAAGGTTTCTAATGGTAGGTCAGAGGAAGGGTTTAAGCCTGTATCTTCTTTGGGGAACCCGGGGTTCGTATCTCCTATTAAGGAAAAGGTTGTAAGAGGATCCGGCTATTTTCTTAGGTCTTGTCCTAAGACTACGGGGGATTTTCATTTAGAATCTAGACATGTCATTGGTAGCTATAATTCTGGTTTATGTTCGGATGGAATATCTCCTTTGAAGGTTATTGATCATACTAATGATTCTGGGGAACTTAGAACAGTGTTAACCCCTGTTATGGATTCCTTATGATTGTGATGACCCTTAATTGTCGGGGGTTGGCTAGTAAACCTAAAAAACTAGCGATATGCAGGTTAGTCGAAGATCAACATATTGATTTTTTTATTTTTGCAAGAATCTATGGGTGATGGGGTTTTGTTTGCGGGTGAATTGGAATCCATGCTGAATGGATGGACCTTTTTTCTGTGGATGCTAGGGGCAAATCGGGAGGTCTTCTTTTAGGTTGGAGAACTCGTTCCTTCCATTTACTGAATGCATGGGCGGTTGGATCTGGTCTATGTGTTTCTTTGTTTTCTATTGAACTCAATATGGATGTATGTTTTGTTAATATCTATGGCCCTTATGTTTAAAGGGAAAGGTTCTGGATCAACCTTTTGGATTTGGATTGCCTTAAGTGTGAAAAGTCAATCCTTGGAGGGGATTTTAATTATTCATTGGGATTATCTAAGATTTGGGGTGCTAGAGCAAGATTGGATATTCTATCTGATTTTTTTTCAAAAACTATGGAGAACTTTGGCCTTGTGGACAGGGATAATTTTGGGGGCGAATTTTAGCCCAGTGGCCTATTTTTCCATGTTTTTCTCCCAAAAAAGGTTCGCCATTTTGCATTTTTTGAAGCCTTGTTTTGCCCAATTTTGATGGGGTAAAATTTTTTCACCCTAAAAATCACCAAATTATTATAAAAACGATATAAAATCCTTGGAAATTAAAATATTTTTTGAAAAATATTGCCAATCATTTTATAGTTTGCGTTTTAAGAATTTGTATTATTCGCCAACATTTATACACTTTTAAATAAGCATGGTTCCTTAAAATCATCCCTGCTTGTGGATATTCATCCAACCATTATGCTTCCTACATGGTCTAATAGAAGAGTAGGGGCAAATAGAATTTGTAAGAGACTGGATAGATTTTTAGTTTTGACTAACCTTTTAGATCTTGATTTATTTTTTTGCCAGTGGGTGGGATGTGGAGGGAATTATGATCATCAACCTGTCTTTCTTTAGATTTTGAATAGGGGGGTTCACTTGAGGAGCCCTTTCAAGTTTAATGCTCATTGGCTTGTTTATGAAGACATGGTTACCTTATTGAAAGAATCTTGGGTGGTTTATTATGGCAATCTTAATGATTTTGCTGCATCTCAATTTGCTGCCAACCTTAAACGTATTAAGGATGTTTCCATTACATGGTCTGTTAAGAAAAAGGAGGTGGATTTTAAAGATTTAGTGGAAATTGAAATATTAATGGCTGAGTTCTTTAATAAGGTTGGTTTTGGGTTTTCTACTGAAGAGGATAAGGCATCCTTGATTGAGTTGGAATCTCAAAAGAGAAAAAATCTTTTGGATCATGAAAATGAGGCCAGACAAAAAAGTAGGGCTACATGGCTTATCTGTGGGGATGATAATACTCCATTTTTTCACAAATTCGCTAATCATAAAAAGAATGGTAACTTTATATGGAATATTAGGGATGATGGAGGTAATATGGTGGAAGGATTTGAAGCTATTGTTGGGCCTGGAGTTCAACATTTTGAGACTTTATTTCAAGATGATAAGAATCTTCACCTTCCTGAACTCATGAAAATTGTTGATCATTTCCCGACCAATATTTATGTTAAGGAGAATAATGATCTCATGATTTGGGTTACTTTGGATGAGATTAAGTCTATTCTTGCTATGAGTAAGAATGACAAGAGCCTGGGCCCGAACATGATTCCTTTAGAGGTCTATAGGGTTCTATTTGATGTGATGGGTATGGATTTGTTGAGGGTTATTGAGGACTCATGGAAGAATGGTAAAATTCCAATTGTTTTTAATTCGACATTCATAGCCTTGATACCTAAGTCTGATTCTCCTATGTATTTTGAAGGATTCCAACCAATATCTTTATCTAATTATAGTTATAAGATTATTGGAAATATTATATCTACGAGAATTAGGAAGGTTCTGGGCAGATACATCTTGGGTGAGCAGTTTGGCTTCTTGCCTGGCAGGAAAATTCACGATGCAGTGGGTGCTATACAAGAAGGCATGCATACTATTCATAGTAAGGGTTTAAAATCTGTGGTTCTGAAAATTGACTTATCAAAATCCTATGATCGGGTCAGTTGGAATTTTTTGGGGGTTATCTTATCCAAAATGGGTTTTGTTGTATCTTTTTTCAGCTGGGTTATGAGTAGTCTTACCTCTGTATCTTTTTCTATTTTTATTAATGGTGTGGCATCAATTTCCTTTAGGTCTGGGCATGGACTCAGACAAGGTTGTCCCATTACCCCCTTGCTTTTCCTTATTGTTGTTGAAGGATTGGGTAGGGATATTCTATCTACTAAATATTATGGGGCTTATTGGGGTATCTCTTTTGGTAATAATATAACATTGACACATGTTCTATTTGTGGATGAAATTATAATGATCACTGATGGATCTGCACAATCTTTATCAACTTTGTATGAGATATTGATGGATTTTTGTAAAGCATTCGGGATGGTGATTAATGAGGATAAATCATCTTTCTACTATTCTGGTTTGGATGATATAGAGTTGATCTCTTTACAGAACATTTTTTCATTCATTGTTCTTCAAATTGAGAGTGCTATGAAATATCTTGGTTTTATCTCAAACCTTGTAGATACTTATTGAAATATTGGGACTGGTTGATTGCTAAAGCTGAAAAACGTATAAAGAATTGGAGCTATAGGTGGTTGTCCAAGCGCGGTAAGCTCATTTTGATAAAGTATGTTCTTGAAGCTTTGTCAGTTTACTGGATGCACTTTTGGATCCCGATGGGTATGAGAAAATTGGAAAGCTATATTTTAAATTTTTATGGTCTGCTAATTGTGAAACATATTCTGGATTACCTTGTACCTCCTGGAAGGTTCTCGCAAACCAAAAATTCTTGGGGGGATGGGGGATGAAAGTACCTGCACTTTTTTCCAAGGCTCTTGCTACTAAGAGTGTATGGAACATTATCCATGGATCAAGTCTATGGGTTCATATTTCTATTTATAAATATATTAGGCCTCTATCATTACTGGACTGGATCAGAGTCAATGAAAAGAAGAAAAGAAGTATATCTATATGTTGGAAATCTGTTCTTTGGCCTTTTGATCTTATTGGTAATTTTCTTGTGTGGAAGGTAGGGACTGGAGCTGATGTTTGTATATATATGGATCCATGGGTAGGTTGAAAGTGGCGGCACAGTTTACCCTCTCATTTGACTGATATTTTACATTCTACATGAATATATTTTTCTGAAAGATATTGGGTCTCTAGGAGTGTCATATCTGATGGAATAGGGATGGCTTAGTGCTGATACACTTGGTTTAGTAGAGGATCAGGATATTACTTGTTGGAATGGGTATCCGACCATCTTAAAATCTAGTCATATCAGAATAAAAAATAAGGTTGATGTGCTTGTATGGAAACAGTCTAAATCTGGAAAGTATTCTCCCAAATATGGATACTTGCAATTGATTTTCGATAAGAATGAGTTAGAAATTGCATGGTGGTGGAGGTTGATTTGGAAACTTAAGTTCCCCCTTTAGTCCAAAATTTTTGCTGGTTTTTATTTTCAGGAAAAGATCTGACATGGGATATACTAAGCAAAAAGGGATGCGAGGGACTGGGTCATTGTTACTTATGCAAAATGGAAGCTGAAACAAACTATCATTTAGGGATTGAATGTCCTTTTACTAAATTTGTTTGGAGGGAGATAGAGTCTAAGTTAAAAATTAAAAACTTGTGGTGTTGTGACTCGATCCTTTCCTGTATGAAGAACTAGTGTTTTAATGACAAGGTTAAACAAATCAGATCATTAACTATTATTGTAACATGGTTTATCTGGAAGGCTAGGAACCAAAGTTGTTTTGATGATTTCACTCCTTCTCTTGCGCAGGTTTCTTCCTTCAGATTGGGTTTCCTTTATTCTTATCCAAAGGAAAATGATGTATTGAAGATCAGAATCATTATTGAGGAGAATATTGATATATCTAATCCCTGGGGGTATTTTGATGGTTCGGTTGCCAATGATCCACATATTTATGGTGCTGGGGGTATACTTTTCATTAAGGATGATCATTAATTTACTTTTAAAGCTGGTTTAGGTATAGGAACTAATCATCTTGCTGAGATTTGTGCACTGAAATTACTTCTTTCATTGGATTTGGGTAATCAGATCTCTACAATACAGTTTTTTGGAGACTCCTTGTTGATCATTAATTGGGTTACAGGCAAATTCAGAATTCACAATCTTCAACTATCTCAAATACTTCAAGAAGTCATCAGATTAATTGACAGTTTTGTGCACGCAGGATTCAAGCATATCTATAGAGAAAGAAATGTTATTGCTGATGAATTATCCAATGCTAGAGGGAAAGTACAGAATGGATATTGGCATATATTTGAGTTTCTTGGGTCTGAGAGAATTGATACCTATCAGATTTTCTGAATTGGACTGGCAGCTCTGTATTCTAGTTATATTTCTATTTTGATATGGACAGAGACATGGATGTTTTGATTTGAAGGACTTTGAATTATGATACTTCTATGTTTTGACTTGAAGGAATTTCTTAATATTCCTGCTTAGTACATGTTTGTTATGTGATCTTTTTTGGAATACAGTTTACTGTTTATGAACATATTAGATACATGTTTTGATGATATATAAATATCATAATGTAATGGATAGAAAATGATTAACTAGTATTAGTCTTGATCTTAATTTTTATTAGTTGTGACGAATTTTATGAGAATATGGGAAATTATTACTATTTGATATTTGTAACATCCTTGACCCTCTGACCAATGAAGAGGAAGCTACGATGTCATTAAACATCCAGGATAAAATCCCCATGAACATGTACATACATATAAATTGAAATAAAAATGTTTAAAACATAAAACCTGCTAAGATGCATAATCATTCATATACACAACAGAAGCAAACATACATTCATTCAAGCATTCAACATGTTCATCATCATTCATTAAAAAATAAATATAAATGCAGAGACGAAATGGTCAAAAATACTTATCTTATAAAGGATTCGTCTCGCAGCTAGCTACGTCGCTGCAACGTTCCACCCAACCATAGGCCAGCGTGCTCCTTAATCTCTCAGCAACGATACCACCCCCAAGTTGGACATGATTCCCCAAGGGATAAGGAACAAGCAAGCTTACACATAGCCAAGGATATACAAAACACAGACCAAGCCAACATAGTTGGGTTTATCAGGCCATCAACAAACTAGCCAAGCCAACATAGTTGGGTTTATCAGGCCATCAAGGAGCCGGGAAAGGATAAATTCTAAGCCAACGAGCTCATTGAAGAGCTAAGGACACCTACACCAGAACTAGCTTGAATTCTAGGACACCCACACACACCCAACACAAGGAAATCGGTCCCTTCTATGCTACATAGTCCCTCAGGCCCTGACCTCCCTTCCAGTGCTATTCAGGGGTTGTGGAGAAGAAATCCAACCCTCTAGCTCTATCTATGTGGCTTCCAAACACACCAATTTTTTCAAGCAAACCAAGTCCTCATCCCCACTCCAACACAATCCAAAGACCAACCACTACATACACGTAGCCAAACAAGCTATTCACAGCTTGGACAGGGGTAAGCAACTCCTGAGTTGTTCTTGGCCCTATCATGGCCAAAACAACTCCATAAAAACCTACAGTAGCCCCAAAACATAAAAGAAAACACAACCAACAAAACGTGGGGGAACAATAGCCCCCGGTCTCAATCAATGAAATAACGAGGAATTTACATAGTCAGCAATGGAGGAAGTAAACAGAACCTCAACTCGTGCCTGAGAAAAAACATACACACCAACCGCATCCATAGGGTTAAAATACACACCTCCAGCCCAGAACGCTAATGGCCAAATCGGCACCCCCTTGCTCCCTATGTGAGGAACCATGATGGAGAAGCCCAAACGGTGTGTGAGGAAACAAAAGTTCTTCGCGTGAGATGAACAAGCTTGGGAGAGTGGAAGAATGTTCCATGTAGTCATGGAGTGAAATGGAATAATGGAGGATCCGCCTGGAGTGATGGGGTAGTGGTTTTTTTGTCATCATGAGGGTCAACCTGCTGGTGGAGTGTGTGTGTGGGAAAGGACTGACAGTCCTGCCACACTCCACTCCTCAGCAATAACTGCCCCAACTAATCAGTAGAACTTTTAATGTGGTAGTTGGATGAGACAAGGGAAGGTGAGAAAATGAAAAGGGTTGTGACACATGGCTTTTCCCCTATGGCTCAAGGTTTAAGAATCCCCCCTCCCTATCCTTAGGAATATCATGCCCTTTTGAATATGGTTGCAGTGACATAGCTGGTGGGTTTTATTTAATTAAAAAGCATATTTACATGATGCCAACTAATATGTGTCCTATGCCACGATATACCATCGGCAATGATTTTGTTCGCTGAAACATAACACAACCAAATCAATGGTGGGGATTTTGATTTTAGCTCCACACCATGATTCCTTACAGTACATCATGTACATTTAATGCAATAGGGTCAAAACCGAGGTGTTACATTCCCCTCCCCCTTCAATAGCATTGTCCTTAGTGCTTTACAAAATTGAACAAAATGCTACACTGGTATTGCCTCAGTGTTTTGCAAAATTGAACAAAAATGGATGTGCCAATCGCATGGCATCCTACAGCTCCCACATAGCCTCATTAGGTCCATAGTGCTCCCATTGCACCTTTACCTGACCTATGGCTTGGTTCCGGAGCATTGTGACCTTCCTGTCAAGGATGCGCATTGGCTCAGTTCGGAACTCTCCTTCGGGCTCCACCTGAATCACATCCCATTTTATCACATGGTTAGGATCATGTACATATCTCTTAACCAAAGAAACATGAAAAGAATTATGAGCTCTAGTGCTAGCATCCAATGCAAGTCTATATGCAACTAGTCCTATTATTTCAATCACTTCAAACGACCCACAATATCTTAGTAACATCTTGGCACAACTTCCAAGCTTCAAGAAACTCTTCCTTACCCTCACTCTGAGGTAAACATGATCCCCAACACTGAACTACCTATTCACCCTATGCTTATCTGCATAGCTTTTCTGTCTGTCCTGTGCTGCTTTTAGATTATGCCTGATCTTTACAACCTCTTGCTCAATTTCCTTGAGCAATTCTGGTCCAATCACAACCCTGTTCACTGGATTATCCCAAGTCACTGGTGTCCTACACCTTCTTCCATACAAATATTCATACGCACTCATCCCCAAGGATGCCTGTTGTCCATTGTTATAAGCAATCTCTACCAAGTGTAAGTAATCTTCCCACATGGTTGGTTTGTCCATCACGTACATGCGAATCATATCTTTAAGCACCCAATTAACTCTCTCTGTCTACCCATCTGTCTGAGGATGGTATGCAGTGATGAAGCTTAGCTTTGTACCCAAATATGCAAACAATCCCTTCCAAAAATTGGAAGTGAACTTGACATCTCTGTCAGAGACTATTTCCTTAGGCAATCCATGTAATTTGAAAATATCCCTCATGAAGATCTTTGCAATGTCATTAGTCTTATGCATAGGATTCACCGGTATAAAATGTGTTTCCTTTGTCAACTTGTCCACCACAACCTTGATGGAATCATGTTGTCTCCAAGTCATCGAAAATCCTGTAATAAAATCCATGGAAATAACTTTGCATTTACATTCTGGAACTGGCAAAGGCTGCAACAAACCTGCACGGTGTTATTTCTCAACCTTTACCAACTGACATTTCATGCACCTTGAAATGTTTTCAGCCATATCCTTTTTCATTCCTAGCCAAAAGTACTGCTTTCTGCCGGTAGCAATCGTCTTCTAGTATCCTGGGTGACCAGAATACA
Organism: Pseudotsuga menziesii; assembly: GCA_001517045.1. Lineage (NCBI taxonomy): Eukaryota > Viridiplantae > Streptophyta > Pinopsida > Pinales > Pinaceae > Pseudotsuga > Pseudotsuga menziesii. The sequence continues at coordinate 206,567 of LPNX010732788.1, read as the reverse complement.
GAGTTTGATGGATTTCATCCATGACAACTCTCCTCAACTCTGCTACATTTGGAATATAAATTCTTCCTTTATAAGTAAGAAGTCCATCTTCTTCCAATATATATCCCTCATACCTCTTCTCAAGACTTTTCTGCTGCAATTTGTCTTTTACCAGCTCATACACTTCATCTATGGTAGTATGATTAACAATCTACTGCCTCAAATCTGATTGGGAAATACTAAGGGATGCCGCATGCATTTCCTGTACCTTCATGCTGAGTGCATCAGCTACCTTATTCTCTTTTCCCTTTATGTGCTTGATTTCAAAATCAAACTCACATAAAAACTCCAGCCATTTCACTTGCCTAGCATTCAGAGTAGGCTGATCAAATAGATACTTTAGACCACAATGGTCTATCCTGAGCTCAAATATTTTACCCATCAAGTAATGCCTCCACATCTTGAGAGCATGTACTATGGATGCAAGCTCTAGATCATGAGTGGCATAGTTTTTCTCATGCTCCTTCAGCTTTCTTGACTCATAACATATCATGTGGTTGTCTTGCATAAGGACTCCTCCAAGCCCTTGTCTGCATGCATCGGTACATACCACAAAATCTTTTTCTGGATCTGCAAATTTCATTACTGGTGCACTGGTGAGAATATTCTTTAACAGGTGGAAGCTTTCTTCACACCTTGATGTCCATTCAAACTTTATCCCCTTCTTTTGCAAAGAAGTGATGGCATGTGCAACCCTGGAGAATATTTCAATGAATCTCCTGTAGTGTCCTGCAAGTCCCATAAAAGATATTACATCTGTCACATTTCTTGGAGTAGGCCAATTCATAATCACCTCAATCTTTTCAGGGTCCACAGATATACCCTCTTCTGAGATAATGTGACCCAAGTACTGAATTCTGTCTCTATAGAAGTCACATTTGCTCAGCTTTCATAGAACTAATGCTCCCTAAACAATTGCAATGTCAATCTCAAATGCTTTTCATGCTCTTCCTCATTCTTAGAATAAACAAGAATGTCGTCAAGGAAAAAAAGAACAAACTTGTCAAAATACCTGCTGAAGACACTGTTCATAAGGCACATAAATGTAGTTGGTGCATTTGTGAGACCAAATGGTACCACTACAAACTCATAATGTCCATACCTTGTTCTAAAGGTTGTCTTATGAATTTCTTCATCCTTGATTCTAACATTATGGTAACTAGACCTCAAGCCAATCTTGGAAAATACCTTTCCTCCTCTTATTTGATCAAAGAGGTCATCAATCCTAGGTAAAGGATATTTGTTCTTCACAGTAACCTTGTTCAACTATCTATAATCAATACATAACCTGAGTGTACCATCTTTATTTTTTACAAACAGAACTGGTGCTCCCTAAGGAGACACACTTGGTTGGATATACTTCTTTTCCAACAACTCTTGCAGTTGCATCTTCAACTCTAGCATCTCCAGTGTACTCATCATGTAGTGTGCTTTGGACACTGGTGTTGCTCCTGGCACAAGTTCAATTGTGAAATCAATGTCCCTCTTTGGAGGAAGCCTTGGAATTTCATCAAGAAACACATCCCTGAATTGCTTTAACACTTGATAGTCCTCCAACCTAGAAGTTTCATCTCCTGTTGGCTTCAAAATATCAGCTGCATACAACTAGAAACCATTCCTACAGAACTTCTTCAATTGCATTGCTAAAACCTTCCTTACTGAAATCACCTTCGAAATACCTTTCACAACTACTGGGTTTCCTTCTTCATCCATGCATTCAAAAGTCTTATTATAACAGTCAAGCTTCACCCTGTGAGCTTCTAACCAATCCATTCCAATTAGAAAATCATAGGAACCAAGTGGTAGAACATTCATATCTACACAAGTGATCAATCCATTCATGATCAATGGACATTTCTCTACCACTTCACTAATGTTTCTCTTGGTTCTAGTGGCTAGTTTAACTAACCAAGATTTCCCATGATTTACTTTCTTAAAAGCACAAGTCTCCACTACTTTAGGAGTAATGTAACTGTGAGTAGAACTAGGGTCAATTAAAATAGAAACAGATTGCTCAACAATCTTACCTGCAACTTCAACCACAGTTGACTGGTGATCTTCCTGTCGGTCCTCCAGTGCTGCATAAATCCTAGGGACTGCCCTTGCTACTTGACCCACTATTTGTGCTTCTTGAATGTTGTAGGCTGGTCTTGCACTCTCATTCTCAAGTGGACAATATCTGCGCAAGTGGGTTCCTTTACAACTCCAACATTGAAGTTGTCCTCTGTTCTATTGTGGATCTTCAGGCTTTCCTCCCGTCACTCCAACTGGATTACCCGTAGCTTGGGATGATTTCTTTTGCTTATTCCTGAATCTAGAAGGTTTGAAACATTTCTTTCTTTGGTCAAACTTCTCATTCTTCTTGTCCTTCCATACCTTATGGTTATCAGGTTTACCTTTGCTTTGCTCATAGCAATACTTAGCCTTCCTTATTACTTATTCAAGAGTTCTAGGTTCATAAAACTCAATTCTATCTTTGTACGATTGAGGCAATCCACTCAGAAACCACTGGACCTTCATGTTTTCATCCCTGATGTACCGGACATACCTCAACAATTCCAAGAACTTATTTGCATACTCTTTCATGGTCTGCTATCCCAATCTCAGCTCATGGAACTCCTTAATCTTGTCATCATAATACCTGTCAGAGAGGTATTTCTGCTTGGAATACTTCTTGAACTGTTTCCACTTAAGTCTCCCTTTCATTGATCCTCTTTACTTGCTTGAAGTGTTCCGACCAAATGGATGCTATTCCATTCAAATTGAATATGGAAACTATTGCCTTCATGTTTCCCGAATAATTCTGAACTTGAAAGTACTTCTTTATCCCAAGAAGCCAAACTTCAGCCTCTTGTCCAGTCTTTACCTTACCATCAAATGTAGGAGGTTTAGCCTTCTTAAATTCATCTCGAGAGCGATCCCCATGGTGTCTCTTTCTTTTTCTTTTATGAGAAGATGAGCTTGTATCCCCACTGGTTTCTTCGAAGTCAGATGATCCACTAGAAGTCCTTCTCCTTCTCCTAGTATTGCTCTTACTGCCTTCCGATCTTGTTGTACCCCTCCCAAAGTCTATCTTTCTTTGCAAGTCTGTCAAACTCTGCAGCATAGCAACATTCAGCTGATGCTGCTCTTCCTGGGCTTTAGTCAAGATTCTCATGGTGGCTGCAACATCTGACGGTGTCTCTTGGAATCTCCTTCCATTAGACTCTATGTCATCATTTCTGTTATAGAAATTTTCTCCCATGTCATCTCCCACACACTCATAAGAATCCCGAGCATCATATCCGTCATGGGTTCTCATAACTGAACCACCACTTACTTATGAAACTGTACCACCTGGAATATTTCCCTTGAAGGCATCTATGATTCTGCAAACATGTTAGTAACACAATTTTTAGGTGCATACATTGATATAAATCAACACTACTTACCTTCTCTTAGAAAAATCATAAAATAACAATTTTGCTCAAACACAAAATTTTCTTCCTTTTCATCCCTGTAGTCCACTGACAATCTGCTAAAAAATCCACTAAAAAACCCAAAATTTCTTTTTCCCAATTGGATCTCTTCCCCACTAATTCTCTGACACCTCAGCTATCCAAATAACAATTTTCTTTCGATGCTCATCGATGGCCCTAACAACTAACATTTTTCGGTGTATTGGATCCTCGATCATCTAAGTTCCCAAACCATTTATCAACGACGCCAAGTATTGTTGTAGATCGGTGATTGAAACTGTTATCCACTATGGCATTGATGAGGAGACTATCTCCCATAACACTGTATTGGCGGTCGGAGCCACTGTTCATCGGGTAGATAGTTCTCTAGGCATCCGCAACGGTGGGAAACAAATTGACAGTGGGTTCTGCGGACCATAACACTCGTTGACGGTCTCATCAGTTGTTTTCCTCCACTGTATTGGCAATCAAATCCACTAATCCTCTCCACCATATCGACGATTCAAACAACAAACCTCTTCTGCTACGTCGATGACCGGAGCACTATCGGCAGTTGAAGGCTCTAATCGTCGAGGTGCTATTCCACATGGAATCCACAACGGTGGAATCCCAAACAACTAAAATCTTTCGACGTTCATCAGCAACCTCATCAACTAAACGTTTCCGATGTATCGGCGGCTCAAAACACTAATCTGCTCCGTCGTATCGGCGATATGATCTTCTATTTTTCTCTGATGTGTCGATGCTCTCGTTAACTAAATTTTTCCGATGCCCATCGACGATCCCATCAACTAACTTTCGCTGACATGTCGACGGTCTAAACAACTAATGTTTTTCGATGTATCGGCTGTTCTAACAACTAAATTTCACCGACGTTTCGACAGCTCCATATTCTAATCATCGGCGATCCAATCAACTAATCTTCGTCGATCGATGATGGCATCATCACTTATAAAAAATTTTGAAAATATTTCTCTTTAACTTTTTCCTGCGATGCTCCATTGACTATTTAATTAACTATTTTCCATCGACACTGTGGCTACTCCATCAACTAAATTTCACCGACGTTCGCCGCCGCATCGACTCATCAAACAACTAATTTTCTCCGATGGCAGTGATGTTTTGGAAAATCGATCATCTAATCGTCAGCGATCCAATCAACTAATCTTCACCGATTGTCGATAGTCAATATCAGATGTTCTTTCAACTAAATTGAGCCGGCGTTTCGACGGTCTTCGGCTGATCTCCATCGAAACTGTGGCTCCCACATCCACTATTCTCCGCTGACGGCCGACAAACACTTAGAAATTTTTTCCACAAATTTTATTTCGACTGTCCTCCATCGGGTGGGCTTCTGCCTAGCGTTCCGCTGCATCGGAAGAGATTCCCACTAAGTTTTCTGATGACCAACAGTTCTGGCACTTAGAAAAAATTTGTGGAAGTTTTCTGTCATAAATTTCTAATCTCTGCTGGGCAGAAGGAAACCTACCTCTGCTAGCTGATCTTTCATGGCCCATTCAGGCCCATGCTATAATGTCGGTTATGATGCCACAATGTAACATCCCTAAACCTCCAACCGGTGAAGAGGACGCTACGGTGTCATTAAACATCTGGGCTAAAATCCCCATGAACATGTACATACATATAAACTGAAATAAAAATGCTTAAAACGTAAAACCTGCTAAGATGCATAATCATTCATATACACAACGAAAGCAAACATACATTCATTCAAGCATTCAACATGTTCATCATCATTCATTAAACAATAAATATAAATGCAGAGACAAAATGGTCAAGAATACTTATCTTATAAAGGATTCGTCCCGCAACCAGCTACGTCGCTGCAACGTTCCACCAAACCATAGGCCAGCATGCTCCTTAATTTCTCAGCAACTCTACCACCCCCGAGCTGGGCATGATTCCCCAAGGGATAAGGAACAAGTAGGCCTACACATAGCCAAGGATACAGAAAACACAGACCAAGCCAACATAGTTGGGTTTATCAGGCCATCAACAAACCAGCCAAGCCAACACAATTGGGTTTATCAGGTCATAAAGGAGCTGGGAAAGGATAAATGATAAGCTGGTGATCTCATTGAAGAGCTAAGGACACCTACACCAGAACTAGCCTGACTTCTAAGACACCCACACACACCCAACACAAGGAAATCAGTCCCTTCTCTACTACATAGTCCCTCGGGCCATGACCTCCCTTTTAGTGCTATTCAGGGGTTGTGGAAAAGAAATCTATCCCTCTAGCTCTGTCTGTGTGGCTTCCAAACACACCAAGTTTGTCAAGCAAACCGAGCCCTCATCTCCACTCCAACACAGTCCGAAGACCAACCACTGCATACACGCAACCAAACAAACTATTCACAGCTTGGACAGGGGAAAACAACTCCTGAGTCATTCTTGGCCCTATCGTGGAAAAAATGATTCCATAACAACTTGCAGCAGCCCCAAAACGTAAAATCAAACACAGCCAACAAAACATGGGGGAACAACAGCCCTCGGTCTCAATCAGTTAAGTAACGGGGAATTTACACAGTCGACAATGGAGGAAGTAAACAGACCCTCAACCCATGCTTGAGAAAAAACATACACACCGACCACATCCATAGGGAAAACTACACGCCTCCAGCCCAGAACGCTAATGGTCAAATCAGCATCGGGTCCCCCTTTCTCCCTGCGTGAGGAACCACGACGGATAATCGCAAATGGTGTATGAGGAAACAGAACGTCTTCACGTGAGATGAACAAGCTTGGGAGAGTGGAAGAATGTCCCATGCAGTCGTGGAGCGAAATGGAATAATGGAGGATCCTCCTAGACTGATGGGGTAGTGGTTTTTCTGTCATCAGGAGGGTCAACCTACTGGTGGAGTGTGTGTGTGGGAAAGGACTAATAGTCCTGCCACACTCCACTCCTCAACAATAACTGCCCCAACTAAGAAACCGAACTTTTAATGTGGTAGTTGGATGAGACAAGGGAAGGTGAGCAAATGAAAAGGGTGGTGGCACATGGCTTTTCCCCTATGGCTCAAGGTTTAACAATTGCCCCTCCCTATCCTTAGGAATATCATGCCCTTTTCAATATGGTTGCAGTGACATAGCTGGTTGGGGTTTATTTAATTAAAAAACATATTTACATGATGCCAACTAATATGTGTTGTATATCACGATATACCATTGTCAACGATTCCTTTCGCTGAAACATAACACAACCAAATCGATGGTGGGGATTTTGCCTTAAGCTCCACACTATGATTCCTTACAATACATCATGTACATTTAATGCAACAGGGTCAAAACCAGGGTGTTACAATTTTGCTCCATCTGAGAAATGTAATTTTATCTGTATATAAAATTATGATATTTTTTTCTGTGGAAAAAATATAAAAGTTATTATGTTGGATACCCTCACAAAAATCAAAATGTGACACCAATTATATAACTTCGATCCATACAAGGAAATAAGACTAAAAAGAAAAATAAGAAAAAAAATCGAATAAAGACTTTATTTCATATAAAAATGGAGTAAAAGAAAAAAATAAAAAAATGGATTTCACTAATCATAATTATAATGTGATATTCATACTTAACTATAAGATTTAAGATTGAATATCATAATCTCAAATACAAGGCTATATATATAATACCAACTAAAAAATTAAAATAATCATAATTAAAAATAATTATATACAAGAAAGTTAAAAATAATTATATACAAGAAAGTCACACGGATAAAAGTATTTAATTTAAATGTTATTTGGTACATTTTCCACAACATCAACCTCAATGAATTATAAAGTATACTAAAACAACAAACATGTAGTGCATGGTCCATTTGATGGGTATGATGCAAATAATAATTTATTATGTAATTACAACATCAACCTCAATGAATTATAAAGTATACTAAAACAACAAACATGTAGTGCATGGTCCATTTGATGGGTATGATGCAAATACTAATTTATTATGTAATTTCAACTTAATAGCAATGTTTAAATTATGTTTTATGTTTTAAGTTTTTATTCGAGTAAATTATCTATTTTTTGTATTAAGAGAATGGGTATAATGGGATAGGGTGTATGAGATGGGTTCGATTTTCATCCGTTATAACTATACTCCTTGGTAAACTCACGTGACCCACAAATATGGAGCATATATAAACAAACAAAAACTTGCATTTATAACTTCTCATATTGTTTATTCATTTAACAATTGCGCTATGCCTCAAACCATTATTATACCTGCCTTAGCAGGTATATTGTAATTGATTGCAAGTCAAACTCTTTTGACTTTGTATTAGTTGCTCTCTATCAAAAAAATTAAAATCTGTTTTGCAAAGTATAACTTAGGGATTTGTAAATTTTTTTTTTAATTTTGTTAAAAAACTATTTTGTAAACAGCTTATTGGTGGATAGAAGATGATGTAAACTTTGAGATTTGGTATCTGGATTTGAGTTGACATGTGGCAACAATGACATCATAATAATAAAATTAAAAAAATAAAAATTATATCCCATTGCCATCTGTTATAGCAAGTGGTACCATCGGAGCCAGCTGTTCTGGTTTTTTTCGACCTCGGGCCATGAGACGAGGGTGCATTAGCTTGGCAATGTCATCCACAACAACTAAATCGGAGTCCAGGTAAATGATTCTCCTCTTCGGTTTCTTCTAGTCCATTAACTGCATAATCGCTGCATATATTTTGGATTTTTTCGAGTTAATTTCTATATGTAGGTTTCTAATGTTTTTCCTGTGTGATGCTTTGCAGATACAACAAATCAACATCACATACTTGACTAGAAAGAGAGATTCGAAATCATGGTTGGAACTACACGTGTACTGGCCTATCTTCACGATGAATCTGAGATTCGGATCATCCACAGAGATATTAAAACAAGCAATATTTTACTAGACGATAAATATAGACCCAAAATCGCAGACTTTGGGTTAGCCAGATTCTTTACAGAAGATCAGAGCCACTTCAGCACTAACGTTGCAAGAATTTTGTAAGATTTTTCTCTAAAGCTCAATATCGTGAGGCTCCCAAGTGATTCATTGAATAATTCACAGTTCCTAAACCAATTACAAGATGCGATATATCTTAATAGTAGTAGACTAGCATTCCAACTTTTTGCCCCCTTTCCGTTCAGCTACAGTTAAATGTGAGGGTAAAATTGTTTGAAGAGCTTGAATATACATTGTATAATTATAATGCGATTGAGGTTTAAAGGTTGCTAAATTCATTTGTTAAATCAAATCTACTATTTCCATCAATTTCATTCTCAACTTCAACAAATATTCCATCATAAGTTAAAGGGAAAAACGTTGATAGAAATCATACAATAGAATATGGATCCTGTAAGGTCAAGATCCGGAGATTTCATTGTAGATGATATTGTGCAGAGGTTACATGGCCCCGGAGTATGCCTTACATGGATAGCTGACAGAAAAAGTAGATGTATTTGGCTTTGGAGTACTTGTTCTTGAGATTATTAGCGGAAGAAAGTGTCGGAGTTTGGCTCATGAAATGGAGTTTCTCATCGAAGGAGTATGGCTCTTATCATCTCATGATCTTGAAGTTGAATTATTCTTATTTTAAAATCTTCATAGCATTATGATCCTGACTAACTGAAGTGTTGTTTTAGCAGACATGGAGACTGTATGAAGCAGAGAGAGCTTTAGAAGTTATCGATACCACGTTGCAAGGCAGTTATTCGTGGGAGGAAGCCGCTAGAGTGATTAAAATTGGTCTTCTATGCATGCAAGCAGCTGCAGCGTTGCGGCCTTCAATGTTCCAAGTGGTGTGGATGCTGACAGGTGAGCAAGAACATATTTCTTCTCCCACAAGGCCTGTGTTTATAGATCTCTGATTCTCTATGCAGCTTCAACACACCCTGCAAATTGTTCAGTTTCGCGTGGAGATCACTGCATAAAAGAGATTGTAAATAAATAAATAATTTGTTGTTGAATTATCTAGCGAGTCAAAACAATGGGTATCTATGTGCCTAAGTCTGAAATATAATATTTTTATCTATATTTCATCAGAGCAAGTTAACTGGAACACAGTACTGCAGTATTAAATCATTTCCATGTACGTCATTAACTAAATTGATGCACATTCTTATTCTTTGGGTATTTTTATTTTAAACAAATAATGGTGAAAGGTCAATCTACATTTTCTATATGGCCATCCACAATCTATGGCGATTTTTAGTAGGGATCACAAGAAGGTCAACAATCATCCATTTCACGGAACATGTCCACACGTACTTTTATTTTTATCATTTTATAAAAAAAATTATTATATTAAAAAATTGGTTTAAATAGTTTAATTGCAGCGTTTCTATAAAAATAGCACAACAACTAACCAAAATCTTGATTCATATACAACAATGAATCATAGTTTAAATGAGTTTGCTGAAACTAAGGAGCACAAAGGAACCATCACACATTTCATTTGCTTTCCTTTTGAAGTACTTCAGAAACTTATCATAGTTGAGATCTCAAAGCATGGGATTTTTTTCTTGAATTACGAGTGATTAAAATATAGAGTATAGGATATATAGTCGTAATTATTTGTCATCAAAAGTATACACAACTTCTATGACATGAGGAACATCTTGAGATTAATAGTACACGATTATGGTGAAAGATACAATGACTTAACACTTTTTGTCCTCTTTGTGAATGCAATAAATCATACTCTCTTTTCATCATCTGAAATTAAGCTCATTTTTTAGTCATATAAAGATCAATCACCATTAAATCCGAATATGGAGAATTACCATTAAGGGATTAATTTACTATTGAATGGAGTAGTGAGCATCAACTTAAATCTAAGTTTATTAAGCATTTATAAGAGTAATCCAAGCTTTTAGTTTACCTTTTGTCTTATCAAAATTATACTTACCTTTTGTCTTATCAAAATTATAGTTACACTTATATGTGTTTATATTTAAGTCGATTTGGGGTGGACTATGGCCTATGCTTTTTCATCTACAAACAAGGATGAGACAAGTGTACCATGAAAATTGATTCTATGACACTAGTTCAAAATTCGAAATAAACAAATATAAAAAATAACTAGTAGCTAGATAATGAATGGATAACTTGTAGCAATGCATATATAAAAATAATTGATAGTTGATAAATGGATAACATGTATCTAGGTATGGATAACTTAGAGTTGAACTCATTTAACTAAAAGAATATAATGAATAAAAAAATATTTCCAAACGCTTTCGTTCCACAACTATCTTTCAACCATTTGATTTATATACCTTCCTATTTATGCTAGTCTATAAAAAAAACTTGCATATTTGTATAACATTATAAATTTATAATAAAATACAAATTTAACTATTCTCACAACAATGATATTAATTTATAGTCTTATAAGCTATTATTTTTCATTTCCTATTTATGCTAGTCTATAAAGAAACTTGCATATTTTTATAACATAAGTCAAGAATATTACTAGAAGTATGTAAGGAAGCTTGAATATGCTTGTTTTATGCTACATTGCAATAACCTATATCGTATTTAAATGGACATTTTTTATTTCATTTTTGTTTTAATTTCTTTCAAATTGTGATTATATTTGTTTTATCATATATATTTTATAGCAAAATTATCCTATTGGTATATATTTTCAATCTCTTCTTAGGAGGCAGGTACTAAGCAACTTTGTTGCTTATTCCACTTGTTGAAATAAGTTATTATAAATCTATTATGATGGCAATACCTCTTATTATAAATTTATATCTATTATGATGGCAATACCTCTTTGCTAATGTTATATTTGATTACGTTCTTTTCAAAACGACATATCATATGATGCCAACATCTACATGCTAATAGTTTTTATGTGATTAGCAATATATTTGTGTTCATATAAGTTACATTTTTAGTGATACAAAAAGATATTGATGATGTATTACTTAAATTGATAAAAGTATTAAATTTAATACCTGTGTTTTTCAAACGAGATATCTTGGGATCCCAATGTCCACTTGCTAAATAAAACTTATCTGATTAGCAATATATTTAAGATAAAAGAAAAAGTTTAATGATACATACTTTTTCTTAATGGTAAAATATTAAATTTAAATATATATTTCTTTTCTTTTTTAACTAAAAGTCTGTTTGATATGTATATTTTCCTTATTTAAAAATAATAAACCGGACTTTTTATTATATTCTCTTAATAGACCTTTAACGTAAAGAAGTATATAAATATGTCTTTATAGACCTTTCACGTAAAGAAGTATATAAATATGATAAAGAAGTGAATTGGTGTATATTAATCTGTTGACTTTAGAATCTCTTCTTAAATTATGTTTCATTGTTTATTACAAATAAAGTTTCAGTTTCATTTTTATTAATTTTTCATCGTAATAATTTATAATCTAAACTAAGATTTCTAGATTTCTTATGACGTTTCCTTCTAAGGGCCTCTAATAAAATGTATAGAAACATATGGATATAATAAAGTAGGGAATTGATATATATTATTTTGTTGACCTTACATTCAATTTTATAAGTTTCGTTTCTTTATCAATGAAATATGCCCCACTAGAATGTATATTTCCTACTCTAGATATTAATAAGTTAATGATTTAAACATTTATATTGTTTGATCTTTAGTTATCGAGGGTCCATTTCTATATAGGTTAGGATGGGACAAATGTTATATAGATTGATAATGATGTATGAAAGGCGTTATTAAAAAAATGTTAAATAAATTGATAATTACTTATTAGTTGTGATGGGTTAAATGGGGGTAAGATTATTTAAAATTTGTAAACCTTATTTTTTATTTTTTAAAGATGTTTTTTACTTTATTAACATTGAGTAGAGATGATAAGTTAGTTAGGAATAATTTTTTATTTAATTTATATTTTATATAATATTTTAAAAGATCAAATATATATGTGATTATAATTTTTAGTATAAGAATATATATGGACAGAAAGATGATATCAAAGATTGTAATCTATTATAAAATGATAATATAATATTAAATAGATATTCAACCTAATAACTTAACTAGATAATATTTTTTTATGAATGTTTTAGATTTTATCTAATTAATTTAATACATTTACAAACTAGTGAATATAATTTAATAAATTATTTAGGTTTCATTGTTTTATCAATGGAGTATGCTTACTAGGACTTAATTTAAATTTATACCTACTTTAATATATAAACTATATATTCATTAACTTATGTCTAAACCAAAACTTTAAAAAAAATAAAGTAAAGTAATTTTGTATTGATATCTTAGAACTTCTATGATGTAACAATATTTAGACACATAAATAGAAAAGGAAGTGTAGTCTTCTATACTTAACTTATGTCTTCACTTATTTACTCCATAACAGCATTCTAGAGAATAATTTGTAATTCATTGATTATGAGTTATGTAACTAAGTTCAAATGATTTAAAAACTAATATATTTTGATATTTAATTATCTTGTATGCATTTCCATATAGGTTAGGATGCCATAATTGTTATATAGATTTGATAGATGTCATATTCAAAAAATAAAATTGTTAAACATATTGTTAATTAGTTATTAGTTGTTAGTTATAATAGGTTAAATGGAGTAGGACTATTTAAAATTTATAAAACATATTCTTTATTAAAAAAATTCACTTATATCATAATTTATTCACTTTATTTTTAATATAAAGAACAATTTAAAGTAGATAAATTTTTATTTTATATAAAAAACAAATTTAAAAGATAAAAAAATATATACAATTGTGATTTGTAGAATAAGAATAAATGTTAATAAAAATGTGATATCAAAGATTGTAATCTATAATAAAATCATAATATAATAGTAAATAGATATTTAACTTAAAATCATAATATAATAGTAAATATATATTTAACTTAGTAATTTAATTAGATAAAAAATTATTCTTATGAATATTCTATTATATATGGGATAACTTCATTTAACTAATATAACAGATTTACAAATATAATGCAATAAGTTATTTAGGTTTCCTTGTTTTATCAATAAAATATGGTCTACTGAGACTTAACGATATCAAAACATATATTCATTAATTTTTACGTCCAAACTAAAGTTAAAAAAAAAAACAGAATGAAATAATTTTGTATTTATATTTTAGAACTTCCATGTTATAACAATATTCTCACACATAAACACGAAAAAAGTGTAGTCTTGAATAGTTAATTTCTATTTTTCCCCATTTATTTCATGAAACATTTTACAAAATGATTTATAGTTCATTATTTATGAGTTATGTAACACACACATACAAAAAGGGTGTAGGTTTCCACCAATACATTGTATGTTTTTCCTTAATTATTTCATAAAATATTTTTCAAGAATTATGATTTGTAAATAATTATTAATGAGTTATGTAATGTACCATCAGGTCAATAACAAAAGTAGGGGCCTATTGATAAACTTTATATTGATGGTTGTGGAATGTATACTAAAATTACATATGGCAAGGACATTTCCAATCAAGATAATTTTTTTATCTTATTTTATATGATAATGTTTAGATTGAAAAAAATGATGGTTGTGGAATGTATACTAAAATTACATATTGTAAGGACATTTCCAATCAAGGTAATTTATTTATCTTATTTTATATGACAATGTTTAGATTGAAAACAATCAACATGAGTGAAACCTTTAGTCTTCTTATGCTAAGTTTAAATAAAAAATTTCATAATATAATACAATATAGATTTAAACTTTTAGTTCAATTATGATTTAGTGAATAATAATGTGCCTCATGAAAAAATTCCATAATTATGTCAATTATGCATTATTGACATCATTCCTTCAATCATACATAATATATTAGGTCATTATCTAGATTTCTTTAATTGAACTTGAGTGCCACATAATCGATAATAGACATAATCCTTTGCAAATAACTCTTTCACATAGAAACCTCTCACCTCATTGTTTTCTCTTAAAGGTGTATTTATAAGCAAAGAAATGGTAATATTCATAAATGTAGTAAGACATCACTAACATAATTCATGAGGGCTATTTGTCAATCATGATTATTAATACCCTCTTAAATTATCAGCCCTTCCTTAAAAATACAAAAATTCATCAAGGGTAAATCAAGTAAGCCAGTATAGATTATATGGAGCAACAACTAGAAGTGATTCTTAGCATAAAATATAGGAAAATTATAGCAACTTCTATAGTTATGAAAAAAATCATATATCTCTTAAAGCATGGTTTACGTATTTTCCATTTTTAGAAAGCAAGTATTTCTAATCTATGAAAACATTATAAAAAAAATCATGAGAACTTAGATCACGTATTTTGAATTATAGGAAAAACAACAACTACAGAAAATCCATAGAAACCTCATAAATTCCTAGCAAGCTCTACAATTTCGACAAATACATTATTTCTCATAAGTTAAGATATGGTATTTTATGAGTTCTGGTGGGTGTGTCCACCCAAAGGTATGGATTGTTTATACTAAAATTAACAATCACAATATTTCAATATCATATTGATTATGTTTAAAATAACAACTATAGGAGTTTTGTAGAAGGATAATATATCTATAGACAACCATATTCAACAACCTATAACTCTTAAAATATGATATGAGTAATGACTAGTTTTAGTGGGTGTGTTATTCTCACTTTAAATCTTCCCTCTACCAAAAATCATATTGACACCGATCACATATTTAGAGATTCGACCAAATCATTGCATGCCAAAATTTATAGTCTTATATACTAAAAAAATATTTAAGGAGATGATGAGTTCCTACACAAAAATACACAAGAAGTACAATCTATTCAAAAAAATACTTTACTTTAATTTCAAATATTGTCCAACTTTACTTCTTTCAAATCTCTATTTCTAAATTTGAGCATGTCA
The DNA here is from genome assembly GCA_001517045.1 of Pseudotsuga menziesii. Lineage (NCBI taxonomy): Eukaryota > Viridiplantae > Streptophyta > Pinopsida > Pinales > Pinaceae > Pseudotsuga > Pseudotsuga menziesii. The sequence goes on along the minus strand of LPNX010732788.1, from coordinate 191,145 downwards.
AACAAGAGTGATTCTCAACTAATTCAAACCCTGTTTGCAAGGAATTCTAACAAGTTGCAATATTGTCATAAAGAGAAAAGAAAAGAATTATAAGTATTTAGTCATATGATCTTCATTCACCATATAGAACTACCATTAACATAAAAATTGTGATATATTGATCTCATTTCTTTACCAATAAAATACCAATTCAAACTATATATTTTGCAAAACATATCTTAGCCTTGTTATTATTATTTCATTTGGAAAAATTTCAATTCATAGCGCAATTATTCGTTCTAATTAATTACATCAATCAACCTAGTTACTCATCCATCTTCCAGGTTTTTCATTTCAATATCATAAAAAAACTATGGACATCAATCCATAGTTAGAAAATAAAGGTAAGGATTAGAATAAAATATACTTATCTTTTCAATGATGAAACTCCTTGCAAACTTAATCATAATCATTGGATATTCAATTATAGAATGTCATCCCATTTTCAGTATATGATGTCACGATGGAGAAGAATATTGTGGAGGTTTACCCATCCCCTCTTCTCTTAACTATAATCTTCCAAGATAAAAGCCAAGAAAGTCAATATTGATTCTTTGTATAATCTCTTAACTAACACACCTCTTGGAACTAAATCCTTGCCACTTACAACATAGGAAGACATATTTATTCTACTCTTTAGTAATTGAGGAACTCCCTGGATTTGTATTATCTTCATCATAACTAGTGTGATCCCACAATGCTACATACTTCCATTTTTCATTTCTAGCGTTGTAAATATTATTGGAAAAACATTTTATGGTTCTTTGTATAGGCTAATAGGCCAATAATATTAACGTATTCAAAATGGTATCTAAATACTACCAAATGGTGTATAATCTATCCTAACAACCTTTATTTCATATATGCATGGTGTATGAGTTTTAGGATGATTTTTCTCTTTCCATACTCTTTATTTCACTTAAAGGATCATATTATTTCGAAGCTTATCTCTGTCCATTCCAATTTGCATCCATGAAATAAATTGATTGGTGAGAGGGACGACTGTTTCAAAAACACATTTCTCATATCCTCAAAGGCATGATGTATTTACTACAAACAAAGAGGTATGGACTTTCTCATAGGATTACTAAGTTCTCACATTCATATTACCCCTTTTATTTAACTAGGCACCTAGTACAATTTGAAGCAATCTCAAGGCTAAATGAACATATGAAAATTAAATGAAGGAGTTTTATGTTTAAGGTAAATAATAATGATAAAACATAGGTAATTTCCCCCATTATAACCCCTTACCTTCCCTTCTTATAGAATCATATCTCGATTAGTTTCCTCTCCACTAGTTAGCGTTGGGACCTTTCATCAATATTACAATTATCAGGTTTGTCATTGTTCATAATCACCATGTAAACACCATGTAAACTACCTCATGGTATTTAGAAATACATAGTAAGAGAAATACTAATTAAAAAATAAACAAAATCAAGTTCAAAGTGTCAATATAGGAGTATTATATTAGCCTCCCCTTCAGGATAAAACAATCCTTGGTGTTCTTTTATTCTTAGCAAGGTTCTATGTCTTCAGTTTTCAACTTCACCTATAATGCATTTCTCTTCAAGGCCATTTTGTGTTGTTATTGGTTATCTTGGACAATAATTATCAATCATTATTTTGTACTACCCACGAACACCTCCAATTTTCTTACCATTTAAACACACACCTATAACAATCAACAAAGAAAAAACATGCATAGGCATAACCAGTTTAAGGAACACATATATTATTCATAACAGTTCAAATTTCAAAACAAGAGAATATATGTTCTTAACATAAGATAAAGTATTCAGATAAAATCAATACTTATCTCCTTTGTAATTATATATATATATATATATATATATATATATATAACAAAAAAACTCATTTTTTTGCGATGTCCTTGGAATAAAATGTTTCAAATTTTAATGTGATACATGTTGATAGATCTATTCCAATCAGGGATGATTTTAAGGAACCATAATTATTTAAAAGTGTATAAATGTTGGCGAATATTACCAATTCTTAAAATGCCAACTATAAAATGATTGGCGATATTTTTCAAAAAATGTTTTAATTTCCAAGGGTTTTATACTGTTTATATAATAATTTGGTGATTTTTAGGGTGAAAAAATTTTACCCCATCAAAATTGGGCGAAACAGGGCTTCAAAAAATGAAAAATGGCGAATCTTTTTTGAGAGAAAAACATGGAAAAATAGCCCACTGGGCTAAAATTCGCCCCTAAAATCATCCTTGATTCCAATCATGTCTTCCTTGTACTCAATAAAGTTCTAGGTTTAGGAATCCTACTAGAAAATAACTCTTAGGATATCCATCATTTTCCAATGATTTCATGCACAAGAAGAGTTCTAAATTCTATATTGGTATTGTTAGGACATCCCACTAGAAATAAATAATATACATAATTCATGGTGACCAAGGAATATCATAGGATTCTATTCTCATTGGAGTATCATTCTCTCCTATTATTGTAAGATATCATTAGGCATCATCTATACTTGCTAGACAAATCCACCATCCAATCGATATGATAAAAATATAGTTACCATGAGATATTATCCTAATAATTTATTTATTTTTTCAAATTTGTTTCATGCAGAAACTACATTTCACAAGTATGAAATCATTCTCATAATTATTATCCTTTGCATGTGGTAGAATCCATCCTCAATTATTTACTTACAGTCACTTCCATATCCAAGACAATTCTACTTCCAATCTCATTTGTTTAGTCAACGAAATAAACCATGAGTACCCATGCATACAATTTTTGCATTGAAACATTTATAACAGCCCATGAAGTGATCTCCATATGATAATACATAAATAATTCAATCACTGTCAATTGTCAATATCTCAAATACGAAAAAATACATTAACTGTATATGAATCACTAGAAAAATAAGCATTACATAATGCAATCAAACAAAGGTGCCAATACTCATGGTTACATAATCACATTGTTGACAATATTTACATTTTATAATTCATTATTATTTAATTTTTTCTTGTCTCGAGGGGTTACTCCCTCCCCTTCCACTTTTAATTTTTTTTTAACAGAAACAGAAAGAGGGATTATATTAACAGGCTGTGCACAGCCATTCATTACATCAGAAAAAGTAAATATAAGGCTGGCAAGGCAAAAATGCTACATACCAGGCATGATCAGTTTCCCAAAAAAGAGAGCAAATGATTGTTTCAGAACTACATACTATACGGGTAGTATATACCCTCACGAACTGACTACATAACAAAGTGCAGAGATACATAATCCATATAAAACTGTAACATAAGGACCCACACTAAACTGAAACATAACAGCAAAAGATAGAAGTCAAGTGCCTTTCTGAGGCCTGGGCTGAAAAATAGATTCTTCTTCCATAGGCTGGTCCGCAGCTTCATTGACACCATTGACCCGGCTTTCGTAATTCATAGAAATAAGCTTTTTCAGGTCTTCTTCTATATGTTCTACTCTGCCCAACAGCTCGAGCAGGTTGCTTTCAAGGTCGTCTGTGCGGGCACCGTTATTGCTGACCTCCAGAGATGTTCTACTCACAGTCTCACTCATACTCTTAATTTCCTTAGCCATTTCCTTGTTATCCATTATCCCTATGGCTGTCATCTCGTACAGCCTACGTAAATTCTTCATAATGTCCTGCAGCCCAGGATTGTTGCCAGAGTAAGCCATTCTGCCAAAGTCAGACCTGATTGCTATTCGGGAAAGCTGAGTATGCAAAGGGGGAACAACAACGTCTGCAATTTCTTGCTGCAGAGCTGATTCACTCCAGAGGTTAATTATTTCTTGTTGCAGCTCGGAGCCCCAAGACTTATCTGTACAAGACAAAGTCCCCAGGGCGTCTTTCCTCCATCCGGAACATGGGCATCCCAGAATCCTTTCCTGTCTGTCGATTCGAAATGAAGAAGTTTCAACCAGATTATCGACCCAGGATGCAGAAGGGTAACAACATTGACAGGAGTGGATAGCGGACAGAGCGAGGCGTTCTTTTATAAAGGCTCGAATGAGGGGGATCCCATGCTAGGGAATGCCTTGTAGTCTCCCACCTCCAACTCCGTCTACCACATGCAATAAGAAAATTACAGAGCTGGGAGAGCCAAAACCTGAACCCGGAGAGATACAATGTGAAGAACCAAGACGAGGATTCGACATGAAGACGAAGAAAGGAGTCCCCCGATCGTGTGAGAAGGAATGACCATAAATTTGAAGCCTGAGGGAAGTTAATACCACTGCTGCCGAGGAGGGAAGAGCTTTCCACGCGGCCACAAACGGAGGACAGACAGGACATATACATAAATTCCAAGAGCCGCTGAGGAGAGGGGGGAGGTGAGGGCCAGGTGGAGGGTGGGGACGAGGGAAGGAGAGGCGGTTGATGAGAAGGAAAAGGAGGAAGAAAAGAGGAGAAGGGGAAAGAAAGAAGAGAATGAGGGGGGATAAGAAACCTAGGGATGGGGAGAAAATAAAAACAACATAAATCCGAATGTAGTCACCGAGAGATAAGAACTTCACTTCACATATTTGCCTGATGAGATTGCGAGACTGAATTTTGAATCCTCTCGTCATGGAATGACTTTTAATATAGGAGGTTCGCCATCCTGGCTGAAGTGTCCTTGGGGGAGACTGGCTCCAACATTAGCCATGATATCTGCTTCCTTATTATTATGGCGAAGGATGTGATAGATCTCGATGGATTGAGACAGAAGAAGCTTAGCCTTTTTATATAACCTACGGCATTTGATATCTACTGAGGGATACCCATTGATCATCTTATAGATGACATGCCTAGAGTCGTCGAATACCATAACTTTCCGGAGATTTTTGTCCCAAATAAGGTGGAGACCCTGGAGAAGAGCCATCCATTCTGCTTCATTGTTGGTTCTAGGGCCTAGTCCCCAGGCAAATTTATGTTCCACTTGTCCTCCGGGATCCACTAGAATCCCACCCACGCCTGCCACCCCTGGCTCCCCTTCCACTTTTATTATATGTGGGGGGAGATTTAATTTTTTTTATGTGCAGTAATTCACATGAATCCTTTCATTCCTCAAAAATCAGGCTTTGGAGTTCTAAAATATATTTTCTTTCACTGCTCCATAGTCACTCTAGAACCCTTACATGTCATTCGATTACATGAATTCATATCCCATACAAACATGAATCCACTCACTGCATCAATAATATGTACCAATATTCATAAATGCATAGTTATAATTTGTATGATTTCATGGTTTATCTATGCACATTAACTCAATGTGTAATGATCCTCCAAGGGGTTTGTAAAAAACAACTAATATGCTTGCATATAAATAAATCTAGATCTGAAAAAAAGTTAAGAACATCAATTTTTTCAAAGCAGTTACAAAATAGGTAAGGATATACGGCATTAACAAATCTTAAATCAATTCTCATGTATCCATTGAATTAAACTAGTCCCACTTTCATGTGCAACATTAAAAAATGTAATAACTTTAAAATACTTGTTCATATTGTTGGTTGTTGTCATTTGAGGAGGAGGCCGAAGGTTGTTCTGTCATCTAGCTCCAATATAGTTGCATTTGCTGGATTTCCAATCAAGTTGGATCAACATATTTCCTTCGCCCAGGACCCACAAGCTCGGTAGGGATGAAAATACCTTACTAGCAATGGAATTACAATGCTAGACTATTGCTGGGAGGATCCCAACCTCTCTCACATTGTACTGAACCACATCTTTCCATCATCCCCTCATAGCTACTAAGTGCTCAAAACTATGGTAGGTTCGAAAAATCCCCTCGAGATCTTGCTCTCTTTTGGATTTTATTAACCTTTTTCATTCATTCCCATGCATCCCATGCACCACTTTCAGTTAACTCTTCAGTTTACTTAATGAATTAATGAATTTACCTGCCCACTTTTTAGTTATCATAGGTTCTATGTTTCTTTTTCTATTAGTTAGGATTTTACTTTAGTTCAAGTTCCTTAATTTACTCTTTTAACTGATTTCTCAATTTAGCTTTATTTCATTTCCTTATATATATATATATTCTGTTTTATTTTATTTATTGATTTTTTTATCATTTATTTATTTATTATTATCATTATCATTATTATTATTATTATTTGAATTTATCTTACTAGGGTTTTATTAAAATTACTTCTAAACATTTTATTTATTCCCCCAATTCAAAATTGATGTTGATTACCAACACATTCTTGTCTTGAGCATGATTATCAAGGTGCTATACTTCTCACATGCCCTTCCGATAATTCCCACATGCGGGGAGCTAGTATGACGGCTTGACCAATGTTACCTCAATCCGCCTACCCTGTGGAGGGCCAAGTGGTTCATGGGGAATAAGTTTGACTCATTATTATGTTCCCATTGGTACAATCCTTATGAGTGACTAACTTGCAACCTACCCTCATGACACACACATCTGATGAACTGGAGTTTTCCTCACTCTATTCAAAGCTCATCGTGCCATCGAATTTTCTAGTATTACAAGTATAATTTTTCATCCCCATCACCTGATGTGGATCGACTGGAAATTGTATTCCCATCATCTACACATAAAACATCATGTGCATCAAATATTATAAACAATGTTTCAAACATAAAATTAATATCGAATTGACATTAACTATCAAAGTTTCTCGACTCCTCCAGAGTTCATGCACATCATACCTCATGTGCATCAAATATTATAACCAAGATTTCAAACATACTATGTTCCTCTAATTGACATCAACTGTCGAAGGTTCCTGATTCATCCAGAGTCCATGCACATCATACCTCAGGTGCATCAAACATATCACAATTAAATCATATCATAAACAAGATTGATATCAACTGCCATAATTTTTTACTCGGATAGAGTCCTTGTATATTGATACTTCCTTGCGTTTCATGTACCTACCTTTACTATCACACTTGACAGAGCATAAGAGTACATGCTATATATCACATATATTTTTATAATCATTCATTCCTATAAAACATTATACAACTTGAAATCCTTGCTCATAACTCCACATGATTCTTTATTCACAAAAATAATAATATAAGTATATTTACAATTAACCAGTGTCGACATCATATTCATAATCATAATTTACTCATCATTTAATCAATATGTCAGATAATTCTTCTTAAGTCATTTCTCATAAGTAATTAATTGTTTCACACATATCCAAGTCATATGAAACCAGATTCCCTCAAAGAATAAGTTCATACATAGGTTTAGTGCTCAACCCGCATACAACCATGTCATTCATCAACGAATAACCTCAAATAATAGTTATCCTAATCTCAAGAGTCCGGATAAAAAAATGGTTCTACATACACCCCCACTTCAAGAAACTTTGACCCGAAGTTCTAGAATAAGTATGGATACAGTCTATGTATTTCCAATGCGTCCTTCTCAGTCATAGTATTGGGACTATAACTATCCTTAATTTTAAATCCTCATTCATGAATCATGCCATGCTAGTTTACACAGATACATTAACCATTATACCTTAGTATCGAATCGTCATTTCTATTTATAGATGATGATTTCATTCAATTATTTTTCCTATGCCTAAATGAAATATTACATACTCCCCCTCTTTAGGAAAATCTGTCTCGAATTTTATTATTATTATTATTCAATGATAGTTTCTCTTCCATTTTTCATCAAATATCCATGGCTATGAGTACTAGAAGTTCTACGATCATTGATTTTATGTTTTATCCAACAAGTATCTAACACATTCTAATTAATTCCATGGTAATCTCACCTAATAGAAATATAGTAATATTTTCAATAATTTCCCAACTGAGTTAGATTTCCAACACCTCCTAGTATACCAAAAGGATTTGTGATATCCAAATTAACAACAAGATATATCATATGAATGCTCAATCAACTTTTAGCACATCCAAAGGTAAGTAATAATTCAAATCTAATTGGTTGTCCTCCCTTCCAATGAGAGAAGGTATACAATCCTCACTAAAATATAGATTGGTAAGTTACAATTATGAATTTCCAAATCAATAGCATATATTACCTAGTCAAAAATCAATTCCTAAGTTACTCAAAACTCTCCTAAGGATTCTTCCAAACCTATAGATATAAATAAATTTAACTCGCAATTTATATATGATTCCGACATGTTAAGATTTGGTGACTTAGACGATGGTATTAAATTTAATTTCGTAGTCATATATTTAGTATCGTATTCCCAAGTGAAGAAGCTCATCATGTCCTTACATTATTTTATCATTTCCATTGTCATATGACCACTTCGACAAACTTCCCTAGTCACATTCTGTGTGCCTCAATAGTCTCATCGAGTTCCATAATGAGGATTAGTCGTCTTCTTATTTAGGATTCACCATGTCATATCATTAGAATTGTTGTTTCCATCTCGTTGTGTCACATATTCTCTATATTTTATTTTTACAAAAATTGCCTTCATTTGACTCTTTAGACACTTGGTGGAGGTTCCAACAAAAATAGACTTTCTTGTCTTTGCTTTGTTAACTATCTCAATTTTCAGATTTTATCTATTATATCGGGAGTTAAATATCCACTAACAATCAATATATCACCTCCCAATTATATAATAGTATAGTTTCCCAAGTAAAACATGTATAATGCTCCTTTTACCCGATGATGTAAATGTCCCATCTCACTAGTCATATAATATAAACATTTGACTAGAAACTATATATTTTTCCAATAAAATTATGATAATCTCACAAAACCATTTTCAATGGTTCTTAAAATCATAATTGTATAGATGACAAATACAATATACTAATGCAGAAAAGTACATACAATTCCATTTTGTAAAAACGATAATTACATTTACTACAAAAATAAATTTGTCAAACCATCTTTTAACAAATATATATCAAACTCATATAGTCATATGTATCCATCCTAATCATCATTCTACCCAATATTTCAACCATCACCAAATGAGTATATCCCATTCGAGGTAGAAACATTTAGTAATTCAAACTCATGAATGTGGAAATATTTCACTTAATTCCACAAGTGCAAATTTTTCATGCCGCTAATACTTAATATATGCACTTATAAAAATAATTACCATCACTCTTCCCTCTAAATGACAATTTACTTTACTTACAAAACCTCTTAAATATAAGAGTTATTGTAAACCATACAGTAATGATAAAATACAAACAATTATAAAATGTGATAATCATTAATCAATTTATAGAATGAAAATAGACATATAAATAACAATCCTCAATGTTACTCTCTTATTAATGGAAATATAATCAAACATATATACCAATACATTCATCCATGTTTCTTCTTTAATTTATAATATAATTTACAATGTTAAGAAAATAGTAAATGTGCAAAAGTTCAAAAATTAATAATATATCCCATTTATTTCAGTTTTAGAATATGAATCACTTGGATAAATGATGGTTTTAATGATGTTTTCTCTATAAATATTTTTCTAGTTGTTCTAGGACCATAATTCATTAATGTATAAACATATCAAATAAATTTCATGATTTCCTAGTTCCATTATACCTAGATTTGGTCAAGAAATTAACTTGACTCTAGAATTGTCAAGGTGATTTGACCTAATACTGTTGTAGTCCAATACATAAAGTGATTCACCGAAATTTATCATGTGCAACATCTTATATATAATACCTAATAGCATACGTTCATGAAACACATCATAGCTCTTGTATGCGCTCTTATATTCAAAATATATCAACTAACGACCTCTAGCTTTGTTAAGCCTCAACTTTACCTATTATATACTTCCACAGATCCTAAAACATGTTAGGTCCCAACTAATCCAAGGGCCTCAAACATATCATACCTCAAAAGACTCTTATAAAAGAGAAAAAATAATGCCTCTATTAACTAGCAATTACCCCAAGAAGGTGCAATAATACGCCGATAAGGTGGTTGTTAGAGGGTAAAAGAAGGCAACAAATGAAATATAAAATTGAAGTAGTGTATATGAATGTTTGTAAATTATATGATCCTTTTAACTTTTGTGTTTCAAGTGGAAATGATTAAAATAATGTAGCGTTTCTAGTGTGTAGGTAATGTGTTTTGTTATTTATATGGGGATGTAAAATTATTTATAACAATCTGTTTTATACATAAATATTATGAAAAAAAACCTTTATAACCATTTCATTCAAACAACAGTATATTGATAAATGGAACATTGCAATTAATACAACAACAAAATGGAACAATGCAAAGAATTTTTATGTGCCTTGCTCTAATGAACAACGTCCTAATGTGGGAAGTTCTCTAGAATAGGAACAAGCAATGGCCAAGTAGATGTATAGTTTGTAAGAAGGGCGAGGAAACAATAAGCGAATTGGTTAATGTTTTGTGCTTATTCAATACATGTATGGTATGAGGTGGACAATATGATAGGGGTTATATGAGTTTGGAAAGGGTGTGTTACTCACATATTCTAGTAAGTTGTGAAAGAGAAGGCCTTTGTTCAAGTAGATCTTTTATTTGCATAAAAGAGCCGAATATGACTTGGAAATACTACATAATAAATATAATCCACTCTCTAATCATAGGAATTTTCAATAAATGTTATATTGAGTGAATATGTGACTGATTTTTCCAGCTTCATTCTTCTTAATACATTTTTTATTTGTTTGGCAAGAAAAGTACAAATACTAGGAAGCAAAATGTAAATTCCTGAAAACAACCAGAATAAACATAGAAAATATGGATTTGGCCTTTATGAACTAAAGATCCAACTGCCATGAATTTTTCCCAGCCTCTAAGGTGATCTTAGATGCTAGAAAGGAAAACAGGAAGAAAAAATTACAAGCAGTGCACATATGAGAAAACAAGGAAAATTTAGCCCTTGCAATTGATTAGTTGACTAGCAAACATTTTTTTCTTCATTGAGGCAATGAAATTTACAGTACTAATGTCCTAGCACACAAAGGAAAGCATATGCTATATATATTTAAAATACCATGATTAATTGAATTAATTTTGTGTTTCAAAGAACATGCAGGTCACAACATATTATATCCCATTTTCATGGGAGTGTACTCTAAAAATACATGCAATTTCTGATATCTAATATCATAAAATCTCTCCCACTATATGGGATCAATAACTTCCATATTTATTGGGGAGGCAGGTGCGGGGGGGATTCTCCTAAATCCCGGAGGACAGGTCGAACATACATTTGCTTGGGGGCTTGGAAGCAGGACCAACAACGAAGTTGAGTGGATGGCTCTTATTCAGAGCCTTCACATTCTCAGGGAAAACAAAATTCGCAAGGCCTTGATTTTTGGGGACTCTAGGCACGTCATTTATAAACTAAACATGGGATATAATGAAGGAGCCGTCCAATGTCGACGACTTTATGAAAAAGCTAAGGTCCTTATGTCCAGCGGATACGAAGCATATCATATCCTCCGGCACAATAACTCGGCAGCTGACAGCTTAGCAAATGGGGGAGCTTCTCTCTTGCAAGGGCAGTATCGACAGAATGGAAATCGGCCTACTCACAAATATATTCCCTAGCTGGCGGTGCTGGGAGCCTTTCTTCTGGCTCTTAGCTTCTCAAGTTCTTGAAAAGCAGTTTCTTTTCTCCTTCTCCTTGGTTGCTCTCCTTTTGTCCCCTTTTCCTTATCCCTCCCCTCTCCCTTCTCCTTTCTCTCAACCCGCCTTTCTTTCTCTTGCCCCCCCCCATTTTCCCTTCCCCCCTTCCCCCTCTCCCTCTTCTCCCAAGCCTTATCCCTCCCGCTTGACCTCCGCCATCATTACCCTCTTCGTATTGTCTTCTTTAAGGCCCTGTCCCACCTCCCTTTCTCCTTTCGCCGCGTGGTCCCTTCGCTAGCGGCCTTCTCTCTCGATCCTTCTGGCTTTAATTGCTCCCCCGTATGGTAATTTACTCTCCTCTCTTTCGCACGCTCTAGCTTTCCTTTTGGTCCTCAACATGGCTTCTGCGGGAAGTTTAATGCCTATCTGTTCCTCATCTCTTCTCGGTAATGGCTCTTTTGATGCCCTGAGTTTCCTCCTGCAAATTATCTCTGGTGTTTGCGAGGGAAGTTTCTATGGGTTTCCGTGGCAGGACCTTCCTTGCATTCGCTCTGTGGTGAAAGAGAGAGTGTCTCTTGCAGCCTTCTCCCCGTGTTCGTGCATATCCCTATCTGTTTCAACCCTAGCTGCTATGAATTCAGGCTCTCGTCTCGGCAATAGCGCTATCAGTTTGGTCATCGGCTGTAAGTGCACAGGATGGAGACAGGGTACCGTGGGCACATTGGCTTGTAGTGACAGCGGGCTTAGGTTGTTTAAATAACTTTTGGCTCTTCATGCTTGTGTTATCAATTCTGTGGCCCCTTTCAGTTCTGTTTCCTCTCTTCAAAGGCAGTTTGCCCGCATCTCTCTCTGGTCAACAGCAAGCGAAATGGCGCAGCATGGGGAAAACTCTGATTTGATGGACATAAAGAAGAACTTGAGGAGACTTTACGAGCTGATTTCCATGAGTGTTATGGATAATAGAGAGACGGCTCAGGTGATTAAGAAGATGGAGGATACAGTTAGCTACACCTCGAACCAAATTAGAAACCACGATGCTCGCATTGACGACAATGAGAGTCGCCTGCGTGAAATTCAGGGACAGGTTGAAAGAATTGCTGAGGACTTGCAGAAATTCATCTCTATGAACCAGAGCAGCAGAGTCCATGTAGCTTGTGATGATGTTGTGCTTCCAATGGAGGAGGAGTCAGTCTTGCAGCCAAGAGGCAATCCTTAGTTTTATTTTTTCTGGCTTTGCTTAAATGTTTTTCTGTCTTTTAATTAGCAAACAGTTTGTAAGGGTTTACACAACCCTCGGCTATATAAATTTTGAACAGTCTCATTTTGGAATGTGTAAGGAAATTCAGTGGATGATCTCATGGTGATGCCTCTTTGTTGAGCGCAGACACTCTACCCCACTCTGCTTGTACTGAATGGCTGTGCACAGCCACTTTTAAATATATTTTCTTTCTGTTTCTGTTTTAAAAAAAAATAACTTCCATATTTATAGGGAGAAATATGTATATATTTTATTGTCTTAGATATTTGGGCAATTTCATTCCAATTAATACACACAACAAGTAAATGGAAAAATCACATCTACTCCTATCCCCACAACATTCCAATAAAAATCTACCAAGAACAATATATGTGCCTTTAATATTGTATCTCCTAAAACATTCATCTCTAGAATGTTGTGGCAACTGGATACACTTAAGTTGACAGTAGCAACTAGAGGTTCATATCATAACATGGAAAGCAAGGGACAACCATTACAAAGAGGATTTAATCAATGTGTCACGGTAAGCCCTCAATAGAATACAAGGATTCATTAAAAGTTGACCTTTACTTTCCCTACTTCTCTCAAAAATGTGGTAAATCAAATGAAAGTATTTTAATTACATATTGTTTTCTCATGTCTACAGAGAGTTTGATGCTACTGTTGATAACCTTTTCAAAAAGGCACACCTCTTGAGGCTAGAGTTTGGTCAGTGATGGAATCAAAGGATAAATAAGTAGTTGAACACATCAAACCAATCTATTGATTATCCATATCTTCAGCTAAGAGTGCAGATATTTCCTAAGGTATTGATCATATGAAGTCTTGTTTCCAACCTATTGTTGGAATTTATGTAGTGTTGAAAACATTATAGTAGGGACTATTTTCTTAAACAATTTCTATGCAATCTATTGAGACACTTAGATGACTGGAAAATACTACTTTAGGTAGTTGTATGATATTTTAGATAAGGATAGAGTTTGTCTAGGATATCATACATAATATCTACTCCAAGAGACCATAATAATGGAGATATGTTACCTCTTGACTGCATCATTAACCAAACTGGGGACATAGACACCAATGAAAAAACAACGAAAACCAAAGGGGATACCCTCCAAATCAATGGACATACGATACTCACACGTGCTGGAAAACTATTAGAAAAATGGATGAAGATGGCATGAGGGCATACAAATACATCGGCCATTCACAAAAATGCCACAAATCAAGTTTAGCAGGACCTGACAAAGACATGTATAAGCATCCTACAAACATGATTCAAAACCAGCCTTGGAATCATCCTAGGTAGAAGGTAACGAGGGCACGACCTACTAAAAGCATTAGTAGGATATCCATGGCCCGCTTCAATATTAATAAGAAACCAATAAATCAATTCAAAGTAGAAATAACCCTAGGAATTAAGCATCAACAACCTTATCAAGAAAATCAATAGCAAAAAAATCTAAAGAACAAAAAGAATCAGATCTGATTTTTTCTGTTGTCTAGATGCCACATAAAAATGGAGAAGTGAAAAATAAATTTATAACCTTGAAAATCCTTCTAGAAAGGTCTCTTAGTTAACCCCTAAGTTTAGGGATAGTTATCAATAAAATAAAAAGAAGATTAGGTTGAATTAAAATAGGGTACTAAAGGTCGTATCGTCAATAACAATAAAGAAACAAAATAAAATTCATCATACAAAAGGTACACACAATAAGGGTGCTAGGAACTAGGACTTTAATATGTTCTCTATCTCAAGGTATATATATATATCATCACTGTATAAGGAGAAGATCCAAACTGATGATGTAGTCCTCTGGTCCTCAACAATGCGCCTAAGGGTTAGGTGCATGTGACATCATCAAGGGGTGTCCAATCCCTTGTGAAACAACCTAGAAATAACCAAATAGGAGAAAGGACAACACACACCATTAACTTGGTCAATTTGACAAAGATACACTTGGTTAATTGAGTCTTTTCCAAAGCTAAAGTTTCTAAAATTGTATTTTTATCTCAATTGAAGGAGGTGGGTGTGGGAAGAACATGTTAAAGTCTGAGTTAGGTTAAGGTTAATTTAGAGAAAAATATTTAAAATTTATAGTTTAATGCATGGACATATATAAAAACAACGCTAGAGCCAAAAGAGTCACGCCGTCATAAACTTAAACATAATTTTCATCTCTTTTAGCTTTAACACTTTGTTGGTCACTATGTTAAAGTTGGTCCTTGAAATGGATTACCATTTCCAATATATAGAACATAAATAATAGAAAAAGTACAAAGAAACTAATACACAATAATTAATAACAAATGTTAAATATATCTGGTTTGAATATGCCTTATACTTAGACATATTGAGTCATATGTTGTCACTGTAAGGACAAGCTATCATAAACAATACTTGGAGAGAGTTAATGTTAAAGTTATATGGGTTAAGGTTAGATACACACAACAAAAAACCCATTCACTAAGTGGGAAGATATCATTAGGATAGAAACACAGATAGTAATCCCATACCACAAATAGGCACCCTAAAAGTCACAACTCCCTCTAGCAGACCTAACACTACTATTTACCTACCATCTAGGGTTTAAAAAAGAAATAGATCAGGTAGGATAGGTCACCAAATTCCATGGAAATTATAGGAGATATTATGTATAGTCATGGCTTGGTCACAATAGAGACAACCCAGTAAAAAAAGGATTCAAACCGTCATGACCTAGTAGGAGAAGATAACGACAACCATGTCCATGGAAAAAGACATAAAAAAAATCATAGTATAGGTCTGTAGTATCCAAATAGGAGAAAACCCCAAAAAATCCACCAAAAATACTACAGCGAGCCTTTATCAGTTCAAGATAAGGTCATGGCCCAGCAAAATGAAGACAACAACATAGTTATGAGTTAGCCAAAGACTTTAATACTTTTACTCTCTAAAGATATATATATATATATATATATATATTATCATCATCATTGTATATGGAGATTATCCAAATTTATGATGTGGTCCTCTTACCATCGATAATTTTCATAAGGGTTAGGTGTAGGTGACATCATCAAGGGGTGGCTAGTCCCCCGAGAAATAAACTCAAATCAACCCCCAAGTAGACTACATCCAACCTTTATCAGTTTAAGATAAGGTCAAGAAATGTTCAAGGGTATGACATACAACTTTTGAATGTTGTGACCTCCCATGAATGACATCATCATCGGACCTGACTTGTCATATGAAGTTGAGCTCATTTTCCCACTAACAATGTTATTAATGGATCATACAAACACCATTACATAAATGCATGCAAAACTTCATCATATCTAGAAGAAGTTTCCTACTCTAAAGAAAAAAAGAATAGACTAGACTTGAGTGGATGGAATGTTGTGATAATGGTGTGTAGAGGGTTGGGATTCTAATAGATGCTATAGTGGTATATCTTGGATCCAATTTCATACTCCTCTTCTTGTTATTTATGATTCATAATTGTGCTCCCACATGTTGAAAAGGCGTGTTAACCAATTAAATAAACTTTTTTTTCCAAAGAATCTAAACCCCACTTTTTAAATTTTTTTTCTTGTTTTCGAGAGGATGTACGAAAAATGTAGCTGATTTCTGTCACCCGTCCACTTCACACATGGGTAAATTTATTTTGTTAATTGTTTTCCTCACATTTTTTTATTTGTTTTTATCCTTTTAGGGAGGACGTATCGTAGATTTTAGGTATCGCTTGTCACCTGTCTTTTTCACAGGAGAACAAATTGACTCAGGGTCGAGAGCTCAACCATATATAGATTTCTCTAGAAATCAAAACTGGAAAAAATCATTAACATGAAACATATACACACATCCCTATGCATGTATTCATGTGGAACAATTCTTGTGTTTCTTAGTTTTCCTATCTATCAGCAATAGTAATTCGAAGAATTGATGTACAACATAATAGGTATGGGTGGTCATATGACATAATTTGTTTAAAACGTCACCTTAAATCCCCTCTCTATAATTTGGAGACTTGAGTAATGAATCGAAGCACAACGAATCCCTAACCTTGCAAAGAAAAATAAAACATGATTACTTGTAGAACACGCCGAGATGAATTAATTAGCAGGGATGAAGCACAATACTCCAGCAAGAAAGTTTCTAACAAACACTTCATCTTGCAATGTAGCAAAATATTAGGTCATCCCTTGTTTTGTTGACCCCTAACAAACACCAAAGAAAAGACATAATGTGAGATAGGAATTATCTCAACACCTATTTAGCCAAAGGGTGGACCCTCATGAGGATAAATTGGAAAATGAAGAAGACAACAAAAACCCTAGAGCGTGAGATAATAAGTCCATTTCTACATACACTAAACCCTTATTCAAGTACAAGTCAATAGACCAATCATTCATAAAAATGAGGATTTATTCAAATGACAATTCCACAAAACAAGTGTGATCAAATAAAATCTACAACATGGTATAACAAAATCTATCTAAGTTGAAAATAACAAGAGCATTTGTACATACATTGAACCCTAAATTAACGAAATCACTAAAGAGAGTGACTGCTCATCAAATTGTCACCTTACCCAGAAAAAATGTACTAGCATAATGTTGGTAGGGGTTTTGGTAAGTGAGTTGTGTAGCATCGCGGCAGCTGCGCAAGCTCACGCGACACCACACAAGGCCAAATCAGTGCAATGGGTGAAAAGATAACCGTTTTTGAATATTTAATATATTATTTGACCAAGTTTTGTCGCCATAGGTCATTAGGAGTTAGAAGTTAGTTAGAAGTGGACCTTCGATATAAAGCCACAAGCCGATATATAGAACTAGTTTTTCAATTGTAATAGACATCATGATACCTAGATAGCGATAGACAGAGGAGAATCATCTATTTTATCTACGATATGTCTGATTTTTGGGATGTAATTGGTCTCCTGCTATGGATGAATTATCTGTTTGGATCTGTTGCGCAGAATGAATATGACATGACGGTTGCTACATAAATCTTTTCTTTGTTTTACTATTTTCTCTACTGCGATATCAATGAGAAGAATGTCGAATTTGTTATGATGATGCTATGATACATTGTTGTTGTCGTTCAATTATGATTTACTAATGATGCTGTGATCTATTCCATCTCTGTTATGATGTTGCTGAGATCTCTTCCAATTCTGTTACATTTCTGATATATAATGGTTAAAGTTGTTTTATACTGTTGTGCTGATACTGCTGCAACAAATGAAGGATGTGATCTGTTAGATCTGTAGCGATGAAGATAGATCATGATCATTGTATTAGTTATGTAATATGATGTTTATGTTTCTTTATCTCATCGAATGCCATATATTCCCTTCTCACTGTCGAAAACTTGGTTTCAAAAGCTCTCCCTTGAACATCTTGGGTGAGACTTCGTCTGCTCTACGGATGTTGCTAGGTAGAGTAAAACCTATCTAGCTTGGTGCTCAGGGAGATCACATTGGTTGGGTGTCGACAGAGTGAGAACACTTGTTGACCAGGTTTTGTTGGTGGGTTTGCGCCAAAAAATGGTTCCGTTGTCGGGTCCGAGTTGTGATTGAAAGGAGGATATGTTTTGGCATCCGACTCGTCTAGAGATTGAGGGGTGGTTTGGTCAAAAACTACGAGATTTTGCTGAAGCTGAAAACTAGAACCCGAAGTTATCGACAAGCAATTGGTTGGACAGATGTATTCATGGCAGTCCTTGTAGAGGGGGCTAATTACCTCCTAAATGTCATCATGTAATTATAGTTTAAAAGATAAATAAATATTAATAAATAGGTAGTTGGAGCGGGTACAACTGCTCCAACCTACCTCATAATGTATAAATAATTAACAAAGATAATGCAAAGACGGATTGGACGTCCCTTCCCATATTTCTTTGTCTTTGATTGCTGTGTATGAACTTAACGTATGCTTGAATGATGTTGAAACCCTAGACTTCAACATTGGCGCCATTGCCGCCTCTATCTGGTCTGGGTGACAGCAGCAGCGGATGGAGGTGGTCGAACCTAACGGAGAAAGCTGTCGTGAAGAGGAAATACTGCTCGTGCATTCGTGCATCTGAAAGGAGAAGCTTAAAGAGACTGCATGTGCATTGATGAAGAAATATTATGGGAGACAAGCTGGTCGCGTATTGATGCTCCTGCCAAAAGAAAGATATGATTTTATTATTATTATTTTTTTTTAACTGTCGTGGCCGGGCCTGCATAAGGCTCTCAATTCGACGCATTTGCAGCCACCCATCTCCGATCTAGCGTTGGCTCGTGTTTTTCTCTCTATTTCCCTATCTCAAATTTGCTTTCAACGCTGTACATCTCACGATTCTGGAGTCCATGGAAAAGGAAAAGGTGGTGCACATAATCGATTTGGACGCGTCGGAGCTGGCGCAGTGGATACCGTGTTTGCAGTCGCCCAGCCAGCGTCCCGGGGGACCTCCGCATCTGAAGATGACGGGGATAGCAGAGAAAAAGGAAGTTGTGCAGCAAACTGCAGCGATATTGACAGAGGAAGCCGAGAGATTAGACATTCCATTCCAGTTCAACCAGCTTGTAACGCGCCCCGACCATCTTACCGACGACATGCTCGTTGTCAAAACCGGAGACACGGTCGCTATTAGCGCTGTCTTACAGTTTCATGCTCTGCTGGCAGAGGAGCAGGATTTTGATCACAACGGCGGTGGCGGTGGTGTTGGCGTTGGGGGAAGAGTTCCCATGAATAGGAAACGGCCCCGAGAATGTTCCAACACTGTCCGGCACAACGACTTAAACCTGCGCTCTAAGTTCAACATGAACAATCGTCATATTGAAGCGGCGTTGATCGAGAAAGAAGGAAGCGTTGGTCGAGCTAAGCATTCCACGTCTGAGATTGAGGCCGCAATTAGCAGTCGAAGGTCCAGTTTGGGTAGTAGAAAATCGAATCTGGAAGCTGCAATGGGGATCATGAGCAGTGGAAGTTCGAATGGGATGCAGGGTATAGAGCGCTTTCTATGAATGCTGCGGGGATTGTCGCCCAAGGTTATGGTTGTTGTGGAGCAGGAGTCGAACCACAACGGTGCCCATCTCATGGACAGATCGTCTTAGAGTGGAGGATTATGAGGACCTGCTCGACCGCGGCTGGAAAAGAGTGGGCGGTAGAATGATTGAATTATCTGAAGTCGAAAAAAACTGCTACTTCTCAAATATCGACCCGACTGATCTTGTCGACCATCGACCCGACTGACCTTGTCGACCATCATTTCGTCGACCCTGTCCCGACTACGGATCAAAAAATTTTGATGCATCATGAGAGGTAACATTATGGAGTTGTTTATTTTGTGTTAAATACCTTGCCTCCTTGTTGACTGAGCATTGATTAAAAATATGGTCGATTCTTCTGTGGGTCCAACTCACTTTGGTCGGCATTTCAAGTGGTCGATATGGTCATGTCGGTGGGAGCATGTCGGTTGAAACATGTTGGCTGGAGCAGGTCGGTTGGGTTGGCCAGTGTCTTCAAGTGGTCGATATGCCAATTCTAGAGTAGTCAATCATCACCAAGACCATGCACATTGCAGGAAATTCATACTCTCACGATAGAACCAGACGACGACGATGGCATTCAAGCAAATATCATTCACCTACACAGCGAAGCGCTTCAATGAACATGATGACAATGTACCCCTCATTATCAAAATGCTGAAACTGTTCCTAGGTTGTGACCTCGGAAAGCCAGAAGACAGAGAAATGACATAGAAAGTCGAAGAGACAAAAGGCCCCGCATGCCTGAACCGATGGAGATGCCGGTCAGATGAACCCGGTTGAGGCTTTAAACCAAAAGACCTAGTTGCGGAAGAATATGGTTTCCCGCCATTGTGAGAGGATGAGACTTCGATGGCCTATTGTCAGATTGAAGATGGAGGCTGAAGAGTAACCAGTCACAGTAGAGCCTTGTACACGTGTGTTTTCCTATCAAGCTGGCGGCTGTTGCGGCTGAGTTACCTATGCAGACCGGTATGCATGGTTGATGCACAGTGAGGACTACTTCGCAGTTGCAGAGACCCAGGACATTGATGCAGTTTTCTTTGTTTTCTTCGGGACGAAGAAACATTTTGTTTGTGGGGGAGATGTAGAGGGGGATAATTACCTCCTAAATGTCATCATGTAATTATAGTTTAAAAGATAAATAAATATTAATAAATAGGTAGTTGGAGCGGGTACAACTGCTCCAACCTACCTCATAATGTATAAATAATTAACAAAGATAATGCAAAGACGGATTGGATGTCCCTTCCCATATTTCTTTGTCTTTGATTGCTGTGTATGAACTTAACGTATGCTTGAATGATGTTGAAACCCTAGACTTCAACAGTCCTCACAAATGGTTCTTCTATGATTTTCCTGTTGTCTTGTACGATTGTTTGGTGAAGTTAACTTCTAAAAAAACCAACTTCCAAGGTGGAGAGCCGACTTCCTGGACTCCAGAACTTATCCAAGAATTACAATAAACAGATAATAAGGCATCACGGGCTATTGAGGTGTGGTTGGATAGTATCCTAAAGAGCCATGTTACCAAGTTGGCAGTTGATACCAATAAGTCCTTTAGCGAAGAAGAAAGGGAGTTCTTCAATGGAACATGAGTTAGATTTTTGATGTCTCTACAACTATCTATTAAGCAACTTTTTTGCGAAGAAGGTATTCTGAAAATGGACCAAGAGTAGTGGAACTCTGGTGTGCAGAGGATGTAGGCACCGCGATGAAAATGGATATGCATGCCAAGGTATGCGGTAAATGGGCATGAGTTTTGGTGAAAGTGTGAAGGTCGCCGAATAAATAAGTGTTTGTACAAGAGGAGGAGAAATATTTCAAGAAAATAGGTAGAGGACGGGAGAAGGTCCTGCTTTGATCAAAGTGCGATGCCGCGAGGAACAACCACATAGGACAAAGAAACATTTCAGTGAAAACAAGGATGAACAGGACCAGGATACGCCCCGAAGGATGATAGAATCGAACACCAGTAGTAATGTGTCCACACCTCTACACACTACTCCACCACCAGGAAGAAACACACATTTTGCATCAACTTTCCCGACGTGTCAGCACCAGTCCAGCAATAGAGTACCAGCAGGAGGAAGAAGGCCTAGAATGTCATGCGGCGAAATGAAGCTACCAATATTTCATTGAAACGACACCGACGAACTAGAACAATACTGGTTATTGTGTGAGGAAATTTAGACCACCTAACAGACTATAGATGATGATGTCAAGAAAAGCTAGCTCACCACCACCCTTAGGGGTCATGCGCTGGAGTGGTATATGAGATTCACCCGGGTTCATCAGGGAGGTACCATGAAAAGATTGGATGAGATCTGTATGGGGTTGTTCAAAGAATTCAAGAAAATGAAGTCTGAGGCTCCGTACATTACCGAGTTGAATTAAATCAAGCAGGTCCCCAATGAAACAATTTGGGACTTTGATCTATGGTTTAAGATGTTGATGGCTCGAGTTAGCTTCTAGATGAGCAATGTTTAGCACAAGGAATGGTTCATCGTTGTGCATGTCCCACATATCATAAAACCACTAATGCAACAAAATACTGTGACATAGAGCGAGGCTTTGCAAACCACAATGAAATTGGAGGCATCGCCGCTAGGAGAGACCGTGGTCGGAATGAAATAGATTCAAGCATAGTTGTTCAATCTGATGATCCAATTGCAAGATATCAAGAAGGCCAAGGAACATCGTGATGGCCTTTGGTGCACCTGATGTCATGCAGATGGAAATACCAAGGATACATGTTTGACGTTATGAAATTATTTTCTTTTAGCAGCTCTGAATCCGTTGAGCTGCGCTGGTATACCATGGTGCCGCATATGTCAGGTATATCGGAAATGAGATGAGAACTGTGAATACATGCAAAACATGGTTACCAAGGCTGAGAATATGTACTATACCTTTTGTTGGTCAGTAGGACATGATGATAAAAACTATCGAGCTTATGACTTGCTTTAGGAAAGGACATATGATTCATACTTTGTGAAAGGTGAGGACCCCCAGGCAATGCAAGCACAGCCATAGATGGCACAACCAGTAGCACAGGTGCAATATACACTACTTCCCTAGATGCACTTTGTCCTAGTACAACTGCAATAGTAGTTTATAGCGCAACCACAGTTTGCACCTCAGTCGCAACTTGTAGAAAAATCGCAGTATGCACCACGACCACAGTATAATTAGGTGCCACTCATCTAGTCTCAGCCAAAATATGTCCAAGTTGTGCATTATGTCTAGCAGCAACCAAACCCACTGCATCAGCAAATTGCCCAACCTCAATTTCAGCAAGGAGGAGTCCGAGGAGGATTCTGCGGAGGATTCAGAGGACAAGGAGGAGGATGAGGTTGCGAATCAATCTAGTGTTATACCTGTTGAGTATTTGGGAACTATCAGAGGGAGTGCCCTCATGTGCAGTATATGTACTATGTGGCCAACAAGTGTTATAGCTTATTTCACCACTCTAGGTGAATCACACTTTGTATGGCCTTCCCCTATCCCGCTGCAAACTCCTTAGACCCCATGGACCATTTTTTGTCCTTTGATGTTTCCTTGAACATCCCTAAAAAAATGTAAAAAATGATACACGTGAATTTTAAACCTATAAGCGTATATATACGCGGGTTTGACCACTAAAACCGCATACATCATGATGTGTACAAAAATCCAAATCCTTTTGGAATTTTCCTTGACATGGATCCGACTCACTTGACTCCTGGTCTTCCATATGCCTTGAGATCGCTCGGATTCAACCTTTCATTACCCCTTTGAAAATATATATAAGGAGCCCCTTGGTACATTGAAGTCATAAGAGAGAATTGATAGAAAAGAAACTATAGTCCATTGTTGCCGGAACTTATGCTTGAGTCTGCATCTCTTTGTCCCTTGGAGCACTTTTGTGTTCTTCCCAAGCTTGCCTTTTAATTGTGAGCTTGCTATCTATAGATGGAGGATTGAAGTGGTGGAGGCCCAAGTGGGGGATTCAGTTTCTCGGGTTCGCAGACATGCCGTTAGAGGTTGTATCTTGTAATCTCTGATTTATACTAATAGAAATATCTTTTCCTGTCCAATAATGTGTGTTTGAATGAATATTTTATCCATTAGATTATGCCAAATGCTTATACATTATTGATTATATATGCTAGAATAGATCTAACACCATGATATATAAAATTCTTGTATTGTTTGCTTGTTGTTGAGGAAGTAATCTATCAATTCAAGCTGAAGTTGGAAAGCTCAACGGGGATCTAATTCAACTGTCTGGAATAAGGTATGAGGTTTGATCCTTTAGTGTTAGACATTTAATTTATATTGCATATTGGAAAGGAATGATTTCTAGAGTCAAGCTGTCTATTGTGGTACCCCAAGCCATAGGAATTTCTCTCTGTAACAGAATTGGCGACTCCGCTGGGGATTTCCTAGTAGTTGTCCTTTGGGGGTTGTTTTGTCGGCATTCAATGAATTTGAATTGGTCTTTCTCTCTTGTTTTTGTGTCGGGTCTGGGGGCATGTATGCTTGGTAGTGTCTGATTGGTGTGAATTTTGTCTCAGCTTGTCTATTTTCCTTGATTTTATGCACCTTTCTTCCTATACGTGAGTTTTTAACTCACAGTCGCGTATACATGCGGGTTTACTACGAACAGTCGTGTATGCCCTTAGTTTTTCCTTTTTGTGGAAGTTAAATGGTTGTTGGGTGAAGTTTGATGTTTGCTAAGTCTCCTTTGGCACTTCCTGAGTCTTTTTATACCTCTATTTCTGACCAAAAACGTTTTTTTTAGGCTAATTTTTTTTAAGAAGGTTCTTGTCATGGCATTTTGAATTTTTTGTTTGGGATTAGTGCATTAGAGTTCTTTTACCTTAGTACTTTGCTTGAGTGTTGTTTGAGTGTGCTTGTAGAGTATAGGGGTCGTAGAATAATTCTTTTGCTTTTGTATCTCATTTTATTTCAAAAAATCCAAAAACATTTGCTTATCATCATGCATTGCATTTTGCATTTTGCATTTTGCATTGTACTTGCACTAGATTTGCTTTGGAGTACTAGTTAGGACTTCATATAGGAAATATTGCATTCATCATTTGAAGAATAATTGTGCATTTCACGTAGTAGCATGCCCTGTTTTCATGGACACAATGCATTTGCATTGATTGTTAGATGTGCATTTTACTTCATGTTGTGTCGTAACACCATTAGTTGCACGGTCATATCCCTATTTTGAGTAATAAATCCAATTAAAATCAACGCTAGATTAAAATGAATTACACTCTTTTCTTTTCTAGGGTGCACCAACAAGCTTAGGTTTTAGGGTCTTGGAATAGTTCATTGTGAGTAAATTCTCCAAGACCACTAAATAGAAACATGTATGTGTCTGTCCAGGTGAGTGTATGAAATCCTTGGTATAACCAGTTTTTCTCAGGATCCTCCTCTCAAAATGGAGTTAAGCACAAGGCAGTGTGAGCGGTTATTGATTGCAATGAACCCTAGTCATAACTGAGTAGCACTGAAGATATTTCCAGGGTTGTATTCATAACTGGGGGCTCTTTCGAGAGTTTCGGGCTTTACTACCCTTCCCATACGATCAATCCCGCCTGCGACTGTCTGCCTGAGCATTGATTATATTGAGGTGACCTTAGTGGTCTTACCTAGGATATTGAGGGGGTACTTTGCAAGGGTTATTCTGTGGGTGTCCCGGCCAGGTTGGGGTCAAACAGCACAGTCGCTTTACGCATTGAAGCTGAGGGCCACAATAATTGGTTACATACCTCCGTTTGTTGTGTATGGGAGTCTCAAGCCTCTCCTAGGTGAGACATACCTGCTTCATTCGAGAGTTCACTTATCCAGCCCTTGTTTGCTTGCATTTGGATTTATATTTTTGGTTGCTCTGTGCACATTAGTTTTCCTATGGTTTGCGTAAATAGAGAGTCCTTTTTATTTTTTGAGTCACTGTGGATTCGGGTGTGGCTCCTCGCCGTTCTCGTCATTTAGCAGGACTTCTTCCTTCTACTTCTCCTCCTCCTTTGGGAGAGAGACCTAGACATTCCAGGTGGACTACTTTACACATTGATTCACACACCATGGGAGACCATATAGAGGGTATTCCTGAACCACCTTCTCCCATTCGTGTATATGATGGGGAGTTTACTCCTACTTACGATCCTTCACCCGACTTGGCTGAGTTAGGTCCTATGATTTCTGAGATAGGAACCTTTGATGATAGACCTACTCACTCTAGGGTTGATTCCCCATTGACATGTTACCAGTATGGAATGTCGGAGGATGCCGAGACTCATTTTGAACCCACTAGCACTAGCTATGGTAGTTATGGTATGTCTGGTTTTCCTACACATGATTTGGCATTTCATGTCGAATCTGACTTTGAGCCTAACACTATGCCTGGGGGCACTGTCATCCCTTACCATGTGGAGAGGTTTGGGAGCACTAGTCACATTGCACCTTCCATCCCGGTGGTGGAAGTTACATCACATATTCCTCCTAGGTCAATGGTTAGTGATCCTATTAGGATACCAGATCTGAGACGAGTGACTATAGGGAATAGTACGTACTTGATCACTTAGATCCCTTCATCCTCTGTCCCTAGTTCTTCAAATGTCCATCCTCCACCTCATTCACGTGGTCCTTCGAGCCGAAATGTTGCTACAAGTTATGTCCATACTGCAATTACTAGACTGGTTGTGTCTCAGCTTCAAGCACCGCCCTTTATTTCGGGAGGTCATGCTCATAATTCTAGAGGTCACATCCCTACTTCCGGAGTGTATATTCCTACCTCTGGAGCGTACGTTCCTACTTATGGAGTGTCTCATGGGACATCTCATGTGATGACTTATGGAACCTATTATGGGACGCAGTATGGATAGGGTTCCTCACCTTATGGAGGCAGGTATCAACAACCTTCTTATTCTCATAACTATGGCTTTGTAGTTCCTAATAGTCAAGGTCCACCACACTATGGTGCTTCCATGCCACCCTATACGGGTCAAACAGGAGGAGGGCACTATGGCCATGGCCATGGTGGTAATTATACCTATATGAATCATGGAGTAGTCCATAGACCTCATCATCCTAGGCTCCCTTTCTTTGCGATGCTCAATATTCTTGACTTGTCGAGATTAACGAACAATGCTGTAGCTCATGACATGGCTTGGCCGGCTGTCCCTACCAAGCTTCCTTCAGACATACCTAAGTTCGAGGGCAAACCATGAGAGGATCCGAGTGAACATGTTACTCTGTTTCACTTATGGTGCTCTTCGAATTCCTTACATTAGGACTCTATTCATTTGAGGTTATTTCAACGCACCCTTACAGGGCTTGTAGCGAAATGGTATATAGAGCTACATAGGGGAGATTTCACTCTGTTCGACAACCTTGTGATGACTTTTCTTAATAACTTCTAGCTACCAGTGCATTATGACATTGGTACTGAACTCTTGTCGACATTTCAGCAAGATAAAGCCACACATATCTCAGGTCATATTCAAGAGTGGCATAGATGGAAGAGGTTAATTAAATCCTTTATACCGTCAGAGTTCCTCCTCGAGTGGTTCCTCAAGTCGTTATTGCCATATATAGCGAAGGATGTTTCCACATCCGGAGTGCAGAATGAGGAACAAGCGATTTTTAGGGCGCAGGAACTGGACTTGATCTATGCTCAGTCTGGTTTGTTATATCATATTATTCCCAATGCTCTGCGTTCTAGTTTTAACCCCAAAGTCAAACCTGGACCACATGCCGATGGAATTGTGGGTTGTGTAAGTGCGAAACCTACGGATTCGGTTGCAAAAATATTTATTCAATTATCAATCAACCAATCTGCCTCAGGGCAAGCTACGGCTTCGTCTCAACCCGCCCAAACGGTGAGTGTACTTTCAATGCAATCATCAGACCAGAAGGGTAACCAGCAGCCCGGACAGAATAGAAAAAAGGGTAAAAATAATCGTAAGGGTGGGAACAAGAATGACAATGCTAATAATAATGACAAGAATGGCCGTAATACTAGGGGGGACAAGCAAGCTAAACGTAAGGTTAAGTTTCCTTGCAAGTTATGTAAGGACGATCGCCTCACTTACTTGTGCCCTCGTATCGAGGAAGCCTCGAGATTCTTGGCACAGGGCCTAGCTATGTTAACTAACCCTTTACCGCACAATCAAAATATGAACTCAAGCTCCGATGACTAGTCTGGTGCTGATCAAGATCCACCGGAGGGTAGTGGTCATGGTTGCATTAACATGGTACGTGCTGCGAAAGTTGTGACCCGTGCGAAAGATTATGGTTCATCACAACCCAGCCCAGGCAAAGAGCCTAACCCACCAGGGTCTCCTTTGCGTATTGAGAAACCTATGGATAAACCTGAAGCTGCACCTCGCATTCCTAAGGGAGTCCTTAAGTGTTCGGGGCATAATCCAAATGCCCGAGCCACCCAAAACTATTTAGTTGTCGAGGATTTGGGCCACACTCCTTGTGCAATGTCTGCATTGGAAGTGCTTCAGAGTTGTCCTTTGCAAAGGAAGGTGTTTCTTTCTGCCCTTTGTGTGAATGATGATGATTCTTCCTCCGTGATCAAATTTGAAACCGCAGGACATCAGCCTCGCTTGCCTTACTATGTGTCTCTTTTGATTCACATAGAATGTCTTAATATGATTGTCAAGCGCACTGTGATTGATGAAGGTGCTGCTACTTCTGTGATGTCTTTATCCTGTTGGAAGGGTCTGGGTTCCCCTGATTTGTCTAAATCAGTGACCATATTAACTGTGTTCGATGGGAGATATTTTAGGCCGCATGACATCTTTCCTTCCCTTAAAGTCCATTTGGGAGGGAAGACCGTTGCGATATAGGTCGAGGTGGTTGATGTGCCCCTTGACTACAATATCTTGCTGGTTAGGAACTAGATGTATAGTATGCAAGCCATTGCTTCTTCCCTGTTTTGCATTGTATGATTTCCACATAATGGGAAGATTGTAACGATTGATCAAACGACATTAAAGAATCCGCCTGTTACCACATCTTCGGGAGCTTCGATCCTGATCGTTAAACACTCTCAGCTGGCAACTAGGAGTGTGGGTGTAGGCATGTATTCATCCCTCATGGGAAGATTTAGTTGTCCTGCACCGATCCTTATGATAGGATCTAGTTCCGATGAGGCTTCAACATCTATGAGATCGGTGTCTTTTCACACGAGTCATATGGGAGATCCTTGGATTCTTCCTACACCGAGTACTTCGAGTGATCCCTTCATGATGAACATGTTGTTGCCTGCAACTATGATAGCTTATCAAGATAATCTCAAGTGTGTTGCAGAGCCTAGTCCTTCCTCTTCACGGATGGAGGAGGAGGACCCTTATGTGTTGCCGACATGGGCAGTACAGTCTTCTCACTCACATGACTGCCTTGATATGGTTTTCCCTTCAGATGAAGCGATTATTCAGGCTATGTTGAGAGTTGAGCCACCATGGGAGGAACTCCATCATAGATCGTACTTCCTTCCCGAGCTTGACAGCTTGGAGCGTGAGGATTTTAGGGCGGTTCTTAGTTAGAGAGTTGGTAGTCCTATGGTTCCATTAAGCTCTCCTAGTCCGATGGCTGATGGAAACATGGAGAACTTATCTTCAATGATTTCTATCAACATCTCTCGCAATCCTGGCACGATAGAGAATGTCTAAATTGGGGCGGAATGTTCCCATGCTGAGATTCTAGAATACACCAAGCTATTTAAGGAATTCCGTGATATTTTTACTTGGTCTTACAATGAGATACCAGGTATTGACCCTCGTATTGTCGAGCACAAGATTAAGACTTACCCCAATGCTAAGCCTGTTCGACAAGGGTTGCATGCAGTGAATCCGAGGAAAGCACCCGTGATTCAGGTAGAGATAGAGAAGCTACTGAAAGCTAGTTTCATCTATCCTATTCCCTTGATGGAGTGGGTTTCAAACTCCATTCCGGTGGATAAGAAGCAGGTAGCGATCAACATATGTACTGATTTCCACAATTTGAATCGTGCTTGTCCTAAGGAAAATTTCCCCACACCATTTATTGATCAGATTTTGGATGAGTGTGAGGGTAGTGAGGTTTTTTCCTTCATGGACGGATTTTCTGGATATAATCAGATACAGATTAAACCTGAGGACCAACATAAGACTGAATTTATTTGTCCTAGGGGAACTTTTGCATATCAAAAAATGCCTTTCGGCCTTAAAAACATCGGAGCTACATTTCAGTGGGCAATGACCTTGATCTTCCACGATCTCAAGTCGATCATCGAAGTATTTTTGGATGACCTTGCTGCTCATTCTCATATGAGGATGTGTCTGTTGATGTATTTGTAACTTCGGAATGTATTCATCTATGTATCTTATGTATTGTAACCCGATGTTTATTCCGTGATGTATCTATTATGTAATTGAGTCATGTTGTCATGCCCTGATGTTCCGATTGGGAGAATCAATAATGTAAACAAGTCATGTCAAGTCATAGTGGGTAACCCTCCAATTGTGTAAGGGTTAAAGTCCCCACAGTTTTGGGGCACTAAGGTTATTAGACTCTCCAAGTAGAGGTCGGCCCTAGTAGGGTTTTAGTCATGTCAGGATTAGTATAAATAGAGAGCTGGGGTCTCTATTTAGTACACATCACTCACACACTCAAGTGTAGCACATATTTGAGGAAGGAGAAGTCATTGGGGCTAGACAAGAAGAATATTACTGCAATCGGGAGTGCATCTCACTGTTTTGGGGTTTTTACATCTTGTGCTAATTCTATCTCTGAGGAAGTTGCAGGGTTTTCTCCATTTATGGTTTCCTCGATCAAAAAAACTGTGTTCATTGTCTCTTGTGTTTGATTGCTCTACTTGTTATTCTCTCAGTAAAGATTCTAACATATTTCTAGCTTAATGTTGAAAAACTAACATGGTATCAGAGCTAACCTGAGAAGAAGACACTGTGTAGCTGCAGGAACTAGGGCTGCCTAGTTTGTGGATATTCCTTCACATATTTTCAGCAAAAGTAAGGTGGAAAAACTCTCCTCCTTAGGGCACATATTTCTGTCAAAGCATAATCCTTTTCTGAGATTTTTCAGTTTTCGACCTGTCACTAGTATCCAAAATTAGGGATTTTCATAGAAGAGGAATTTTTCAGTGAGCCCAGGCCTGGATTTATATCCTCCCCAAAATCGAAGTTAGGGACAAATTTCAAGGCATTTGGGTAGACAGAACTCCAGAAAAGAAAAACCCTAATTTTCTCCTGAACCAACTCTGCAGGATTTCAGCTCAAGTTTCAGATCCAACATCTTGAACTTGGTAAGATCTAAAATCCTTTGTATTTCCATTTGAGGTTCTCATTTAAGATGTCTCATCATACCAAGCTTGATGAAAAGATTGAGGGAGCTGAAAAATTTCGAGCCTGGAAGTATAGGATCTCCTTGGTCCTTGAAGAAAATGAATTAGACTCTCATATCCATGAGGAGGTTCTAGTTCTAGAGGAAGATGAGGAAAAGGCCTTACATAAGAAGAAGATGGTTATGGAAAAGAGGATCATTGCTGATTCTATCAAGGATCACCTTATCCCATGGGTGTCCTCTCTCAAGACACCTAAAGCTATGTTTGATGCCCTAACCAAATTGTTTCAAGGGAAGAACATCAATCAGAAGATGACCCTGAGAAAACAACTGAAGAATGTGAAGATTCAGAATGCAGAAACAATCCATTCTTACTTCGCAAGAGTTTCTCAAATCAAAGAGAAACTAGAAGCAGTTGATGAAGAAGTGGAAAATGTAGAGATTGTAATGACTACATTGAATGGCCTTCCTAGGTCATGGGATTCTTTCATCCAAGGAATCTGTGCTAGGAAGAAGTTAGTCAATTTCAACAAACTATGGGAAGAGTGCTCTCAAGAAGAATCTCGGATAGCAACTCGAGAAGAGAAGATGGGAAGTATAGACCAAGCTCTTATAGTACACTCCAAGTCTCACTCCAAGTCAAGCAAAAGAAGACCTCATGGTTCCAGAGGTAAGCACTATCACAGAGATAGTACTAGAAGAGATGTATCTAGGATCATATGGTATACTTGTGATGAAGTAGGACACTATGAAAGGAATTGTCCTAACAAACAGAATATAGTAAAGAAGAGCAACAAAAGAAGACATCATGTTCATGCTGCATACGATGATGAACCATCCAGAAAGAGATCCAGATATGAAAGTGAAGACTCTTCAAGCGAGGATGAATATGTTCTGATATTAGCTCTCATAGGTAAAATTAATCATGGTAGTGATGATTGGCTTATAGACAGTGGGGATTCAAAACATATGATTGGATTCAAGGAATCCTTTGTAAGACTGTCAGAACATGAATCACCTCACAAGGTAAAGCTAGGAGATGACTACCAATATCCAATAAAAGGTAGCGGGGAATCTTCATATAAGTTAGACTCTAGAAAATATCTAACAATGAAAGAAGTATTGTTTGTGCTAGGACTCAAGAAGAGCCTTCTCTCCATATCAGCATTAGATGAAAAAGGAATGCAGGTTGCATTCATAGATGGTCAAGTCATCATGTGGCCAAAAGGAAAGACTATCGATGATGCGGTAGTAATTGGAGAACAAGAAGGAGGATTATACAAATTGAAGGGCCATCCAGAACAAGCCTTGGTCCATGACACAGTAGAGCCAAGTGAACTTTGGCATAGAAGGCTTGCACATGTGCATTACAGAGCACTACCTATTGCAAGCAAAGTTGTCAAAGGTCTTCCAGAAATTCAAGCAAAACATGATGGGGTATAAAAAGGATGTGTGAGAGGAAAGAATACAAAGAAGACATTTCCAAGAAGTGAAAGCAAAGCAAAAGGAATCTTGGAAATCATCCACTCCGATGTATGCAGTCCTATGTCATCAAACTCTCTAAGTGGGTATGCATATTATGTTTCTTTTATTGATGACTTTTCTAGGAAGACATGGGTTTACTTCATGAAGAAAAAAGACGAAGTATTCAGCAAGTTTAAAGAATTCAAATCCTTGATCGAAAACCATACTGAAAAGAAGATCAAGACCATTCGATCAGATAATGGCATAGAATTCACTTCAAATAAATTGAAAGAGCTATGCAAAGAATCAGGTATTAAGAGGGAGTTGTCCACTCCTTATAATCCACAACAGAATGGGGTTGTGGAATGGAAGAACAGAACCATCATGGAAGCTGCAAAAGCCATGCTTCATGATCAATACCTTCCTATGCATCTTTGGGAAAAAGCTTCTAGAACAGTGGTGTATGTACAGAACCCTACTCCACATAGAGTACTCGAGAACAAGACTCCTAAAAAAGTATTCTATGGAAAGAAACTGGAAGTCATCCATTTTAGAATATTCAGTTGTCCTGTGTACATCCACATTCCAAAAGAGAAGAGGACTAAATTAGATCCTTCAGGAAAGAAGGGTATATTTGTGTGATACTCTGAAAGCTCGAAGGCTTACACAATATATTTCCCAGGATATAAGAAGATTGACATCAGCAGGGATGTGACATTTGATGAAGACACAGCTTACAACAAATCCAGAAAGAGACCTGCTGAAGAACCTGAAGAAGCAGAAGCACCTAGAATTCATGATAAAACCATGAATGAAGAAACTCGAGAAGAAGATCAAGAATTTGAAGAACCACAAAGACCTGTAGATCCACCTCTGGAGAATAATCCTCATAAGAGAAAACCTGCTTGGGTACGAGAACTTATCCAAGGTGTAGAAAGATATGGGGCTCCAGAAGAGAATCACAGAGAAAGAAAGAGGACCAGATCATGTTCCAGGTATGTAGATTTACTATGTGATTTCATTGACAAAGAACCTTCCAGTTATGAAGAAGCGACAGAACAAAAAGAATGGAAGGATGCTATGATCGAAGAGTACCAATCGATCATGAAGAATGATGTTTGGGATGTTGTCCCAACACCAGATAGGAAGTCAGTTGTAACTTCCAAATGGATCTACAAGATCAAACATGTTGCAGATGGTAGCATTGAAAAGTATAAGGCAAGATTTGTAGCTCAAGGTTTCTCTCAGAAAGAGGGAATAGACTATGAGGAGACCTTTGCACCTATAGCCAAATACACTTCCATCAGATCAGTACTTGCTCTAGCTGCAGTGATGAAATGGAAGATACACCAAATGGATGTCAAGATTGCTTTTTTGAATGGTGTAGTGGAAGAGGAAGTGTATGTAGAATAGCCACTCAGTTTTGAGACACATGACAGGGAGTCTCATGTATGCAGATTGAAGAAAGCCTTGTACGGTTTGAAATAGGCACCCAGGACATGGTACAACAGAATTGATAGATTTCTATCCAGTTTGGGCTTTACCAAGAGTAAAGCAGATTCCAAACTTTACTACAAGGTTGAAGATGGAAACCCAGTGATGCTTCTACTATATGTAGATGATCTGTTTGTGATAGGTATGGATGGCTTGATTACTGATACGAAGAGAAAGCTTGTTGCCAAGTACGAGATGAAGGACTTGGGTATGATGCATTACTTTCTAGGTATGGAGGTGTGGCAGAGTACGGATGGAATATTCCTTGGACAAGGGAAGTATGCAATAGAGATCCTGAAGAGGTTTGGGATGATGGACTGCAAGACTATGGCCACACCTATGGCATCAAACCTGAAGATATTGAATGATGCTTCTTCAGAGTCGGTTGATGCTGTGATGTATCGTCAGATGATTGGATCATTGATGTACCTGACGAACACAAGACCAGACATTTGCTTTGCTGTGAACACCTTGAGCTAGTTCTTGACAGATCCGAGAAATGTTCACTTGATTGCTGCAAAGCATATTCTGAGGTACCTGAGGGGTACAATTGATTATGGGCTCAAGTATGATGCGAATCAAAAGATTAACCTGGAGGGTTATGTTGATTCAGATTGGGCAGGCAGTACCATTGATAGGAATAGCACTTCAAGGTGTTGCTTTAGTATGGGATCAGGTGTGATCTCTTGGTTTAGCAGGAAGCAATCCTGTGTGGCACTGAGTACAGCTGAAGCAGAGTATGTCGCAGCTTGTTCAACTAGTTGTGAGGTAGTATGGCTGAGGAAGCTACTGTCTGATTTATTTGATCTCCATATGGATGCTACTTATATACATTGTGACAACCAGAGTTGCGTGAAGTTGTCAGAGAATCTAGTGTTCCATGACAAGTCAAAGCACATCAAGATCGAGTATCACTATATCAGGGATATGGTGTAGAGAGGAGCAGTGAAGTTTCAGTAGGTTGCGACGGAGGAACAGATAGCTGATGTGTTGACAAAGCCATTAGCCAGACTAAAGTTTGAGTACTTTAGGGAGAAGCTTGGTGTTCTCTAGATCGAGGTTTCCTCCAAGGGAAAGTGATGAGTCCCAAAGCCATTCTGACGAGCAGGTCAGATGTAAGGGCTGAGCCATTCTATCATGGTGAGAGGATTCAGTTCATTCCATGTCAGATATGAGTGCTGGCCATTCTTTTGAGTAGGACAGATGTAAGGGCAACTGCCACTCTCTGGGAGAGTGGAGGCACCTGGTTAGTTACCAGGTAGCTCAGTCTAGGACTGGGGGCTTTCTAACGAGGGTGGAGGATTTGGTTCGTTCCAGGTCAGATGTGAGTGCATGCCATTTCGTCATGGTGATAGGATTAAGTTCTTCCATGGCCGATGTAAGTGTGGGCCATTCCATCATGGTGAGAGGATTAAGTTCCTTCCATGGCTGATGTAAGTGCGGCCCATTCCATCATGGTGAGAGGATTAAGTTCCTTCCATGGCCGATGTAAGTGCGGGCCATTCTTTCATAGTGAGAGGATTCAGTTCCTTCCATGTCAGATGTAAGGGCATGCCATTCTATCATGTTGAGAGGATTAAGTTCCTTCCATGATAGATGTGAGTGCGAGGCCTTTCTGATGTGATTGTAATTTACTACATGATCAGATGTGAGTGTTGGGTGCACCTTTTTGACAAGTAGGTCAGATGTAAGTGTTGGGCATGCCTTTCTGACGAGTAGGTCAGATGTAAGTGATGGGAGAAGACTTACATAATGGCTAGGCCTACAACCAGCATGAAACAAGGCTGCCTCTGTAGAAATTCCTATGACGAGATAGTACACACATGATGATGACCAGATGAGATCCAGATCGAGCTATGATCCAGATCCAGTTATGATGACTCCGAGAGATCCAGATCGAGTGATGATCTAGATCCAACAGTGATGATCCAAATCAAGAGATGATCCAGATCCATATCGAGAGATGATCAAGATCCAGATCTAGATCAAGTGATGATCCAGATCCAATCCAATGATGATGGTTCAGATCGAGTGATGATCCAGATCCAATGATGTTGATCCAGATCGAGAGATGATCCAGATCTAGTGATGATGTCCCATGATGATCCAGATCGAGAGATGATCCAGATTCAAAGAATGAAGATGACTTGAAGACTCAGAAGACTCGAGATGCAGATGACAAGATGATCCAGTTGATATAGAGAAGAAGACCAATGCTGAAAATTGTGTCGAAATAATACCTTCCTAGTTAAGAGGGAGTGTTGATGTATTTGTAAATTTGGAATTTATTCATCTATGTATCTTATGTATTGTAACCTGATGTTTATTCTGGGATGTATCTATTCTGTAATTGATTCATGTTGTCATGCCCCGATGTTCCGATCAGAAGAATCAATAATGTAAACAAGTCATGTCAAGTCATAGTGGGTAGCCCTCCAATTGTGTAAGGGTTAAAGTCCCTGCAGTTCCGGGGCACTAGGGTTATTAGACTCTCCAAGTAGAGGTAGGCCCTAGTAGGTTTTAGTCATGTTGGGATTAGTATAAATAGAGAGCTGGGGTCTCTATTTAGTACACACCACTCACCCACTCAAGTGTAGCACATAGTTGAGGAAGGAGAAGTCACTGGGGCCAGACAAGAAAAATATTACTGCTGTCGAGAGTGCATCTTAATGTTTTGGGGTTTTTACATCTTGTGCTGATTATATCTCTGAGGAAGTTGCGAGGTTTTATCCATTTATGGTTTCATCGATCAAAAACACTATGTTCGTTGTCTCTTGTGTTTGATTTTTGTACTTGTTATTCTCTCAGTAAAGATCCTAACATAATGCTAGCTTAATTTTGAAAAACTAACAACGTCAACCCCATCACCTGAGATTGGTATTTGAAAGATGCCGACACTATTTGGTTAGATTAAATACTCATAAGTGCATATTTTGCGTGAAGTCAGGTCATTTGTTAGGATTCATCGTCTCTAAAGAGGGTATAAGAGTCGACCCTTTGAAGGTTGAGGCAATACTTCAGTTGTCTCCCCCGAAGAATATTCGTCATCTTCAGTGTTTGCAAGGCATGGAAAACTTCTTACAAACATTTTTTATCACTTTTCCAATTTTTCTAGAGGCTTCATGTGTATCTTAAAGAAGGACACCCCCTTTTATTGGGATGAGCGAGCCCAGGATTCCTTTTATGCACTCAAACGAGCCCTAGCATCGGCCCTAGTGATTATTCCCCTGAACTATAGCCGTGATTTTCTATTATATGTGGTCGCATCATTAGAGACGATTGGTATGGTTTTGGTTCAAGAGGATGAGGAGATCCAAGAGCATGTCATAAATTATTTGAGCCGAAACCTTATTGACGCAAAGATTCATTATTCTCATGTCGAGAAGCTTGCTTTAGCTACCATACATGTGGTTCAACGGTTGACACATTATATTCTCCTTCGCCAGACCTTGGTTATAGCCCATGTCAATCCATTTCAATTCATCCTCACCCAAAGGATGATTGGGGGAAAATATAATAAATGGATTGTCATTTTGCAAGAATTTGATCTAGAGTTTGTTTCGGCAAAATCGAAGAAGTCTTTAATTTTTGCAAAGCTTATATTGGATTTCCTGAGCGAGGCCGAGGAGTTGGTTTGTGAAGATACATTTGTCGATGAACACATATTCCTAATCTCAACTTTAGACCCATAGTATGGGGATATCATAATATATTTACAAACATTGAAGACCCCTACTCACCTCTCGCGAGATGAACGACGACGATTACATCACGTCTCTAAGAACTACCTCATAGTGGATAATACTTTGTACCTATGTGGGGTAGATTCCATTTTAAGACATTGTTTAACTCATGAAGAGGTTGAGGTTGTGCTGAATGATTACCACAGAGGGGCGTGTGGTGGTCATTTATCTGGGCTTTCTATAGCTCAAAATATTTTAAGAGCGGGTTATTTCTGGTCATTGATCTTTAAGGATTGTGTTGATGCAGTCAATAGGTGCCACCCTTGCCAGGATTTCACACATAATATGTGCTCGAAACCTACCCTATTACATCCCATTATCACCGCCGGTCCCTTCACTAAGTGGGGGATCGATTTTATGGATTGCAACCCAGTTTTGGCTGGGGGGCACCATCATATTATAGTGGCTGTTGATTACTTCACGAAATGGGATGAGGCTATGTCTACAGTAAAATATGACAGTGAGACAGCCACTCACTTCATATTCAACCAAATTATTACTCGGTTTGGGATTCTGAAAGAGCTTGTCACAGACCTTGGCTCACACTTTTAGAATCATATGATGGAAGAGTTGGTATCGAAGTTAGGTTATAAGCAAGAGAATTCCTCTTCTTACTACCCTCAAGCACATGGATAGGTAGAGGCAATGAATAAATCACTCAAATCCATTCTCCGATATCATGTTGTATCCTGCTTTGTGGGCATATCGAACCACTGTTAAGACTGCCATGGGTTTTTCTCCATATCAAATTGTACATGGAGTGGATTCGATATTACCGGTTGAATGTGAGATTCCTTCTTTGAAGCTAGATGTAGAACTCTTACCAAACACTTCACCATTGGAATAGCATTTGGTTCACCTTGAGCAACTTGATGAGCAGCGTCAGGATGCCTTGGTGGATCTAGAAGTCAATAAGCGTCGCATAAAGGTCCAGTACGATAAGTCTGTTTGTCCAAGGAGGTTTAGTGAGGGAGACTTGGTCCTTTTGTGGGATCAATCGAAAGAACCCTTGGGCACTGGGAAATTTAATCCTATGTGGCGTGGTCCTTACATGGTCAAACGAGTGTTAGAGAAGGGTGCGTATGAGTTAGTGGATTACGAAGGAACGGCCTTGGTGGAGCCTAGAAATGGGTTCTATCTCAAGAAGTACTATGCATGATTTTTAGCCAAGGCTGGCTATTGTATATTATTGTACAATTTTGCATAGTTAGGTATTTTTCTTATCGTGATCGGGTTTGTGATTAGTTTCCATTTATTTTGGTAGATGTCAATGGAATCTTCCACCTACATAGGATTTGTGGATGGTGTGAGCCGTCACACTCAACACTCAGCCTCTGCTGCTTGGGTGATTTATACTCCTATGGGTCAGGTGTTGTCTTTAGGAGGCATATGTCTATGGCCATCTTCCAAAAATGTTGCTGAATATAGTGCCATTATTGATCTTCTACGGGATTCCATTTCACATGGCCTTCTCTCTCTTGAGGTACGTCTTGATTTGGAGTTAGTAGTGTCACAGCTTAAAGGTTTGTACCATGTTAGAGATCTGACGTTATTGAGAAGATTCTTACGTGTGAGATTGTTAGAACGACAATTTGACAATATAACATACATACACATTCCAAGAATTAATAATCAAGTTGCTGAGTCATATGATAACTACGTGTTAGATTTGCATTTGTTTCATTCACAGTAAATCAATCACAAACACAATTTTAACACATGTAAATAAATAAACCGATCAGCATAAAAATTTTATATATAAAAACCAAAATGTGATAATACATATTGTCATGATACAAAATTGGGGCTCTCGAGCCAGCAACATATAATACATGGTAGTACAAAATGTATACACTTCCAGGTGTCTAATCCTGTGGAGGAGAGGGAGGTTTTTGATCATGGAAGGTCACTACGGCTCTAGCTAGCCATCGGAATAATCGCACCCATGTGCGTGGTACACCCACCACCTGCCGCTGCATAGCCTCACGCAAGTCCTCAACTTGCACCATGGGAACCCTATGTGTCAGTCTCACAAAATTGGTATCAATGCTTTGGAGCATCCGCTCCACATCCACACCTGTGATATCATCTCCTCTTCCCCTCCATCTATGATGAGGGAAGCCGTCTGGCCGTCGTGGTCCTACATCTGCACATAAATGGTATATGTCACTATGTATTGTCATGCAAAAATATGTCTTTTTGATTCCATATATTCAAGAAAACACAAAAAAAATTTAAATAAATCAAAAAATTTGAAAAAGAGAGGGTCGAGATTCGTTACCTATATCACCATATGTCGATTTTGGTGTTAGCGGCATGTCCAGGTCCCCCCGGAAATCTATCCCTGCATAGGGGTAGTCGTCGATGGAAACTATCTATCATCACCACCATCGAAAGAAGTCAGTTGGATATGGGTTGGAAACCCTACCACCCCCTAGTCTGCGCATCGCATCTACCCAATGCCATTGGGCCGGATCTCGAACCTCGTGAAGAGGAACATCCACTCTGGGGCTCAATCCTGGAACATGTTTGAAGAAAAATGTGTTCAAAATACTGTTGAACCTGAATTTCCGCACTCTACCTGCATTACACTCAATGAGCTGATGTTTCATGTTGCTCAGTAGTGTAGTGCTCCAGTCATAAATTGTGGGTCTCATGCACTCCACTGCATAGAACATCAGAGGCTCTGAGGCCTGGTGGATTGATTCCAATCCTGCTATCCTGCCCAATGTCAATAGTATGGCCTTTAGGCCTAGCACTTGTATAGCGTTGGTAGGGACCTGAATCCCCACCTTCTCTATGTCTGGATAGAAGTACACCGCAATGTACTCGTCGCTAATCAGGCGACCTCCTGGCCCACCATGAGAATGAAGGTTCACTACTTCCCCTCATCTAGAAAGCCCTGTAATGAAGTATATGTCATCCACCTCTATAATGAGGGACATCCCATCTATCTGCAAGGAATTTGAGTCTGGATCCTAGTAATCCACCAACATCTTTAATAGTCTTGGTTTGGCCCTCAAACCACCAAGACACAAAAACTTGTAGAGTCTGCATGCATGTAGAGCTTGTTGAGCCATTATATTGGCCCTTGTTGCCTCCTCTACCTCACCATGTTCACGCTCTCTCCACTCTAGGACCATCCTGCACAAGAAATTTCCAATTTTCCCATTAGATTATTGAAAAAACCTTATGCGCGGCCTCATACGTGACTATTCTCAAAACAGCCGCATATGTACGCGGCTTTGGGGGCATTTTCCACGTATAGCCATCCCTATACGCAGAAAAACCCTCGATTTCTGCATGGGCCATAGCGCCCATTTTAGTTTGGCCTAGAAAGCTTAATTGACCATGGAATTTCATAAAAATTGCATCAAAATGAAAGAGAAGAGCATGGGTAAATACCTGGAAGAAACGGTAGTGGATTCCGCTAGCTGGATCTCCTGGAATTTGCTGTTGAAAATCAGAGCTCAAATGGGTAAAAGTTTAAAATGTTTTATAATATTTTGAATTGTTTACTATTTATAGAAAATTTTCAAATATTTGAAAATGTTTACCCCCTTTCCTATAGTTTACATATTTTCTAACCATTATGGACCGTTTTTGACATAATTCATGATGTGGAGGACCTTCTTCAGTGTCGTTTCAGCCGTTGGATTGAACCGTTCGTGCCAATCTTAGGTATCATATCTAAACTAGCATATAGGTTAGGTTTCATCACCATTTTCATTTTGCATGACCTTATGACCATCTCATCATGACCTTAGGTACAAACCCACTCTATCATGTCACAAAACCTTCTTGCTGCTTTAGAAGTGGCATGATATGAGTGGTAGAGCTTCACCTTACAGGGGTATCCTAGTTAGCACCTTATTTGCATTTGGTTCCCATGTTGACGTTTTCTCCTTTAGGTGTGGGAGTCCATTGTATATTACTGCCATGACATTTTGCAACAGCCTCATACTCCTCTTGATCTTTTTCTGGCCTATTTCCCTCAGGACTCCCTCATGTCAAGTTGTGAATGCATTATCATGAGCTTTTCCTGCCTTATTGAGCTTTATGTCGGCTCCCCTGACATTGTGTTTCAGCCATATAGCCCGATATTGTCTCATGTCTAGCCATGTAGAGCGATCTTTTATATCCTTTGCAGCTTGTTTCCCTTTTACTGGGAGGGGATTTTCCCCCGAGTGTCGATATCCTACACAGGTATCCTTGCATTGAGCATAGGTATGTTCCACTGCTTGGAACTAGTTTGTTTTCCCTTATGACACTTGTCTCCTCCTAGTCTGTAACTATAAAGCCATTTTATTATTTTTCAAGCTTTTTAAATAAATGAAAAAGTCCAAAAAAAAGAATAAAAAAACCAAAAAGCCAGAGAACGAAAAATGTTATCTATGGAAGCTGTCGATTCGTGTCGCCTTCGAACAGAGCACTGTATATCACATCCATTGGTTGGGTTATAGTTTGAATTTAGGAGTTGTACTCGTTTATCTGATTTTATCTCCACTGACAGGTTAAGCTTCCAGTCCCTATGGAGCCTCTATCGATGCCTTCTGTGTCACAGAGATGTCCCAGTTTGTATCTCGAGTCTATGCTACCTTCATTCAGTCACCATACACTGTTATGCTCTTGTTCAAAGGAATTTGAAGCCTGAGTTGACCATTCCTCAGTTATCTTGACTTTGCATGTTGGCCATTCCCGGTATAGTTACTGGTTCATGCACCTTATGATCGATTCCTTCCATTGCTGAGTACCTCGTGTTGGATGAAGGGGGATTCCTTAATGCCCTCCTTCCAGTGGATTTCATCCCATCGACTTCATATCATTTATTATGGGATTGGAATCTAGAGTCATTTTGAGTGCCTTGAGACTTGCATTCATTAGTGGTAGGTTCTCTTGCCATCGACAGTATTTGGGAATACATCAATGTCCCCTGATCAATGGATCCTCTCAAGTGTTAGACCTCAACACATTTATTCACACTTGTTAGTTTGCACTCTAGTACCTTGATTCCCATTTTCATTATCGGTGGGTGATCTCGTGTCTGTTAACGGTATACATTAATGACCAGTAATAAGATGATGGAATACTATGTTCGACCTCGACGCCTCTATTCGCATAGTAGGACATGTACTCGTAGTGGTTTGTGTAGAAGACCTTCCAGATTGGTGGCATCTCTTATATGCTACCTCCTTGATCGTGTCAGTGTTCATGAGATTGCAGCTCTCGTGAATTGATTCCAGTATATGTCAGACATATTCAGCCATTATGGAGATCTTGATCTGTTATATATCTTCAGCCATTATGGAGATCATGGTCCATTGTATATCTTCATCATGGAGATTCTGATCTATGTATATTGTACGTGGCGATGACCACTTATGTGATATCTTGTATCATGCCTATTCATGGCCATTGTACTCTTATGTATCCATGACTGCTATATGTATTTGTAGTTATGTGTAGAGTTGTATTATTGTACTATGCTGATTGGGTGGTTGGTCTTCCATTTGGGATCCTTCATCACTCCACTTCTGGGATGGACTTATAATGTATTTTGGCCATTGTATGACGCCTCTGACCTCACACATTAGGGGGCATCTGTTATAGCTGATTTCACCACTCTAGGTGAATCACACTTTGTATGGCCTTCCCCTGTCCTACTTCAGACTCCTTAGACCCCATGGACCATTTTTTGTCCTTTGATGTTTCCTTGACCATCCCTAAAAACATTTGAAAAATGATACACGTGACTTTTAAACCTATAAGCGCTTATATACGTGGGTTTGACCACTAAAACTGTGTACATCGGGATGTGTACAAAAATCCAAATCCTTTTGGAATTTTCCTTGACATGGATCCGACTCACTTAACTGGCCTTCCATATGCCTTGAGATCGCTTGGATTCGACCTTTCATTACCGCTTTGAAAAGCTATATAAGGAACCCCTTGGTACATTGAAGGCATAAGAGAGAATTGAGAGCAAAGAAACTATAGTCCATTGTTGCCGGAACTTATGCTTGAGTCTGCATCCCTTTGTCCCTTGGAGCACTTTTGTGTTCTTCCCAAGCTTACCTTTTGCTTGTGAGCTTGCTATCTAGAGATGGAGGATTGAAGTGGTGGAGGACCAAGTGGGGGATTCAGTTTCTTCGGTTTGTAGACGTGCCGTCAGAGGTTGTATCTTGTAATCTATGATTTATACTAATAGAAATATCTTTTCCTATCCAATAATGTGTGTTTGAATGAATATTTTATCCATTGGATTATGTCAAATGCTTATACATTATTGATTATATATGCTAGAATAGATCTAACACCATGATATATAGAATGCTTGTATTGTTTACTTGTCGTTGAGGAAGTAATCTATCAATTCAAGTTGAAGTTGGAAAGCTCAACGGGGATCTAATTCAACTGTCTGGAATAAGGTACGAGGTCTGATCCTTTAGTGTTAGACATTTAATTTCTATTGCATATTGGAAAGGATTCATTTCTGGAGTCAAGCTGTCTGTTGTGGTACCCCAAGCCATAGGAATTTCTCTCCGTAACAACGAGCATAATGTTCAAAATTTCCCACAGCTGATTGCAAAATGCCAGGCTGGAAACATTCCTCAGTTGTAGAATGCCCAGACTCATAAACAACCAATGTTCTAAGTACATAACCAACCGATAATGCAAAATTAGATCCCACTGCAGACTCGTATTCAAAACTCACCACAGACTCAGAATCAACCATTGCAACAATTCAAGCCAAACCACGAACAAAGGATGTCGACGTTGGGGTTGTCACTCGTGCCGGTGTGATGACTGGAGGAGATGGACCGCGACAACAAGTTTAGATTGCTGGAAAGAAAAAGGTAGCATTTGATATTGCGACAGAAAAAGATACCTTCTTTGGGTGAAGCATGTGATCGAGAGAAATCCAGGTAAGTTAGCGATTATTGACATGCCATTTCCTTTTGA
Organism: Pseudotsuga menziesii; assembly: GCA_001517045.1. NCBI lineage: Eukaryota > Viridiplantae > Streptophyta > Pinopsida > Pinales > Pinaceae > Pseudotsuga > Pseudotsuga menziesii. The sequence continues at coordinate 146,226 of LPNX010732788.1, read as the reverse complement.
TCCATCTATAGAGGTAGGACCATCGTGATAGCATGGTACCTTACAGCAGTTCTTTGAGACTTTTCTGTGGCTGGAAAGGGACCCCAAATCCCTTGTCAATATTGAGACATTATTGCTCTACTAGGATAAGGCCGTGAAGGATTCTGCAGTGAAGTCTTTGCAAAAGAGGAAGGCAGGAAAGGAGATGAGGATGAATATCCAAATTGGAGATTATGAGGTTGACTCAATTATTTTGGATCTTGGATCAAATGTAAACATTCTAACTAAGAAAACTTGGTAGTTGATGGGGAATCTGACCTTGGGATGGTCACCAGTGTAGTTGTGAATAGCAAATCAGGCAAAATTTCATCCCATTGGTCGCGTCTCAAACCTAGTTGTCGATATTGAAGGTATGAAAATGCATTCTGATTTTTACGAGATAGAAGTAGTTGAAGATGGAGGTTCTTATCTTGCACTGCTAGGTATTGGGTGAGATAATGATAGCATGGCGGTCATCAATTTCAAGAAATGGGTCATGAAATTTGAGAATTAGGATGTCAAGTTCATCACTCCCATGGACCTTCCAGAAGGACACCGATATATTGAACCAGTAAAGGATGAAGCCAGTAAAATTTTGGATCATGCTTATAATATCTCTGAATACTATATCAATCTTACCATCAATGGCGAAATTGGATGGTGCAGCACAAGTTCTGTGTCCTCTGATGATGCTCTGGAAAATTGGCAGAATAGGTTACATGAAGCGTCGTTCGGGAAATGTCGGTTGATTACACAGTCTCTCCATCGTGTCGCGACTTAGATTGTTGATTTTCCAATTTACGAAGGGCTGCCAGTGTTATCAGAATTCCTTCAAGAATTTGAAGAGAAAGTGTTTGAACCACAAAGGATATTGACCCTATACGTCGCACTTAAGGCTACTTCGGCTTGATGGTGGGAGATGCACAAGTAGATGATACATGACTAGGAATAGTGTTGGATATTGATGATGGTACACTTTGGTGATTCAGAGGTCTATCGTATGGAGAGATACGAGAGGTGAAATGACCCCACCAATCATTTGATAGAATGTCAATCCCTATGGGAATCGTGACCTGAATATGAATGGGTCCATGCTTTTGTTCACACTCTGGACAAGATGTCGAGATCCTGGTATGTAGCAACAAAATTGCGCAGAAACATAATGACTTAGGATGAGTTGTCCATTTGTGTTACGCAGATGTTTAGTTTCCACGATGCCAACCCAGAAGTTCATAATGCAATGCAAATCCTCCACGACGTAGTGTTCAAAGTCATCCCTTTCGCATACCCAATTGATCCACATGCACACTGCTCGATACAATCCATGATGACATGCTACAACCTATATGGGGAACCTGAGGATGATGACGCATTGTGGAATATTAATATTCTCGAATTAGAAGGAAGTCGCCATGTTGTAGCACCTGACATACCAACGGATTCAATGAGTCATCCTCCGAAGATTAAAAAAGTCAACATCGGTTCAGAAGAGAACCCAAAATTTTCCAATGTCTGGGACGACTGGGACGAGGAGACAATGGCCAAAATCACGGACCTGCTGCATGAATTCCAGGATATTTTTTCGACATGGTTTTCAGAAATGAAAGGGATACTAGGGGACCTAGGTGAGATGAAAATCCTATTGAGACCAGATGCAAAACCCATGCGATAGAGTCCTTATCGACTAAACCCACAATACAAGGACCATGTGAAGACTGAGATAAATCGGATGCTAGATGTTGGGATCATTGATCCTATAGAAGAATCAGAGTGGATAAGTCCTATGGTGGTACAAGAAAAAAAGACCAGAGAAATCTGCATTTGCGTCGACCTAAGGAAATTGAATGATGCATTTGTGCATGATCCGTTCTCGACTCATTTTACAGATGAATTCCTTGAAGGAGTAGGCATTCAGGAGATGTATTCCTTCACTGATGGTTTTTCGGGGTACCACCAGATCCAGATTGCAAAGGAGGATTGCCATAAGACCATGTTTGTCACTGAATGGGGTTGTTTTCAATATACGGTCATGCCTTTTGGGATGAAGAATGCACCAACAGTATTTTCTTGGGTAGTTGTCGCCGTGTTTAAAGACTTTATTCAAAAGTTCCTGCAAGTATATATGGATGATTGGATCATCTATGGGCTAATTAGGGACCATCTTAACAACTTGCGATTAATGCTTGAATGATGTTGACAACATCAGATTGCATTAAATTCTAAGAAGTGCATTTTCTGTGCACCGTTTGGAATGCTACTCAGACACATAATGTATAAGGATGGTTTGTTGGTTGACCCAGCAAAGACCGCACTAATTCTTAGTTTGTCATCATCGACAAATGTGAAGATGCTTCGAGCAACGCTGGGTCATAAGGTATACTTCCCCTATGGAGAAGCTGCTAAAAATGGACGATGCATATGAGTGGACTCAAGAATGTCAAGGTATTTTCGACACATTGAAGGCCAAGATGGCCTCTATGCCCATACTAGTTTTTCCTGATTGGAATAAGGAGTTCCATATGCACAAAAACACCTCATCTATTGCGCTAGGGGTTGTGCTTGCGCAACCAAGGGAGTGTGACCTAGATAACCCAATCTCATATGCAAGTAGAAAGCTGTCATTTGTTGAATGAAATTACACAATGACTAAAAGAGAAGGCTTGATGATGGTTTCTGCCTTGCAAAAGTTCAGGCACTATTTGTGGGGCAGACATTTCAAGATGTTCACCGATCATTCTGATTTGCAATACTTGGTCAATAATCCTGTGTTGGGGGGGGAATTTGTTGATGGCTACTACTTTGAAATAGTTGTGAAACCGAGACGGTTTAATGCTGGCCCTGATCACCTATCTCGCATTTAGACCGACGAAGAACCGACCAATATTGATGATGGATTTCTAGATGCACAACTATTCCATGTTGACATCACAGATGATCATTATGCCCCAATCATTCAGTTTTTGGCCATTGGAATTTCCCCTGAGGATATGTCGACTGGTCAGAAGAAGCAACTAGTAGTAAAGTCTTCCAATTTCCAGCTGATTGCTGGGAAATTATATAAGCTTGGACTAGATGAAATCTTGCAATGGTATATCCTACTGCATGAGCAGGGACCTATTTTAGAAGAGGCACATGAAAGAATCATGGGAGGTCACTATGGAGGAAGGGACACCACATGAAAGGTGTTGTGCATTGGTATATGGTGGCATACATTGCATAATGATGCCATAGAATATGCGAGGAGTTGTGACGTCTGCCAATGTGTCGGTAAACCATCGCGGCGGGATGAGATGTCACTGGTGCCGCATGTGACTCTCCAACCTTTTAATAAATGGGATGTGGATTTTTTGGGTCCTATTAATCCATCAGGGAAGAGTATTAGGGCACGATACATCATTACTGCCACTGACTATCTCACTAGGTGGGCAGAAGTCGCACCAGTTGTGGAATGTACCGCTGCGACAACATTGAAGTTCATCTTTGAAAACATTGTGACATAGTTTGGGTGTCCTTGGATCTTAATGAGTGATCAGGGAAGTCACTTTATCAACCATACTGTGAGAGTGCTAACTGAGGAGTTGCAAGTGAAACATAAGAGGAGTACACCATACCATCCATAGGCGAATGGGATTGTCGAAGCATTCAACAAAATTTTGGAAACAACACTGACAAAGGTATGTAATGCTAATCATGATGATAGGGACTTGAAAATGCCAGCAGTACTATGGACCTACCACACCACATGGAAATGGATGACGGGATAGACACCATTCAAGCTGTTATATGGGGAAGAGGCGGTAATGCCCATGGAATACATTGTTCCTAGTTTGCGCGTCGCTGTGGCGGCAGACATGGATGATGCAGAAGCATTAGAAGAGCACATTGAGTAGTTGGTCTAGCTTGAAGAAGACCATTTATTGCAGGCTTCCACCAGTGGGTTGCGAAGGATCAACAGAAGGTGTGGCATGATCACCGCATTAAGAAAAAAATTGTTTGTGGAAGGAGATTTGGTGCTGTTATACGACAACAAGTTCATAAAGCATCTAGGTAGGTTACAGATGCACTAGTTAGGACCTTATCTTGTTCATTCCATTACTTCTGGAGGTGTAGTTTAGTTACAATAATTAGATGGTGTGGTATTATCGACAATAGTCAATGGGAGTCGCTTAAATCCCTATAGGAAGGGGGCAGAGCTGTGCACTGCTTGAGGCGTTATAAATAAATAAATATATATATATATATATTTTGCTAGATAGCAACAAGGCGATCCTAGGACAAGAGGCCGCACAAGGGTAGAACTAGTAGCAACGGAAGGGGAGATCACCTACGACAGCTGTAGAGATGTGGGTTGGTCAAATTAGTAATAAATGTAGGTATTTAAAAAAGTTATCCAGTGGCACTTTTTGAAGCGACGCGCATTAATGGCTGATCCGAGTATTAGACGAGTAGGATTGCCAGCGGATTTGGCATCATTACTGCTGGATTTAGTCATGATGGAGATTGTAGACTCGGTAATGCTGAGTTTGAATTGGGAGGTTCCTATAAAAAGCACGCAGGACGTGGGAAGAATGCATTATTCAGTTCAGTGAGTAGAGTGTTGAGCAGAGTGTGAATTGTGTAGTTGTGTTGTGAGCTTTTGAGTGAGTTGCAGAGTAGAAGGTGTTGGAGACATTTACCACCATACACACTCATTTTGGTCAATTTGTCCTAGTTAAACCACTATCCTAAGTTTTATTGACTTAATTGACATGAGAGGAGCACTGGATGACATCAGCATGAGCACACCCATGCCTACCTTCAGTAAAGGAGGCTAACTTAGCCTTCTCCTACATTCAGGGAGGCTAACTAGAGCACTCCAGGGGTGATATGAGTGTCATTAATGCCCCATATTGCTAAATAATGGTTAAAATCAGTTAAACATAGTAGTGAAGGCACCTTCCTTCATTAAATTGATTATTTAATGATTATTTAATGAACTAGAGTCAACAGGGGAGCCTCCAACCACTTTTGATGGTCAGTTACACTTTAGTTAACCTCATCGGGGTTCATTGGAGTCATTTATGCACTACCACTTGTTGGTTTGCTTCTAGTGACATGTGTCTGAGATACTTTCATTTAGAATCAGTCATTTATTGCACTCTGACTTCAGTAAGGGCTCATTTGAGTCAATTAGGGTTTTGATCAGTGGTTAACTTGAGTGTTGACTATGGCTTACATCCAGTTAAGCTAGACTCACTCATTGAATTTGAATGACCTCCTTGGGAATTTGAATTGATTTGGAATTCATGCTTCTAGCATGATCATTGTATTGTATTATTCATTATTCATTTTATTATATAGAGCTTCTACTTCCATTGCAACACCATTTTACTAATTTGATGATTATATGTCTATGTTCTTTGTGAGACTGCGTTTTCAGTTCCTAGACCACTGTGACAAATTAATAGGGTATCAGAGCTCATAGCAGGATGAAGATCAGATCTCTGAAAACAAGGTTTTTGATAGATCTTGCATGAAAATTGAGCAATAGCTCAAAAATCCGGCACTGCACCAGAAGAAAAGGCTTACCACTTAATACCCCAAGTAAGGAAATTGTTGATCAAGCTTGCTTAATTGACTATGCTGGGTGTGATGAAATCCTAAAATGTGCTGGTTGTACAACCTTAGGGAGCCCCTTTTGTTGTGATTTTCAAGTTTTTAACAGGTGAAAGCATTCTCTCCAGTAGATTCAGATTGCTTCTTCCATAGAAATCTTGACTCCGTTCAATTTCCACTCATTGAAAGGTGACATGGAGATCCAGCTACATGCTAGAGGATTCTATGGGGTCACTATGGACAATGAAGAAGAGCCTACTTCTATGACAGACAAAGCTATATTCTTAAACAAGAAGGATGAATCATTTATATTCTTTTGCCTCTATATTTCCCAGGATCTTCTTTTCCATCTTTCGGGATTGAAGACTCCAAAGAAAATCTAGGACAAATTGGAAACCCTGTATGGAAAGCAAGATGATTTTAGAGTATACCAGCTTGAGAATGAGTTGATGTCTCTCCAACCTTCCAATTTCAATACCTTGAATTAATTTTTCACAAAGTTCAAGCACATTGTCTTACTGTTGAAGCAATGCAAAGTGGAGAAGGAGGATGATCAGCTCATCCTCGCCATACTCTCCAAAATTGGAGCTGATTATTCATTTTTTGTCTCTACATTCCATGTGGGGAATCTCACAACCCCTAGATGGAACATTCCTACACTCAATGCCTTCATTGAGTCCCTATCAAGTGAACATGATAAGCTTTTCTAGATGGGGATCATTAGATCATCCCATGTTCAAGACCGCCATGTCTCAGGGCCCAAATATCTGATGGGTAAAGGAAAACAACAGAAGAACCCAAAAACTAAATTCAAAGCTCCTAAGCCTAAAGTTGAAAACCAGCAGCATGATGAGTCTTCTGGCTCAAAGAAGAACAAAGGAAAAGAGCATCATGGAAAGGAAAAATTCAAGTGTTCATACTGCGGGAAGGGATTCCACCCTGAACATGCCTACATGAAGAAGAAACTTGATGAAGCTACCTCTCTCCTTGAGAGAAATCACATCAATCTTCCAAAAATATTTCGGAGGAGAGATCAGCAAGATCGGGAACCAAAGCATGAAAGAGGTCATGCCCTCATGGCAAGCACTTCGAAGTCCAAAGCACTCTTGATATATTCTAGAGCTTCGAACCACATGATGGATGAAAGAGACTCCTTCTCATCTTTGGAGACCAGAAAATCCATCCCCATCCACATGGGAGATGACTCCACCATCATTTCAGAACGACAAGGTACGGTTGATCTTGAGAATGGTTATTTTTCAAATGTTTTGTATGTACCATCTTTGGCATCAAATCTCCTGAGTGTCTATAAAATGACACATATGGGAGTGCCTAAGAGAGTATCCTTCAGCTTGAATGATGTAGAGATCACGAAACTTGCATCTGGGAAACTTGTTGCAAAAGGCCTTGCAAACCATCATGAAAAATCCTATGAGTTTTCCCACTTTATGGCGGATGCAAAGCCCACTGCACTGCTAACTCATGGAAATGAAGTTAGTAGACTGTGGCATGAGAGGTTTGGCCATCTCAACTTCAAATACTTGCATAAATTACAGAAAAACTACATGGTTGAAGGCCTTTTGGTCATCAAGGCAACCATTGGAATTTGCAAAGGCTGTGTTGTTGGAAAGCACCCTGAGCACAAGTTCGATCGGCGGAAGGCAAGCCAAGCTACATGCATCTTGGGGATGATACATTCTGATATCAGTGGTCCCGTTACTATCACATACATGAATGGATCAAGGTATGTTCTGACTTTTATTGATTATTTTTCCAGGTACACATGGGTCTTCTTTACCAAAAATAAGTCTTAAGTTTGTGAAAAATTCACTGAATTGAAGTCCTTGCTTGAAAATGCATCTGGCCAAAAGATCAAGACCTTGAGATATGATCATGGTGGGGAGTATGTCAGTAATGATTTGCTGCACATATTCTCTCAAAGTGGTATTCAATTCCAGCATTCAATTCCCTACACTCCCCTGTAGAACGGTGTAGTGGAAAGGAAGAATCGGTCTCTCCAGGAGATGGCCACCTGTATGTTGGAATCAAAGAAGCTGGCTGCAAATTTGTGGGCTGAAGCCATGTATGCTGTAGAATACACTCAAAATAGAGTTCCACACTCATATATGAAAGGGAATACCCCTTTCCAAGCATACTTTGGACACAACCGGATGTGTCGAACCTGCGGGTGTTTGGGTCCACTGCATGGGCCCGAATTCCACTTGATAAAAGGAGGGATTTGCAACTGCAAATCATAGAATGTATATTTATTAGGTATACTAATGAATCAAAAGGTTTCAAGCTTCTAAATATCATAACAAAACAGATCATCATCGAAATGATTGTCAAGTTCGATGAGCCTCTTCAGGAGGTGGAACTAGTGAAGGAGAAAACTGTTGAATTTCCTTTCTATTCTACTGAATATTTGGATGATGAAATTGGGGGTGATGACCCTGATTTGGATACTCTTATTTTCTATATCAGTGTATAGAAAACATTATATTTTTAATCATAACCTTAAGTAAAAAATCATCTCCCAACATGGGCCCGACAGACACTCTCCTCCGCAGGAGATAACATTGGAAATTCAGACGATCCAAGGAGAACCCGGTCTTATTTCCAAAGAGCACGTATTACGCTCTCTTGTCATGATTATTTGCTGTCTGAAACTTGTTATTTGATTATAATTTTAGACCCAAATTCCTACTACCATTCTCGGAAGGATCCGAGATGTCAAGTTGCCATGGATGAAGATATGAATTCTCTTCAAAAAAACACTACTTGGGAGCTAGTTTCTCTTCCTCTGGGAAGGAAATTGGTTCAATGAAAGTGGGTGTTTCAAAATAAGGTTTATACATATGGAATCACCTAAATATATAAGGAAATTCTGGTGGAAAAAGTTTTCTACTAGGTCCAAGGTGTGGACTACCATGAGACTTTTGCACCGGTTGCAAAAATGGACTCCTTCTGCCTAGTTTTGGAAATCTCAACATATAAGCACTGAGAAGTGAATCATATGGATGTTAAGTCAGCCTTTATGCATGGATATATTCATGAGGAGATATAAATGAAGCATCCCAAGGGCTACATCTCTGATCCATCTTTGGTTTTCAAGCTAAAGAAGTCACTATACAGGTTAAAACAAGCCCCAAGAGAGTGGTATTCCAAGATGGATGCCTTCCTTCTCTCATAAAAATTCCAAAGGTGTAGATCATATCCAAATGTGTATACATGGAAATATTATGGTCACTTGATTATTATTGTTTTATATTTTGATGACTTACTAATCACAGGTAGCACAGTTTCTTCTATTTTAGTCATAAAAAATGATCTCCACAACGCATTCAAAATGAGCGATTTGGGGCTCTTAAAACAATTTTTGGGGCTCGAAATTGAGAAAAATTCTGATGGGATAATGGTCACTCAGTAAAAATACATATCAGACCTCTTAGTAAATTTTAACATGGCTGAATGTAGGCCTGTACCATTCCCTTTCCTTTCAGGGATCAGCCTTGAAGAAGGAAAAATCACACCTCCCATGGACTGCACTATATATCGACAACTGATTGGTAGCTTGTTGTACTTGACTCATTCTTGGCTAGATATATATTATGATATGAATGGTGTATCAAGATACATGCATAAGCCCCATGGTATTCATCGGAAGGCATCCAAGAAGATCCTCCAGTACATTCAGGGAACCAGGACCTACGGCATTCACTATGCTGCAGACTCTGAGCTAGAGCTGGTTGGATAGACAGATTCCGATTAGGCAGGTGATTCTATTGATCAGAAGTCAACTTCTGGATATGTCCTCATTTTTGGTGGTGGCCCCATTTTCTGTTCTAACAAAAATCATGCCTCCATAGCATTATCTTCAGTAGAGGCCAAGTATCGAGGAACGGTGAATTCTCGCATCCAAGCTGTTTGGTTGCAAGGCATTCTTTTAGAGTTTGATCTTGGTAGTACTTTTTCCACTGTCCTATTTTGGGTAAATCAAAGTTATATTAATATATCCATAGATCCAGTTACTAGGAAGAGGACCAAGCATGTAGAGATACATATGCACTATATCAGGGAGCTAGTGCATGACAGGACCATCATTCTGCAATACTGCTCGACTAATGAGCATATTGCAGACATCTTCACCTGTTATTTTTTCAACATTAAGCTAGCATTATTAGGATATTTAAATGAGAGAATAACAAGCACATCAATCAAACACAAGATACAATGAACACAGTGTTTTTCCTCAGGGAAACCATAAATGGAGAAAACCTCGCAACTTCCTTAGAGATAGAATCAACAACAAAATAGTAAGTGATCTCCCGACAAAAGTAACCTTCATCTTATCTAGCCCTAGTGTCTTCTCCTTCCTCAACTGTGTGCTACACTTGAGTGTGTATGTGATGTGTGCTAAATAGAGAAGTCACCTCTCTATTTCTACTGCTTCCCAGCATGACTAAAACCCTACTAGGGCCAACTTCACTAAGTGATTCTAATAACCCTAGTGCCCCGAAACTGTGTGGACTTTAACCCTTAGACAATAGGAGGGTTACCCATAATGACTTGACATGACTTGTTTACATTATAGATCCTCCCGATCGAAACATAGGGGCATGACATCATGACTCAATTACATAATAGACACATCCCAGAATAAACATCGGGTTACAAGACATAAGATACATAGATGAATACATTCTGAAGTTACAAATACATCAACACTCCCTCTTAACTGGGAAGGTATTCTTTCGACGCAATTTTTAGCACTGGTCTTCTTCTCTGTATCGTCTGGATCATCTCATCATCTTCATCTTCAAGTATTCTTGGTCTTCTTGGTATTCTTGGTCTTCTTGGTATTCTTCATCTTCTTCATCTTCGAGTCTTCTTCGTCTTCAATTCATCTTCTTCTTCAAGTCTTCTTAGTATTCAAGTCTTCTTCATCATGGGATATGCATCATCATGAATAATAGATCATCACTGCTGGATCATCATCTCATCTGGATCATCACTCGATCTGGATTGTCATCAAGTATAGATCATTACTTGATTTGGATCACCATCGAGTATGGATCATCATCACAACTAGATCGTCACTTGATCTGGATCATCATTAAGTTTGGATCATCATCACATCTGGATCATCACTTGATCTGGATCATCATCACATGCTATCTTAGAATGGTGCTATCTCGATTTTTCTCATCACAGGAAGTTCTACAGATTCAATCCTGTAGGCCTACCCTTCATGTAGGTGTTCATCAACGCTTATATCTGACACTTAAGTTAGAATGGACCACTGAGCTCTTACATCTGACCTCATCTTGTTAGAAAGGCACGCCCAGCACTCACATCTGACCTCATCTTGTCAGAAAGGCCTAGCACTCACATCTGACCTCATCTTGTCAAAAAGGCCTAGCACTCACATATGACCATGTGTGAACACATCACACTAGAATGGCTCAGCACTTATATCCGGTTATGTGAAAGCACATCACATCGGAAAGGCTATGCACTTACATCCGACCTCATCCTGTCAGAAAAGCACAGCACTCACATCTGACCATGTGTAAACACATCACGCGAGAATGGCTTAGCACTTATATCCAACCTCATCCTGTCAGAAAGGCTTTGCACTTACATTCGACCATGTGTAAACCGGGGATAATTTTAGGGGCAAATTTTATCCCAGTGGGCTATTTTTCCATGTTTTTCTCCCAAAAAAGATTCGCCATTTTGCATTTTTTGAAGCCTTGTTTCACCCAATTTTGATGGGGTAAAATGTTTTCACCCTAAAAATTTCCAAATTATTATATAAACGATATAAAATCCTTGGAAATTAAAATATTTTTTGAAAAATATCGCCAATCATTTTATAGTTGGATTTTTAAGAATTGGTAATATTTTCCAACATTTATACACTTTTAAATAAGTATGGTTCCTTAAAATCATCCCTGGTGCAAACACATCACATCGAAAGGGGGTGCACTCACATCTGATGATGAAGGAACTAATCCTATCATCGCATCAGAATGGCCCCCAGTCCCAGACTGAGCTACCTTGTAACTGACCAGGTGCCTCCATTCTCCTAGACAATGGCAGTTGCCCTTACATCCGACCTATTCGTTAGAATGGCCAACACTCACATTTGACATGGGAGGAACTTAATTTTTTAGCCATGATAGAATGGTTCAACCATTACATCTGATCAAGTGGGAACACATCCCTCTCTCATATCAGAATGACTTCTCAGTCCTAGATTGAGTTTTCCTAGTAACTGACCAGGCACCTCCATTCCCAGAATGGCAACAACCCTTATATCTGATCACTTAGGAACCAATCCTATAGTCACATCAGAATGGCTCAGCACTCATATCTAACATGTAAGGAACCAAATCATCTCACCATGACAGAATGGCTCAGCCCTTACATCTGACCATGGAAGGAACTTAATCCTCTCCCATGTCAGAATGGCTCACAGACTAATCACTTCCCTTTGGAGGGAACCTCGATCTGGAGAACACCAAGCTTCTCCCTAAAGTACTAAAACTTCACCATAGCCAATGGCTTCTTCAACACATTAGCTATTTGATCATCCATCGCAACATACTGGAGATTCACTACTCCCCTATGCACCATATCTCTGATATAGTGATACTTGATCTCGATATGCTACGACTTGTCATGGAACACTAGATTCTCTGACAACTTCATGCAACTCTGGCTATCACAATGTATACAACTAGCATCCAACTGGAGATCAAATAAATTAGACAGTAGCTTCCTCAGTCATACTGCCTCACAACTAGCTGAACAAGCTGCAACATACTCTGCTTCCGCTGTACTCAGTGCCACACAGGATTGCTTCCTACTAAACCAAGAGATCACACCTGATCCCATACTGAAGAAACACCCTAAAGTGCTCTTCCTATCGATGGCACTTCCTACCCAATCTGAATCAACATAACCCTCCAGGTTAATCTTCTGATTCACCTCGTACTTGAGCCCATAATCAACTGTACCCCTCAGGTACCTCAGAATATGCTTTGCAGCAATAAAGTGAACATTTCTTGGATATGTCAGGAACTGTCTCAAGGTGATTACAACAAAGCAAATGTCCGGTCTCATGTTCGTTAGGTACATCAAGGACCCAAGCATCTGACGATACATCATAGCATCAACCGAATCTGATGAAGCATCACTCAATAGCTTTAGGTTCGATTCCATAGGTGTGTCCATGGCTTTGCAATCCATCATCCCAAACCTCTTTAGGATCTCTACTACATACTTCCCTTGTCCAAGGGAGATTCCATTTGCACTCTGCCATACCTCCATGCCTAGGAAATAATGCATCATACCCAAGTCCTTCATTTTGAACTCGACAGCAAGCTTTCTCTTCATATCAGCAATCAAACCATCCATACCTATCACAAACAGATCATCTACATATAGTAGGAGCATCACTGGGTTGCCATCTTAAACCTTGTAGTACAGGTTGGAATCTGCTTTACTCTTGGTAAAGCCCAATCTAGATAGAAAGCTGTCAATTCTGTCGTACCAAGTCCTGGGTTCCTATTTCAAACCGTACAGGGCTTTCTTCAATCTGCACACATGAGACTCCTTGTCATGTGTCTCAAAACCAAGTGGTTTTTCTACATACACTTCCTCTTCTACTTCACCATTCAAGAAAGCAGTCTTGACATCCATCTAGTGTATCTTCCATTTCATCACTGCAGCTAGAGCAAGTACTTATCTGATGGAAGTGTATCTGGCTATGGTGTTAACACCCAAAAATGGTTAACTACCTCATCTACCCCATTTCATGGCTCATTCGTCCATTTACCTACCATATTTCCCTGAAAATCCCACTAAAAGCCTCCAAAAGGCCATAAAACCATCTTAAAAGGCTCTAAAAGGCCTAAAATGCCTCCAAAAGGCCCAAAAACCCCTTTTTCCTCCAAAAATAACCAAAATTCCTCCAAAAATATAAAAAATCCCCAAAAGGGAAGAAAAGGAATAAAAATAATGAGGAAAAAGGAGAAAAACCCTAAAAGGGCTAAAAACCCTAAACAAGCTGCCCTAAACCACATAGTTTCCAAAAACCATGGGCAAGCACTTCACCACTAAAAAACTATAAATAAATGGTGAAGCCCCCTCATTTCATATCCACAGTCATAGCATCCTTACTCTGCCAAAACATCTCGTGAAACCCTAGCTTACCATCAAGCTACTTCCATCATTGAGACCCCTTTTGGCCTATTTTCCACCATCGGAGCAGGAGAAGGACCAGCTCGGAGCTCGGAGCCACCGACATCGGACCAGCGCAACGGACTCCACCAACCTCCACATTGGAGGTAATACAAATACAAAACATTTTTTATACATCCTCTTGTCATTTTTACTTCCTGTCATTTACTTTTACTGTCTTAGCTTAGCTTTTTACTTTCCAGTTTATTTTTAGTTTAATCGAACTGCTACTAAGGATTCCATATTCCTTAGTAGGTGCTCATCAGCACAAGCTAGGGTGAAAACCCTAGCTACATATGGATGCAAAGGTTTCTTCATAATCTATTCCTTCTCTCTGAGAGAAACCCTGAGCCACAAATCTTGCTTTATATTTTTCAATGCTACCATCTGCAGCATGCTTGATCTTATAGATCCATTTGGAACTTCCCTTCTGGTCTTGGGACAACATCCAAAACATCATTTTTCATGATCGATTGGTACTCTTCGATCATAGAATCCTTCCATTCTTTCTGTTCTGCTGCTTCTTCATAACTGGAAGGTTCTTTATCAATGAAATCACATAGTAAAGCTACATGCCCGGAGCAGGATCTGGTCCTCTTTCTTTCACTATGATTATCTTTTGGAGCCCCATATCTTTCCACACCTTGGATAATTTCACGTACCCAAGCATGTTTCCTCTTATGAGGATTCTTCTCCAGAGGTGGATCTACAGGTCTTTGTGGTTCTTCAAATTCTCAATATTCTACTTGAGTTTCTTCGTTCATGGTTGTATCATGAATTCTGGGTGCTTCTACTTCTTCAGGTTCTTTAGCAGGTCTCTTTCTATGTTTGTTGTAAGCTGTTTCTTCATCAAATGTCACATCTATGCTGATTTCAATACTCTTGTATCTTGGGAAATATATTCTGTAAGCCTTCGATCTTTCAGAGTATCCCACAAATATACCCTTCTTTCCTGAAGGATCTAATTTTTTTCTCCTCTTTTGGAATGTGTATGTAAACAGGACAGCCGAATATTTTGAGATGTCTGACTTCTTGTTTCTTGCCAGAGAAGACTTCTTTAGGAGTCTTGTTCTCGATTACTCTATGTGGAGTACAGTTTTGTACATACACCGTTGTTCTGGAAGCTTCGCCCAAAGATGCATACGAAGATATTGATCATGAAGCATAGCTCTTGCAGCTTCCATGATAGTTTTGTTCTTCTGTTCTACAAACCCATTCTGTTTTGGATTATAAGGAGTGGACAACTCCCTCTTAATCCTTGATTCTTTACATATCTCTTTGAATTCATTTGAAGTGAATTCTCCACCATTATCTGATTGAAAGGTCTTGATCTTATTTTTAGTGTGATTCTTGATCAAGGCTTTGAATTCCTTGAACTTACTGAATACTTCGTCTTTGTTCTTGATGAAGTAAACCCATGTCTTCCTATAAAAGTCATCAATAAAAGAAACATAACATGCATACCCGCTTAGTCAGCTTGATGACATAGGACCGCATACATCAGAGTGGATGATTTCCAATATTCCTTTTGCTTTGCTTTTTCTACTTGAAAATTTCTTCTTTGTGTTCTTTCCTTTCACACATCCCTTGCAAACGCCATCATGTTTTGCTTGTATTTCTAGAAGACATTCAACAGCTTTGCTTGCAAGAGGTAGTGCTCTGTAATGCAGATGTGCAAGAATTCTATTCCAAATTTCATTTGGCTCTACTGTGTCATGGACCAAGGCTTGTTTTGGATGGACCTTCAATTTGTACAAACCTCCTTCTTGTTCACCAATCACTATTGCATCATCAATAGTCTTTCCTTTTGGCCACATGATGACTAGACCATCTATGAATGCAACCTTCATTCCTTTTGCATCTAATGCTGATATGGATAGAAGGTTATTCTTGAGTCCTGGAACAAACAATACTTCCTTCATTGTCATAGACTTTCTAGAGTCTAGCTTATAGGAAGATTCCCCACTACCTTTTATTGGATACTGGTAGTCATCTCCTAGCTTCACCTTGTGAGGTGATTCATGTTTTGAGAGTTTCATAAAGGATTCCTTGAATCCAGTCATATGTTTGGAAGCCCCACTATCTATAAGACAATCATCACTTCCATGAGTAATGTTTCCCATGAGAGCGGAAATCAAAACATATTCATCCTCGCTTGAAGAATCTTCACTTTCATATCTGGTTCTCTTCGATGAAGGTTCATCATCCTCTACAGCATGAGCATGATGTCTTCTTTTGTTTCCCTTCTTCTTGTGAGGGCTACTTTTGTTCTTAGGACAATCTCTATCAAAGTGTCCTTTTTCATCACATGTATAACAAATGAACTTAGATGTATCTATAGGTTTTCTAGAGTTATTCCTTTGATGAGAGTACTTACTTCTGTGATGGTTGGATCTGGGTTTCTTGGATTGTACTGTGAGAGCTTGATCTTCTCTTCTCGAGCTTCTATCCGAACTTCTTCTTGAGAACATTCTTCCCACAGTCTGCTGAACTTGACTAACTTCTTTCTAGCACAGATCCCTTGAATTAAAGAGTCCCATGTCCTAGGGAGACCATTCGATGTGGTCATTACAATTTCTGCATTCTCCACTTCTTCATCTACTGCTTCTAATTGTTCCTTGATCTGAGAAACCCTTGTGAAGTAATACTGGATGGTATCTGCATTCTGGATCTTCACATTCTTCATTTGATTCCTCAGAGTCATTTTCCAGTTTATGTTCTTCCCTTCAAACAATTTGGTTAGGGCATCAAACATAGCTTTAGTTGTCTTGAGAGAGGACACCTGTGGGATAAGGTGATCCTTGATAGAATCAGAAATGATCCTCTTTGCCATAACAAACTTCTTCTTATGTAAGGCCTTAGCCTCATCTCCCTATGGAACTGGAACCTCCTCATGGATGTAGGAGTCCAACACATTCTCTTCCAGGACCCGGGGAATCCTATACTTCCAAGCTCGGAAGTTATTAGCTCCCTCAAGCTTTTCATAAAGGTTGGTATGATGAGACATCTTAACTGAGAACCTCAAATGGAAATACAAAATATTTAGATCTTACCAGGTCAAGATGTTGGATCTGGATTTGGAGCTGAAATCTTGTAGTACTGGTTCAGGAGCAAATTAGGGTTTTGCTTTTTCAGAAATCTGTCCAACCAAATGATTTGAAATTGATCCGATAATTTTGATTTTGGGGAAAGATCAATCTAGGCCTGGGCTCACTAAAAAATTCCTCTTCTATGAAAAGCCCTAATTTTTGGTAGAAGTGTCGGGTCCAAAACTAAAAAACCTCAGAAGTGGATTCTGCTTCAATGGAAATATGCACCCTAAGGAGGAGAGTTATTCCACCTTACTTTTTCTGAAAAACTGTGGAGGAAAGTCCGCAAACTAGGAAGCCCTAGTTCCTGCAACTACACAATGTCTTCTTCTCAGGTTACCTCTGATACCATGTTAGCTTTTCAACATTAGGCTATCATTATTAGGATCTTTAGTTGAGAGAATAAAAATCACAACAATCAAACAAAAGAGACAATGAACACATTGCTTTTCCTCAGGGAAACCATAAATGGAGAAAACCTCGCAACTTCCTCAGAGATAGAATCAGCACCAAAATAGAAAATCCCTAAACAGTAAGTGATCTCTCCACAACAATAACCTTCTTCTTATCTAGCCCTAGTGTCTTCTCCTTCCTCAGCTATGCACTACACTTGAGTCTATATGTGATCTGTGATAAATAGAGAAGTCACTTCTCTATTTATACTGCTTCTTGGCATGACTAAAACCCTACTAGGGCTAACTTCACTAAGTGAGTCTAATAACCCTAGTGCCCCAGAACTACGGGGACTCTAACCCTTAGACAATAGGAGGGTTACCTACAATGACTTGAAATGACTCGTTTAGATTATAGATCCTCCCGATCGGAACATCGGAGCATGACATCATGACTCAATTACATAATAGACACATCCTGGAATAAACATCGGGTTACAAGACATAAGATACATAGATGAATACATTCTGAAGTTACAAATACATCATCATCACCAAGAGATTTTCAGAAAAATAAGTTCACTTACCTCCATTCACTGTTGGGGGTGAGTTTATCAGGTTGATCCAACTACTTTTAGTGTCCATCTTGAGGGGGGGGTTTTCCAACTAGGTTTTCCCTCTTTTCCTCACTTAGTTTGTTTTTTAGCATTAATGTACTAGGTGACCTATGGCCTTAGTTGTCGTGGCCCTATCATTCTTATGCACTTTATGTTTTCTACTCCTCCTGAGTATAGCTTAACGGGGGGTGTTGGAGACATTTACCACCATACACACTCATTTTGGTCAATTTGGCCTAGTTAAACCACTATCCTAAGTTTTATTGACTTAATTGACATCAAAGGAGCACTGGATGACATCAACATGAGCACACCCATGCCTACCTTTAGTCAAGGAGGCTAACTTATCCTTCTCCTACATTCGGGGAGGCTAACTAGAGCACTCCGGAGGTGATCTGACTGTAATTAATGCCCCATATTTCTAACTGATGGTTACAATAAGTTAAATAGAGCAGTGAAGGCACCTTCCTTAATTAAATTGATTATTTAATGAACTGGAGTAAATAAGGGCTCCTCCAACCACTTCTGATGGTCAGTTACACTTCAGTTAACCTCATTGGGGATCATTGGAGTCATTGATGTGCTACCACTTGTTAGTTGGCTTGCAGTGACATGTGCCTAAGATAATTTCAATTAGAATCACTCATTTATTGCACTTTGACTTTAGTTAGGGCTTAGTTGAGTCAATTAGGGTTTTGATCATGGTCAACTTGAGTGTTGACTGTGGCTTACATTTAGTTAAGCTAGACTCACTCATTCAATTCGAATGACCTCCTTGGGAATTCGAATTGCTTTGGAATTCATGCCTCTAGCATGATCATTGTATTGTATTATTCATTATTCATTTGATTATATAGAGCTACTACTTCCATTGCAGAACCACTTTGCCAATTTTATGATTATCTATCTATATTCTTTGTGAGACTGTGTTTTCAGTTCCTAAACCACCGTGACAAATTAATGGAAGGATAGAGTCGACGAGTGCATTGTATGGTTTGGGGCATGAGGCATGCTGAGCGACCTCGACGCAATTGATATTTACAGTGAATAAGAGTCCTCTATTCAGCCCACGACCATCAAAGAAGAATTCATGAACATGCCAGTTAGCTCATCTTCTATCCCCAAGAGAAAGCGGTAGGCTCAGAAGCCCAGGTCCACACCGCCGTAGAAGAGGCACACCTTCACTTCAGCTAGAGTGCAAGGAGAAGGGACTACATAGACTGAGCCGTAGATATCGAGAGCTACAGATTTTTCAGTGCCTAGGGTCATCTCTATTCATGATATCTTGGGATATGTCACTCCTACGCATCTGGGAGAAAATCCAACGAAGCCGACAAAAAATCAGAAGTACCCACCAAAATTTTTGTCGTTGCCCAAAGGGATTACTTGCTCGGTCAATATCATACCTTCGCTGACCAGGTTGATGTTTGAGGACCATGATTTTTTGTTACATAAAGATGTCTGGGATGAGCCCTATGAGTCGGTTATGACGGTGCCTGGTGCCCCAATTTAGCGGATTCCTCAACCTTGGGTGAGTGGGTTAGACCACTCTGGATTGTTGGGGGCTCATCAATATGCCTCATTTTTGGTTGCTGAATGAAGCCCATGCAGATGTTAAGCAACTCTTTTCCTGTTTTCATGGTGGGATGCTCTAGTTGAATACACCCATTCCTGTCACAGTAGACTTAATATGGATCATTACGGTATTTCAAAAATCCAGGGAAGATCCGCCACAGTATATCTGTGGCAGGGATACCGACAAAAATATTTCCAAGCATCTGAAGGAGCACCTTGGCTTACATAGAGATGGCCACTCCTACCATATTGATAGCATTAACTCATAAGCGGTGCGTATCGGGGCACGAATTTTGGTGAGAAAGGTTGTTCGAGGGAATCGACCAGTCGATTGCAACTTGGGCGTGGTTGGATGCACCCAAAAATGTGTAGACTACATACAAATGAACTGGTCCTTGTTCTTGCTTAACCAATTGCTTAAATATGCTCTCTCTACTCGGGATGGGTAGTCATTTTCATATAGTTGGCTATTATTTCTTATTGCACTTGTCGCCTGGATGGAACCCAAATATTACCAACCAATGGAAGTCGATATGGGGAAGGTGTGCCATGGTGCACGATATCAAAAATTATGGTGGGTTGAGGATCCCATTCGACAGGAAGACTGTGCAAATAATTTTTGGGTATATTGGGAAGCGCTTCAAGCTGCCATTGTCATAGGTCCTTGAGTATCTCCTTATGCAGCATCCAAGTATCAGTGGCTCATTTGATTCACTATCGGGCCACATTCCATTTACATTCAGGCACAACAAGATCTTGACAAGAAGTGGCTACCTATGGATTACAAAGTCACGGTTGAAGAATTGGATGCGATTGTTCAAGAGTGTTCAGATAAATGGCGCAACCCTATGAGTCATAAGGAAATTTCTAAGGAGCTGCCACTTGATGCCCCGGAAGAGCCTACCCAGAAGGAGCTAAGTGTTCATGACTCTAACAATGAGTCATCGACGAACCTCGAGGCCAAATAATAGCGCATGCAGGAGGATACATGCACCAAATGGTGATAGGAATACGATGTGGGAAGTGGTATCTCGTTGGGGATGGAGGACCAACTGTAGCGGCTCATCAAAGCGGTCACTGAATCCTTTGAGGCTATGACACAGGAGATCCTAAAGTCCAACCATGAAGAATTTGGAGTGGTAAGAGATAGGTTAAAATCCATTTTTGACATTGTTTCTAGGTAGACATCCATGAGACATGGGATGCAGGAAGTCCCCTCGATCAGCACTGAGTCCCGGGTTAGGAACGTTAAAGTTCCCCTGACTATGATTGACATGGGGAGTGAAGAAGTACACCAGTTATTATGACCAATCTAGAGTGTTTCTTTGGACCTGAACAAGTTACCAGCTCAAGCGCTGGTGGAGCTACAACATGTTGCTACTTAGAAGTGGGTAGATAGACAAAAGGAGCTGATGGATGGATACGTGCAGTCAGAGAGTGCAACCGAGAAGCTACAGTAGGAAGCAGAGGAGCTCCATTAGGTCAGGGTGCAGCTGGAAGAAGAGAAGGTACATGAAATATATGCATTAAAGGTGGTGTGGGCTAAGCTACAACATAAGGTTGTCGAAGAAATTATGGAAATGAAGAATGCACAAGACCACCTCATCATTGAGAAGGCGTAGTTGTGCACTAGTATTGGTGAGGTTGAGCAAGATTTCAACGAGGTGTGTCAACATATTTCTGAGAGCACGGTCAAGATCACCCTGGTCGATAAGGCCAGGCAACTGGGGGAAACTATTGTCCAGCTCTAGGACACCAATCTGTTGCTCAATTCCATGGTCTAACCAATGACCCTGGAAGAGCAGGTTGTAGAGTAGAAGGATTCCATTGAAGAGATAGCGGCTCAATTTGAAACCATGGAGCAAGAGGCCAAGTCAATCATGGAGGTGATTACGCAATTTTAGTGAAACATTTTCTAGGATGAACAGCTCGATCGGTTGAAAACACAGGTGCAAAAAGATGAATTCCAGTTGATGACACTGAAGATGTCACTGTAGGAAACTCTGTTGATGGTGCAGGTCATGTGGGCTATGGAATTGAAGGACCTACAGTAAAGAGCTTCCCCCACCCAGGAGCATTAACAAAAGCGTCGCACCCAATTAGATGAGTTTCAAGAAGTTGGTCAGAATTTGGTTGTTAAAGAAGTCGCAATGCTACAGGTAGTGCAAGAGAGTCGACAGATGGTCGATGACAAGGCTAGGTAAGAGCACCATGTGCATCAATTTTTTCTCAATTGTTAAAGTGCTACCGAAAAATTCTAGCTGCAGGTTCGAGAGATCTCACAGCAGTGCAAAGACTTCAAGGACAAGACGTCGGCGTATACCCTGTAAACCTGATGTGGCTTAGGGACGAGCCACAAGACTATGTTGGGGGCCTGTAGGAAGGGGTTTTGGTAAGTGAGTTGCATAGTGTCACAAAAGATGTGCAAGCTCACGTGACACTGCGCAAGGCCAAATCAGCGCGATGGGCAGAAAGATAACCATTTTTGAATATTTAATATATTATTTGACCAATTTTTGTCGCCATAGGTAATTAGCGGTAAGAATTTAGTTAGAAGTGGACCTTCAATGTAAAGGTGCAAGCCAATACATAGAACTAATTTTGCAATTTTAATAGACATCATGATACCTATATAGTGACAAGCAAAGGAGAATGATTTATTTTATCTGCGATCTGTCTGATTTTTGGGATGTAATTGGTCTCTTGCTATGGATGAATTATTTGTTTGGATCTGTTGCACAGAATGAATATGACATAATGGTTGTTGCATAAATCTTGTCTTGGTTTTACTGTTTTCTTTGTTGCGTAGAATGAATATGACATAATGGTTGTTGCATAAATATTGTCTTTGTTTTACTGTTTTCTCTGTTGCGATATCAATGAGAAGAGTGTTGAATTTTTTATGATGATGTTTTGATCTATTTATGTTGTCATTCAGTTATGATTTACTGATGATGCTATGATCTATTCCATCTTTGTTATGATGTTGCTGAGATCTCTTCCAATTCTATTACATTTCTGATAAATAATGGTTAAATTTGTTTTATATTGTTGTGTTGATACTGCTGCAACAAATGAATGTTGCGATATGTTATATCTGTAGTGATGAAGATAGATCATGATCACTATCTTAGTTTTGTAATCTGATGTTTATGTTGCTTTATCTCGTCGGATGCCATATCTTCCCTTCTCACTGCCAGAAACTTGGTTTCGATAGCTCTCCCTTGAACATCTCGGGTGAGGCTTCATCCATTCTGTGGATTTTGCTGGGTAGGGTAAAACCTATCTAGGTCGATTCTCAAAGAGAACACACGGGTTGGGCATCGACATGGTGAGAACCACTACCGACGAGGCTTTGTTGGTGGTTTTTCCCCAACAAATAACCTAGAGAGATTGTTCTCGTACAAAAAGTTGCACCTTAATATAACAAAAGCATTGGAAATTGAAAAAGACAAGAGAATTTAAACAAACCCTAAACCCTGGTTGAACAAAACAATTCAAGTGATTGATCATTCATCAAATTGGTTTTTTTAGCCAGATGCAAAAAACACTGAACAATTGTCATCAGACAAATATTGTACCTTCATATAACAAAAGTGTGGCTTGGTGAAAGCAACAAGGGAAGCTACTCTAAAAAAAATGGTCCACCAAGACATTTTGTCAATTTATAACTACATGTAAATATGTTTGGAAAGATACACTAATTTTAATGGAGATTGAGTCTAAAACAAAATGGCACATTAGTTAAATTTCAAGTTTAAAGCAAAACAACATATAACATATCAAATTAATAAAATATCTTCAAGTTTAAATCAAAATGGCATATAAAGATAGTTTTGAAAAAAAAGTAAGTCAAATATTATACTTATATTTTTCAATAAAAGTAAGTCAAATCTTATACTTCACCTCATAATAATACAAGTTTATGGAAAAATAACAGATAACGTATGATTTTTTTTTTTCAAATAAGGTATGAAATTTTTTTTCTTCCAAACATCACTTTATGTTGGGCACTTTATAATTCACTGGTTTAAATCTAGATTTTCGTTCGTCCCATCGACCAGAGCGGCCAAACTTAAATCTAATAAGAAACATATGAAAAGACATAAAATCGACAAACCTATTCTCAATATGACCAGATTCAAAATGAAACAGTCAAACAAGGTATCATAAGGATTTTTTCAAATAGAAGTAATTCAAAAAAAATTCCTTTCCATATGAACAAATTAGAGATTAAACATTCAAACAAAGTATGAAAGAGATTTTTCATATAAAAGCAATTCAAATCTTAAAAATAACCAAACAAATCCATTCCTTTTATGTAGAAAAAATATATATGTATATATATTCAAAATGCTTAAAGTTAAGAGTCAATAATAACTCTACCTTTGTATATGACCAAATTCAAGTGTGATGCAAGATTAAGGAACTCCATTAAGATAAAATAATGGGTTTCTTAATTGTTTTGTATTTTGTTTCTGTTTCACTGTTCAAGTTCAATCTCATTTAATGCGTTTGATGACAACCACATTTTCCACATTTAATGAGTGAGATGATAGCCACATTTTCCAAAGAAGGTAATTCCTGAGAAGATAATATTTAAATCAAGACATAAGAATAGTGATGTCATTCGAGAAGAATCAACAGAAGGAATAGTGATGTCATTTCCCTGTAGGATATACCTTTTAGGTTTCAGACTGTATTTTTTTTCAATTTTTAGTTGAAATTGTCATTGATATATATTGTTGGAATTGCATAGTTTCCAAATGAAAGTGTTCAAATTGCATTAGGTTTATATGAAAGGGTTTTGATATACATTGTTATAATTGCATAATGGAGAAATGAAACCATTGTTAAAGTTGCATTGTCGATATATAAAAAATAGGTTTTGAGAGGCTAAGTCCATTTCTATAATAAAAAAATACAATTTAAATAATGAAAAATTACAAACATCATTGATTCCTTTAGGATGGATCATATTTTTTTTATCATTTTTGTTCGGTGATGAATTGAGAATAACTCTCCCACGAAAAAATCATTAGCAAAATTCTTAGAAATGAGACTTCATAATCATTTCTAAGGATAAATTTAAACTCAAATAACAATTTTGTAACTCGAACAATTGATCAATTACATATAAACATCTTGCATTTTTTTGTTTGTTATAATGACCTAATTATGATCAAATATTGTCCAATTACATATTGAATTGAATTAAGCATTAGCATTCAATAGATTTCAACCTCAACTTAACCATCAATATACACACAAACAATATTCATGTTTAATAAATTATAGCTGTATGTTTATGCTGCTATTTATGATCATAACAATAAGTAGTGAGATGGATCAATGTGATTCTAATTCACAAAAAAAACTCGGTATAAAAATCCACATATATACTTGCAACTGCTTTTGCAAAAGAAAAACCTTGAATCATCCACTCAGATGTTCAACATATAAATAAATAGAAGGGGATTGTTTTATATAACTTACAGATACATATATAAGTGAACTCTGGAATTGAAATTCTTAGGGAGACTGATCCAATCTACTTTCAAGACCAACTGCAATACTATTGATTCCATTGTGTCCCTTTGAAGGATCAAAGGGAGGAATTGGAGAACCTTTGGGAAAAATATGAAACCATGGATAAGATGATCTCGTATCCATAGATACCACATTTTCATTCTTGGGCTTCAATGTAGTAGTGGTGAGACTGGGAATTCCCTTGAGTGTTCTGCGCTTTATTTGATAATTATATCGATCGTCAAGTTCGGTAGAGGCCGACATCCAAGCAACCGATAGAATAGTGGGAAATAACAACAAAATAAAAACAATGTATAATGCTATAGGCCTTGGCCATTTGAGCTGAGAGCATATCCACATAAGATTCCAAATATTAATTACCTTCAATGAATTGATCGAGCTCAATATTATCGAGTTTGTATAAAAGAGTGATATGATTCCAAACATAGATTTTTCTTATTCTCCTTGCAACATTAAGTATCATTTGTCGCGACATGCCAATGCAGAGCTGCAGATTTTGGTCCATGTTGAAATTTCAAGGCTATTTCCATTCAAATATGTGATTTGTTGTCATTACTGAATGCATTGATTGATTCAGATATATTGAAAAAACTATCCCTTACATGACACTGAATAATTATTTCATTAGATCCTTTCAAAATATTTCACTATTTAGAAAGAAGCAACAAAAGGAATTGTAGAAAAGAAAGTTTGAAATATGTCATTGGCTTCAATCCTAAAGGTGGTGTTAGGATGTGTCATGTTTTTTATGTTTTGGACATTGGTAGTATTTCATGCAGTGCCATTCCTTCTGATTGGAAGGAAAATAGGATCACTTCTAGGGACAATGTTTATGGTCATATTTTTAGTCATCTCACTAAATCAATCCTAAAAATCCGTTGATCTTCTGATTCCAGGTGTCTTGTTTAGGATGATGGTGGTGAGTATATACTTGGAAAGGGCATACATGTTCAATTATTTGACTCAACTCCTCTCATATCGTAGCATAGGTGGCATAGATTTATTATGCAGAGTTTCTTTTGTTGCAGAAATTGCAAGTGCTCTGTTAAGAAATGTCACATATTGTGTTATATTCACATAATTATTGTTGAATTTGTGCATGTATGTAATGACCTTTTTTTTAATTTTGGATAAATGCACAAATTAGGAAAAATCCGAGCTTAACTAGTCATGACTCTAGAGGGTTCCAACTTTTACTGAATGGTCCCGAATTGGAAAGGAGATGGTATGGTGAGTATTAAAACATACCAAGGTGTTTTATGGATACTTTGTATCATACTTTATACTTCTGAAAACTTGTTTGGGGCTAATGATAGAAGGAAAAAAATTACTAGGAAACTATGTTCAAATCCCCCCAAGGGTGATGGCCAAACTAGCTCTCCAAATCAAGTGCAGCCCTCCCAAATTTAAGAACAGATTATGGGAATGAGTATAATAAATAAATAAATGTACTTAATCATGCTTATTAATTTCTGAAAATGGATAATGGTATGCAACATTTGTAGGGTAACTTTCAGTGAAATTGCTTATGGGGAAATTCCATAACTAGCTTTATTTTGACATATGAAAGGTGGAGTTAAAGGTTCAGATCAGGATGTGACACATAGGGACCATATACAGAATACAAATGGATTCCCAAATAGTATTAAACACCACAGATATCCCTTCATACACATCTGGTATACAACTCATTCAGTATAACCATAAAATACATGAAAACTAGTGAATTAGTAGCATGGAATTGCAAGAGTTTCACATATGTATTTCAACCCACATAGCATAGGTAAATGAAATCACAAAGTAACATATTGTATATGGATGTCACAAAAAATTCAAACTCATATAACATACCTCATACAAATCTAATACAAGATCTTCAAGATTGAAGTTAAAGTCATGGAAACTAGTGATTCAATGGCATGGGAATGCAAGCTCTTCACACATGAGTTTATTGGATTTCAAACCAAAGAGTATATGGAAATTAAATTACATATTAATGAATAATATATGGTTTTCCAAACATCATCCAACTCATATAATTCCACTCATACAAATCTGGTATTAAATTACTTCAAGATTCAAGCCAAATCCATGAAGACTAGTGATACAAGGACATGAGTATGCACGATTTTGATACATGTATATATAAACAGATCCATCCATCATATATTGATTCCCCTTAATCATAAAATTCATCTACATATCCTCATACAAATATGATATAAAGCTACTTCAATATTGAAGGCAAATCCACTAAAACTAGTTATTCAAGAGCATAGGGAATGCGATCCTTTCATACATATATTTATGATATTTAGAATTACAGAGAATATGTAGATTTTATTACATATCCATGAATCATTTATCAAATATTGGGCATCAACTATCGTCAAAAAGGTGCAAGAATCACTCCAACAAGTGCACCATCAAATGAGAGTGTGGGGGAATGGAGAAGAAGGACTGAGAGAATGGGGAGATGGTTAAGAATTTGAATGTATGGACCTTCAACCTGAAAATAAAACTCCTACATTAATATCCCACAATATTTCTAAATGGACTCTCCATCAACCAACTTGGAAAGGAATCCAACTCCCTCTAAATTGGTTCACTAGCAGGGTAAGTGTGCACTGACTATGCAATGGACAATAAACAACTCTCCAAAAATTCCAAAGGAAAATTAACAAATGATCAAAAGATATTCTCCTTCCTCATGAAATTATTTTATCAAATTCATGAGTCCTCCTAAGGTTGTATTTCCCTCCATAATCTTCCTCCAACTCATCTTAGTGGTTTAGTAACTCTCACGACACTTGTCTTCCTCTTCATGCTCCAATTCTTTCCCCAATCCGAATGGATGCCTATAACTCCCAAATTCGACCTCTTGGTGGCTATTTTTATCCCTAACATGTCAGATATGTCATATGTCATCAATCAGGCCTGAATTTATCATACTTGTCATAGAATCTTCCATCATTTGTTGTCATAGAGTGCAGAATCTCCTTCCAAGAGGCACACCTTGTCTTCTAGTTTCTTCCTCTTCCATGGGAGTTACCCTCATTTTCCAATTAGAATTCCTTGGATAATTATATGATATTTGACACCAAATTACCGTCCAATAATTTTATATTACCCATGTGTTCGAATTTGGATGAATATCAAGCCAAGTGTGCGGGGAATCTAGTCACCCAAAGGATTCACAAGCTTCCAAGTGTCTTCACGAACTGATGCCACCTTATTTTCTTAGTATTTATCATTTATGTTAACTAATTAAATGTGAATATGGTAAGATAAATTTATTTTGGGTCCCATATCCCCTTATTACAAAATTTAGGTCTCCATCTCAACCTAGGAAACTAGTAGGTTGGTGAAACATTACTTGCAAATAGCCTTATTTGTAAATTATTTAATTGGGGATATGACAAGGAAGAAAAATCTGCCTCCTCTACCCTTCTTATTGGATCTAGCATCCAGTGAAAACATTGGGTTTGCTGCAATTCCAATTTGGAATCCGTAGAATTTGGTAATTGCAGTACTGAGCAAAATTTCCTTGAGCGGATTCCTCAAGTGAATTTTTCCTCCATGCTTGTTGGGGTTGTTGTGAATTCTTTCATGCTATTAGCCCAAAGAATTGTTGAACTACCTTAACAACTTTTTGTCATTTTTATCATCTCCCGAGACATTTGATGTATAGGTACGACTACAGTTGATTGAGTTGGTGGGTGAAGACCAGTCAAAACACGCAGAAGTAAACCTTTCGGAGACCAAGGGACATGCGGAAGCACATCATTGGGTGGAGGTATGATGATGGTTGCTACAATTTTTCAAAACCGAACCTCACGGAATAATGCCTAATGACGCAACTAACTCTTTCCCTTTACACTTCCCCTTAAGAACTTTTGGAATACTCTCCTCCCTACATAATCTACTCTTCTACCTGACATTGGTCACTTATGTTGATTCTCTCTCATCACTACCCTTTATGACTTGTCCCATACATCAATTTCGTATAAGGCTAGATTGTGAAGTTAAGAATAGGTTATCATTATTATTCGTATTAGTATTAATATATAATTGTTTTAGAATCCTCCTCAAGATATTATAGAGTCAATTGGATGCCCCTGTGAATGTTTTCATCAATAGGAAATGATCATGAACTTTAGCAAGACTAATTTCATGATCTTCAATGCATCTAAAAATGTTATAACAAACCCACACTTAAAAATTATTTGGGGTCCAATTCACTTGTCCTAGCTCAATTTGATGAATGCTACCCAACTCTGACTTACCAAGGGGTATGTGGGGTAATTTACATATATTTTGTTTGGATATCACATCTAAGATGCATCTTTTAAACATGATCATTAAACCAATATATGCGGTCCTAGATTACTGCCATTTCATTACACTTGCATAGAGTGAATTCATTTCCTCATGCTACGATAGATATTAAATGCAGGTGAACAATCCCACAGTACATTGTGCAAGATGAGTTGGGAATCTTTCTCAAACATCTTGAGAGAATATACACACACTTTTTTTCTCCATATACCATGAAAATTTTGAAAACAAGGTGTGATAGATAAACCTACTTCACCCTTTGCTTTCAATGAAGATCGACTCTTTCTTATAAGAAAAGACATTAATTTTTAGTCTTTAAAGCCTCCTAATTTCTTTAGTCCATTGAAATCTCTAACAAGTGCCTCCATTTCAACAATTATTTGGTTTCTCCTGGTCACCTTCATCCCCTCGAACATGTGATCAACAAGGTCATCAAGGACTACACGTATCCACATTACATACAAGGCAATTGAATCTCCCCATCCCAAGGTATTTTCCCTAAACTTGGACCTTTTTTCTTCGATGAAGGTTTCCTCTTTTGTTCCTCTTTCCCATCATGATGTAGACGAGCTTGGTTCTTTTAATCCTCTTCACAAGTTGATTCTTTGAAACCTCCCCATTTCTTTAGTCCACTGACATCTCTATCGAGTGCCTCCATTTCAACAAGTATTTGGTCACTCCCAATCACCTTCTTCCCATTGGACAAGTGATCAACAAGGTTGTCAAGTACAACATCTATTTAAATACATATGGGACAAGTGAATCACCCCTTTCAAATATCTTTTCCCTAAACTTGGCCCTTTAGCCTTCAATGAAGATTGCCTCTTTCCCACCAAGATGGAGACAATTTTGGTTCTTTTAATCCTTTTCATTACTTTATTCCATTGAAATCTCTATTGTCCGCCTCGACCATTTTGGTAATTTTTTGGTCGCTTATGGTTGCCTTCTTCCTTGTAGACAAGGAATCAACAAGGTTGTTAGGGACAACATAGAGGATGGACTCCTTCTAGTGAGGTCAACCTATGTTTTGTTGGTAAATGAAGCTTATGCCAATCCCAGTTATGATAATGATAATGGAATCGGAACCAATAGACATCCTTCTTCAATAGATCCAAATAAAATAGAAATACTAGATATAACATTATTGCAAACAAAACACATATCAAATTATGGAAAAGTTGGATATGTTTCTCATAAAAAGGTTGTTTAAACTCACAACTTGGATGATAGGAACATGTCAGTCATGAATCCTATTAAGATACATAGCATCAAAGTATATTAAGACAAAACCACATTCATATAATGCTAAAATATATGAAATACTTATCTTCCATAAAAAGAATGAATTTTCCTTTTATTTAACCTCATTTAATAATTGTGTTCCTCATTGGAGTGAGCCTCTAACCTATGCAGAAATTGATTGAATTGGTTCTTTTTCTCGGATAAGAAAAGTGCTGTGGAAATAAAATTCCATAGCTTCTTTATTCAGGATACCAAATCGATTGTATCATTCTTGAAAGAAACCGTGCTTTTGTGCATCTAAGAAAATCACCCTCTTTCAAGAGTTTGTATTGTCACAAGTTTAGGATCCGGAGACACTGGAATCTAGTAGCAACGATATGGAGATCAAGTCGATAGGTGTCAAATTCATAATGGAAATTGAATCTCCCCTTCCCAACTCTTTAACCTAATATGTACTTCTACTTGGATAATTTTCTACAAGTGAGGGATGGTCTTGTCATTTGCTCCAAGTGTGCTCAATGTCATTGGTCTCATGGCCTTAGGCTTCCTACTCATCAACAACCTAGATTGTGACCTCATCAACTGTGTATTTATTATGATAATTAAATCTAATGGGAATAGAGAATATATCAATTATCCTCGAAAGCTTATTCTCTCATTAGATTTTAATTGAGTACGATAATTACATCTCGTGAGAGTAGAGGATATGTCAATTATGCCATCTATAAGAAGCAGAGTCTAAGAAACAATCCATCTTCAAGTGCCCTATATGTTTCATGACTCGTAAGATCCTTCTCTATTTCATTTCTTACCCTAATGATAGGTTCTTGTCTCTATACAAGCATGAGGTGATGGATCTCAAACAATTGATCTTGCAAATGTCTTGCAGGGGCTTCCCTATCAAACTAATTACCTCATTTTTCAACCTACATCACTGCCCATTGGTATTAAAATATATGTATATTATCAGGTGCTTGGCACAAGAAAGAATAATGAATAATGTGCAAATCGTCACCCTAAGTCCAATCATGCCATCCCAATGGAGGGACGAAGGAGTACTTGTGTTTAACATGGACATGATTGGAAAACACTGTCGAACAGACCCATATTTTGATATTATTTCCTTCAACTTCAACGATTAGGACCATCTCCATGCAAGTCCCATGTACTCCTCCAATATCACCCAACAAATCCCTCTCAAGCTTCGACATTCTCTAGATGACATCATAGACAATATATTGATACCTTCTAAGTGAATGATGTAATGGATAGTACTTCCTCCCCTTCAGTCTCTACTTGTCTCATTCTATCAACGTCTAATTACTAATAGATATTTTTTCACTATTTCTTATCTTCTTTAATGTATCTCTTTTTTGCTGCACATCGTTTTCTTTATCCTATTCTTTTGTAGTAGCCTAGAGCACTCCTTCTATGTATATCAACATGTGTACTTCCTTGTCCCATTGGCATACTCTTCTGGTCATATATTGGAAAATAATAAAATCATTTCATCATCTTATCAACATTCCATTTTAATTCACTATGAATTTCTATCCGCCTGAACCCCGCCAACGAAGGACAAGCAGGGAGATGTAGCAGGATCCACCTACATGAAAAATGAAGAATTGTAATTAATGGGAAAAAACATGGCCAATAGGTCCACAATAGACAACAAACAAGAAATGTCGACATGGGGTTTCTGCAATTTCACACATTCCCTAGTAGTGAAATGATTGAGATGACACAAAATACACCCATAAGATCCCCCATAAAATAGAAAATTATTTCCATTTCGAAATGTGTGTAAGAGAAGCTTTAGCTAATTTATTTAAGATAACTTAACTAAGTTCACCGATGACAATTTATTTTCATAAATTTGTTAAGGACACTGTGACGGTGAAGAAATAAAAGCTAAGGTAAACCTGGACGCTATTGTGAAAATATTGACACATGGCTTAAGGAAAAACAAAGCTGAGAAAGAGGATTGAGACAAAAGTTTTCATTAATTGTCCAAAACACTATAACAATCATACTTCAATACAAATACCATACTCAAAAAATGCCAATTACAACTCCAAATCTATTAAATATGTTAAGAACCTTTGGGTTAGCAGAAAACTAACAAAAAATTTATCGAGTTTATTAAGGAAAACAATTTCTCTTTTGTGAAGGCATTGGACTACCCAAATCTGTTAAATGGGTTGAGAATCTATGGGTGAGCGGAAAAATGAAAAAAAGGATTTTTTGGGTTTATTAAGGTCTACAATTGCTCTTTTGTCAAGGATTTGACAAAAAAGACAACATAATTCAAAAGGATTGTTTGTTGGACTGCCAAAACATCATTATCAACTTCCAAACTGCTGAATGGAGTTTAAGTTCAAGACATGTGTTTCAAGCCATGGCTAAGTGTGCTAGCAAAGTGACTTGCTCTTCAAGACCTTAAATACCTTACAAATTGGTATTCGAAGTTCTTGTTCGGAATATGAACAATTGTTATTTTCAAGAAGACATACAAGACTCATGACATCCATTAACAAATTCATTGAAGCTCATTAGTTGGACACGAATATTGAATTGGAAACCAACATTGTTATCCAAATCATTTATTTGTGTTCGGTAGCCAGCAGTGCCATGTGGAATACTTATTTCCAGAGGTCAGTTGACCCTGAATCCATAGGACATGCTTATTACAACCCTCGTTTTTTTTGGGTCTCGTTTTATTTCTTGACTATGCACTTATTTTATCTTTTGGGCCTGCAAACTACATTCCTCAAGCACATAAAACAAACAGTCACTCAAGATAACGAGTTTAATTCCCACAAAAAGGGTTTCCAACGTACACATAGCTAAACAAATGCAACCTGTCAACTAATTGAAACACAATGAAGGAGATATTAGTAAGTACCAACAAATGATTTGAATCCTTCAACAATGACCATACCCTATCAATACAAATGCAACTCAAACATACAGATCTAACAAGACCAGTTAAATGCTTACCTTCCTGATGCTGCTGGGAGAAGCTGGTCATCATTGTGAAAAGCAGAACTTGGAGAGATATTAGCACGGAAAATTTATCATTATTATTGCTATTATTATGAGCTCCTTGCATATTTCTCCAAGAGCACCTACTTCACTCCAATAATTCCATCTCCCCTTGCTCACAGAAGTCCGCAAAGCACACAAATAAAAGCTTTAGATCCTCCTGCTCAAATTCCAACTTTTATTCTTTTCTAACAAACCCTCGTTCAATTCAGAGCTTCAAATGTAGAATAGATACTGAGTCTCGTCCACACCGTGCCTTGCCCTTCAAAGAAGCTTCTTCTTCGTCATGATCAAACCCTTGCTGTAAAAAAGCAAGAAGGGAGAAGTAGAACTAATAACTAGTTAGGACACACAGAAGCGAAGACGAGAGGACACGCTGACGCACATCATTCACTGGAGGGACGGCGAATGTTACAGTTTTTTTGAACCCAACCTCAGGGAATAATCCCTAACGACGTAAATATCCATACCTTTATTATAAATGAAATCAATCTAACTACCACTTCAAGTCAACTTCTAAAATATAATGGTAAATTCATTTTTTTTACACAATCACCTTTTATCATTAAAATTACTATAAATAATTATCCAATTCACTCATTATACATCCACCTTTTTTTCCTAATGACAAGACTGAGTTACCACTCCATACTAACTCTTCGAATAATTCATTTTCTAACTTTCATCCTTTCCCATAAAGTAACAAAATAAAGTTGGATAACTCTTCAAATTTATATATAATTAATTCATTTAATTGCATTTCCCTTTGATTTAGTCAAAGATTTTATATATTTATTCTCCACAGGGTTTGGCTTCCTTCTTTTTACATTTATGTTATACGAACACCCTTCTT
Organism: Pseudotsuga menziesii; assembly: GCA_001517045.1. Taxonomy (NCBI): domain Eukaryota; kingdom Viridiplantae; phylum Streptophyta; class Pinopsida; order Pinales; family Pinaceae; genus Pseudotsuga; species Pseudotsuga menziesii. The sequence goes on along the minus strand of LPNX010732788.1, from coordinate 111,662 downwards.
TATATATATGTATACTTCTTAAAAATTACATATTATTTAGGATGATATAATTTTTTTTTAAAATGTATTCATTATATCTTTTTCACGTGAATCCTAATAAAATCCTATTAAATTTATAACATTCCTCAATTCTTAATATGTATATTAAGTAACTTTCCAATCTTCTTATATATATATATATATATATATATACTTACTTTCTTCGACACTCTCGTTAGTAAATGTGTGCTTGGGCACTCTTGTTTATAAAGGCACGCACGGAATTATTGATTAATTTTAAACGAAAGACGGGAGGGAAGAAACTTTCACCATGCAAAAGGCCAATAGAGTTTATAAGATAAGTTTTCTAAGATTGGCTACCCTTCTACATAATATTATTATATGAACTTAATCCATTAGTCATGCATGCGTTTAACAATGTAACTTAATAGATGTGTGTTTGATTTTGGGAGGGCTTCAACATAAAAAATAAGTTTAAAGCCCAACACTTTGACCTATAAAAAAAAAGAAAATTTAACCTATATAAATAACGAAAAGCATTTAATCTCCTAATTCCACCTTAAGAATTTCACGATATATGTATACAATAAGCACTTACCATATGCCGTATGCCGATGATGAATTCGATTCTTTATCTTCATATATATGTTTAAACACCTAACCCATAATGTGCATGAATCCATAAGTATACACAAGAATCATTAATGGACTACTCTACAAATGCCAATTTCCTAAATGCTCGAGCTAACTGCGCGACATCATGTGTCGCAGGCTACCTCCACCATGAAGCTAGGAGACCAATCACATAAGGTCAGGGATTCAATCTAAGGATCTATAGCAGAGATGCATATTACTTGAACTTCTCGCTATCAGGAATAAAGTTAAAGATTCCCTACAACAATCGTAGCAGGGGTTCGCGGCTCCACGCAATCCCTTGGAAATCAACACATTATTTAACAATGATTGGATAGTCACAACTAATACGTGACGCCTTAGCGATTCAGTCCTAAGTGTTTTACAGAATCAATTACCCCAATAAATCCTCATTACCGAAGCAATCTACAATTGGTGCATCACCAATCGTATCTTACGAAATGCGGGCAAGACTCCAAGATTGAGGTTCCTCTAAGAAATAAGCAATTCAAAATAGATATCGACGAACATGAGTTTTTTTGGTTGTAGATTTATAGCATTTCAACAACACAGTTCACCTAAAAGTATACAGTAACGTTGTACGCTTTACAATCTACATTGCGTGCATTCTGATCTACATTGAGAATTCCGGAAATTTGCATATATACAGATTCATAATTTAAGAATTTCTGAATTTCGGTAATTGTTTTTTCTAAACTGCTTTGGTTTACATTTCAAGATCTAGTGCAGAGATGAGGACGCAACCACGAACCCCATGCTTGAGCATTTGAACTATGTTCTGATACCACGTCTATCAACCCTCCAAGGCGTCCTACCAAAAAAACTATTATGCTTGCATATAAATAAATGTATATATAAAAAAGAAGTGAAGAATATCCAATTTTTTTAAAAGAAGTTACAAAATAGGTAAGGATATACGACATTAACAAATATTAAACTGATCCACATGCATCCATTGAATTAAGCTATTCCCATTTTCATCGGTAACATTAACAAATTTAAAATACATGTTCATATCCTTGGCCGTTGTCGTTTGAGGACGAGGTCGAAGGTTGTTTTGTCGTCTAGCTCAACCGCAGTTGCAGTCGTTGGATTTCCAATCATGCTAGATCCATCAGTTTCCTCCTTACCATACCCAGACATGCACTCTCCTTCCCTTAGGACCCTCGAGCTCAATGGGTTGGAAATAGCTTTCTAGCAATGGAAGTATGATGTCTGGCTGCTGCTGGGACGATCCCAACCTCTCTCACATCATACTGAACCACACCCTTCCACAGCCACCTCAGAGCTACCAAGTGCTCAAAACTATGGCAGGTCCAAAAAATCCCCCTGAGCTCTTTCTTTCTTTCGGCTTTTATTAACCATTTTGTTAATTCCCATGCATCCCATGCACCACTTTCACTTAACCCTTCAATTTAATTAATTAATTTATTTATTTATTTAAACCTACCCACCTTTTAGTTATTATAGGTTTTCTAGTTCTTTTTCAATTAGTTAGAATTTTACTTTAGTTCAAGTTCCTTAATTTACTCTTTTAACTGATATCTCAATTTAACTTTATTTCATTTCCTTATATATATGTTTTGTTTTATTTTATTTATTTATTATTATTATTATTATTATTTTAATCGAGCTTACTACAATTTTATTAAAATTCTTTCTAAACATTTTGTTAACCCCTTGATCAAAAATTGATGTTGATTATTGCCACATTCTCGTCGTAACCAAGATTATAATGTTCTATGCTTATCGCAAGCCCTTCCGATAATTCCCACAGGAGGGGAGTTTGTATGACGGATGAGCCAATGTTACCTCAATCTGCCTACCTTGTGGAGGGCCAGATGGTTCATGGGGATTAAGGTCGAATCCTTATTGCATGCCCCCCTTAGCACAATTCTCGTGAGGGACCGACTCGCGACCTACACTAATGTCACGTGCATCTAATGAACTGGAGTTTTCCTCACTCTATTCGAAGCTCATCATGCCGTCAAATTTTCTAGTCTTACCAGTATAATTTTTCATCCCCATCACTTGATGTGGATCGATTGACAATCACAATCCCATCATCTACACATAAAACGTCATGTGCATCAAATCTTATAAACATGATTTCAAACATAATATGAATATCGAATTGACATTAACTGTCAAAGGTTCTTGACTCCTCCAAAATCCATGCACATCATACCTCATGTGCATCCAACACATCTCAATTAAATCATATCATAAACAAGATTGATATCACCTGCCATAGTTTTTGTCTCAGCTAGAGTCCTTGTATATTAACACTTCCTTGCATTTCATGTACCTTCCTTTCTTGTCACACTCAAAATACCATCACACTACATGTTAGATATCACATAAGTTTTTGACTCAGCTAGAGTCCTTGTATATTAACGATTCCTTGCATTTCATGTACCTTCATTTCTTGTCACACTCGAAATACCATCACACTACATGCTAGATATCACATAACTTTTGTTAGTCAGTCATCCCTATAAAACATTATACAACTTCAAATTCTTGGTGATAACTTCACATGATTCTTTATTCACAAAAATCATAATATAACTGTATTTACAATTGACTGGTGTTGACATCATATTCATATTCATAATTTCCTCATCATGTAATCAATATGTCAGATAATTATTCTTAAGTAATTTCTCATTAGTAATTAATTGTCTCACACATTTCCAAGTCATCTGAAAATGGATTCCCTCAAAGAATAAGTATGATACATAGTTTTAGTGCTGAACCCACCTATAAGCAGGTCATTCATCACTGCATGCATTCAAATAATAGTTATCCTAATCTCAAGAGTTGGGATAAAAATAGGGTGCTACACAACGCATCCTCACATTGAATTGAAAATGCCCACTATTACAAAATGAGGAATTAATTACTACGTGACTAAAAATTCTAGTTATCACAGGTTTTTCAAGTGATTTACTACTAAATATGAGCAAGTTTGATTCACTCAACTATAAATGAATAAAATAATGACTAATTTAGTCACCAGTTAACAAATATGACTAGATAATAAGTGACAGAGTTAAAAATGATTAACATAAATGTCCAATTTAGTCATGACATAAAAAATGACTAGCTAGAAGAATATGAATTAGACATTTATGTTAGTCATTTTTTATTGTCACTCCAACAATGACAAATTGTAATTTTGGCGATGAAGTGTTACAATTACTAAAATTTGACACTACAGATAGATTCTCTCTAGATCCATCTGCGGTGTTAAAATTTAGTAAATTGTAACATTGTAGATGGATTTGTGTCACAAAGGGTATTTGATGAATTAGTCCTAATTAATATAACCCATAAGTTAATTTGCATAGGATAAGTACAAGAACATGCCAACCATATTGCTACATTCAATATCCCTGGCCATTTTGTATACCTTATAAGATTAATAAAGTGAGATCTAGACCACCCAAGTTAGACCTAGTACTACAATATAATGTTTACTTCGGGGAGGCTATGGATATGTTTGATAACATATCAATACTAGACGAATCAATTAATACCGAGGATAAACATACATAGAAAACCTCTACTACATCTCACCACATCTAGACATCTATGGACGCAAATAACTCTAGAAAGATACATTTGCTTAAAAAACTCGATCCATAAAATATATTAATATATTACATACTATATAGTTACAAAACGTACCATATATATATATATATATATAACAGAACAACATAAAAATAAACAAAATATACAATAAAAATGCTCCTAACACATATATATTGTAAAACATATATATAAAATAAAACAGATAATACAATATAAAATAAACAAAATCAATATACCATATAATATACAATAACCTTAATACAATCATAATGCAACACTATGTAAACTAATAAAATGATCATTGGAACATGACCATAATACCTCCATCTCAAACCCAAACATACATTAGAGAAAATTTGAACTCAAAATGGGCCTTTCAACATTAATTCAAATTCAATGTCATCATGTGTTAGCCAATAAAATTGCTTTAAATTTGAAATACCGTATAGGTCTTAAACAAGTTTTTAATATAAATTTGGGGATAAGTATCATAAAAGAATTACTTTTTTGTTCGTATTTTAGTCAACATATCTCCCTGTGTTTTTGCTCAAAAGTATTTTGAGTGGGTACTCGTTGGATACGGAATTTAATTCCACATCCAACGAGCTCTCCCAATCGAAATTTGAGTAAAAACATAGGGAGATATGTCGAAAATACAAACAAAAAAATAGTTTTTTTCTTTTTTTCCTCCAAGATTAATAAATATTATTTTAGTATTTTAACTATTATTTTATTAATTTTCCTTAGGAGGCTCATTTTGAGTTTAAATTTTCTCTAATGCAAGTGACCTCTTCTTGAGTTCTTTCATGGAGGATTATCTAAATTCATGGAAACTTCATCCCCAAATTACCCAGATATGAAGAATTATGTTGAATTCATGGAGATTTCCTACTCGGATTATCTAGATCGACCTTTGGCGACAAATATTTTACGTTGGAGGGAAGCTAGGAGGGTTTGGTGGTTTTTGGGAGGAAAATAGTTGTGAATTTGGTCTAAGATGCATTTTTGGTGTTTTGGGTTTGGTGGGTTTGGGGAAGAAAATAGTTGTGAATTTGGTCTGAGACGCGTTTTTGGTGTTTTGGGAGGAAAATAGTTGTGAAATTGGTTTAAGAGGCGTTTTTGGTGTTTTGGGGTATTTATTAGGCCACCAATGATTCCCGTCGAGGAATTGTGATGCTTAGAAACCATTGTCAAGGGTTTGAAATTTGGGTATTTATTTTCGAGTGTGGCCCCGCTCTACTTGTATTTGTACCTTCCTCTGCTAATTAGACAATTAGCTTTGCAATAATCTTTGCCTCTGGCCTTGATGTTACTTACTTTGTTTTCCTTAACCCCTCTCCTGACGAAGCTATTGGTTCTGGCACATGAAGGGATACCACAGACATTCTACACTTACAGCCTAAGGCCATGGTTTTTGGTCAGTTGGAAATTAAATAACCCTTGCCAATTTTGCATAGGAGACCTGCATATAGATGCTTTATTTGTCCTTTCCATTATAAGTAATCGAAATATGCAATCCATGGATAAAATAGCATTGGAGAGATATTGGATGATCTTAAAGAGGTGGGTGATGAATTCTGCAGCTTTAGCGTTAAAATCTCAAACTTTCATTCCAAAATTGCAAGTTAGTTTCTTGGTTTTATTTGAAAATTTAGCTTATGCATGTTAATCTTGGTTAGCATCCTAAATTGTGAATGTTCAAAATTGTCTATCATCCCAAATATTGATTCTTTATTGTGAATTTTGAATCCTAAATAATGGGTTTTTCAATAACTGGTAAGAATTTAGCTCTTTAGTTCCCAACAAAATAAATGTCCACCCACCCTTGCTGTCACTTTGTGTAAGGACCACACCTCAAAGGACATTAAACTAGACTTGTTTGCTTGCTCGGTTAATCTACTAGTTCTCACCTCAGAGGATTAAGTATGCCCAAAGGATTCAGTCTGTTGTTAATTATTACCTAGGGAGTATGCCTTCTAGTCTGAGGATATAAAACACATAGAAGGTGTTACTTGTTCGGTTAGCCTACCAATCCGAGGGATTAAATATGACCTGCTTTCTTTTTTTTCAACCAATTAGTGTCAGTTCTCACCAAGGGATTCATTCTGTTGTTGGTAGTTCCTATTGCCGGTAGTTCTCACTTTAGCACTTGATGTTTTTATTCGAGGAAACACTCGGGGGTTTGTATTAATGTCGATAATCCACTAGTTGGACCCACAGATAAGCCAACTCGAAAGGGTTTTAGTCACCATTGGTTTCACCTTAGTAATTGGGAGGGATTATTGAATGTTCAACTGACACATAATTTTTTCTTGTAGCTTAAACTTGACCATTCTCCTCAAAATATCGAATGTTTGGCTACTGTAGCTAATTTCAATCAATTATTTTGTGGATTTTCCATCCCTTTTTCATATCATTAACAAACAAGTTTTGTGAGATGAGTTCCTAGTATGCCTCTAGTATTCATTAAGGTCTACAACAATGGTTTGAGTCTAATTGATTGATGTGATAATGCATTTCTTCCATTGAGCATAACTAGCCACTAACCAATCTTGATTTTATAGTTTTGATTTAGCAGTGTTGGGATGATTTATGCATCATATCAAGGACCCCACCATGTTGTACAACGTTTTGATTTTTTTCATTAGTTTTGTTTACAAGAGTTCAATTTTGACCAGATTTTATCTAGATAAGATGTTCTGACATTTGTGCAACTTGTGTTGATGAGAATCAACTTTGGTTCAATATTTTCGATGATTGATAACAATTTTCAATTTTTAGTTGAGATCTTGCGGCAACAATTTGAGCAGTTTGAGTAGTTTAATAAGTTGTGTTTTTATTAGATTTTGGTCAAGTGTTGCACCAACTTTCAAGTTTGTGTTTCAGCATGCAACAACCCAACACATATCTTTTGCAAGCCAAATAACTTGGCCTGAAACACTTCACTGATACAGTTTTGAGAAAAGATTGTTTGTAGTTTTCTATATTTAAGAAAATATTGTGTGTACTTTTCTGTATTTAAGAAAAGATTGTGTGTAGTTTTCTTCACATTCAAGCATGAGTTAGTTTTGTCTGACCTTACATTATGTATTCAAATATTGTTAGTTGATGGGGAGTGCAGTTATGTTTAAGTTGTGGTTTCATTTAACATTGGATCTTTTAAAGGCATCATATACAAGAATTTGGCAAGGATGATCAATCATAGTTCCTATCCTATTGTTGCATTTAGCAGGATACTTGGTGGAGTAATTATAAATTTTATTTTGAAGACAAATTAGTTGGAGACCCAAACTACATTGTAATCAAATAGATTACTCACACGTATTGAATTTCAAGCCTCATGTTGATGTAGTAGTATAATTTTCATAACTATGTAGGATTCAATTCATATTGCCATTGATATAAAATAATTTATTCTTTTTGTATTAAGAACCAAACCATATAAGTTTCAAGTCATGACTGCACATAACCTCGACAAATGCTATAAAAATCTTGGGCATTAGAGCTTTTATTGACAGTGAATGTAGCATTTTTCTCCCACAATTAAAGATGATAAATTTTCATCGTTTTTAAATGGCCGAACTTGGAATGAGTACATTGTTATCCAAATTTCTACTTTGGTTCTTATACACTATTTCTATTTAAATTGTGAAACATCTCAATTTGAATATATGCAACCTCGGTACCATATCTTCATTTATTGCTTGCTACAACTGGAGGCCATGATTTTTATGAATACCCATTGTTGTTCTCTCTGGGGATGGTAAGATCATGGATAAATGTAAAGCTTAGTGTAACTACTACAATGCTAAAGGTAGTAGGCCTCGATGCAGTTTTGATAATGGTGAATTGAGTACTAATAGAGAAACCTTATTGTCTTGTATATGAGTCAAGAAATGAGGGAAGTATTGGCAACTATCCTATAGCTCTTGACGTCAACGAAGAAGGATATTATGATTGTAACAATTTCTAGTCATTATTAGAATAGTATGTTTTTTTATCCCAAAAACATGCCCAAAGGTCAAGGTTTGCATTGCATTACACAATTTTTTTAAATCTTTTGGAAGTTTCTCTTAATTATCTTTGGAAGTTGACAAATTCGGCAAAATTCCACCTTTTTCATTCTTCACTCTGGAATGCATTGTAGCATATTCCTTGTCACCAACCTAGGGTTGTTTATTTCCCATAACTTATAATTTTCTTGTCTCTGCTATTGATGTTGTGCCTTAATTTTATCAATTTTAGGGCTCCAACAAATGAAGCATCCTTAGAACATGCCCATATTTTCTTTACATTACTTAGTGAAAGCCCAAACAGTCCTAAAAGGTGCCCAAAATTGTTTCTTTTGTTTCTTCTAGTAGATCAGGATGCACCCAGAATTGATAATCAAGGTTATTTGCAGCTGGTTCCAACCCAGAATCACCTCAAAAATTCCCAGAACTGTCTAGACAATTTCCTATCTTATAATTTAAGGATCTCTTGCTGTTGCAAATATCTCATAATGGATTTATTTTTAAGCATGTTCAGATCCATCCATGTTGACCCTCTACTACTACACAAACTTGCTCAGTTTTGCTTAGATTAGCTGCTACAGGGATGTAATGACTTTAATAGGAGCTAGGGAATCATCAAACTCAACCAAATGAAAAAACTGGCACCCACCTTCATCATGTTGGATGTCAACCCAATCAAAGACTCCAATTTTTCCTTTGGACTTTTTCATTCCACCAAGTGAGCAATATTTTGAGTTCCCCTTGCACTCAGAGGCCTAAGGTATGTCATTTTACTCAACTTTTCAGGCTACCGTTCTTGGGAAAACCCAGTTGTATTGAGACATACCAATTTTTCAACCATATTTAGTGCATCAGCTTAGGATTATTCACTTGGTTCCAGATAATCAAGATAGTTTAAACAAGAAGAGATAGGGTGGTTATGTGATTTTTATTAAAACCAAGATCATATAGTCCTGCTGAATTAAGGTTCTTAATATTTACAATGTCAAAATTCTCTTGATCTTTGGGGATGCCACCTTTTTCATTCTTGACTCTGGCATGTAGTTCATCATCTTCCTAGTCATTAGTTATTACTATTGTTATTTATTGTCCTTGGATGCTTCAACTTTAACACATGGACCTTTGGGAGTGTTAAGTTGAAAGAACTGAAAATTATATTTTTACTTTATTTTTCATTGTCATAGTTGTACTATTTGTGTTTCTAATATTGTTTTAGAAATTTATGCATTGAAGTACAATATTTTTAATTTTTCTGCTCCAAACCCAAATCTATGTACTTACTGACAGGTTATAGATGCATGTTCTACATGCTTTAAGAAAAGGTTTTTTTTCACCAAAGTACCAACTGAATATGGCAACCTTAACCCATCGAGTCATACATGAATTGCCATTATATTCAATTGTTTTTTCATTTTTTGTCCATTTATAATTGTATTGCATGTGCAGGATCAAAATTCTTTCAAGTATTTTCTATTTGAGCAGGTTGAATAGAAACCACTTCTTTTGTTGTTCATACATACATTTATTCAAGGAATTGGTGAATTTGTGCTAGGGAAGGCCATGTTCTTTACTGAGCCTGTTATGTTGAACTGTGACCACCTTTGAAGTTGATAGTATTGATTCGTGACCTTGTGGTCTGTATTTGTTTCACTCTTCCCTACAAGTACCTATCTTTCTCTCTCTCAGGTATGTCCACTATTTTTTTAGTGACTTGTCTCCTAAGAGACAAAGTGTGATTATAATATATATCTGAGTATAGAAAGTAAGGAAGGTCTAAACCACATTGTTTTCTTCTATTTGTCCATTTATAATTTTATTGCATGTGCTTGAGTAATTTTGTTCATACATATCCTAGGTAAGTGTAATTCATGGATGTACACAACGTTGATATGCAATAATCCTGGCTTGGTTTGGAGAAAAATGGGTCATAGCATCAACTGAATGTATATTTAGTTTTGACATTCAGGAATCATGCAGATTTCCTAGCAATAATTCAGATTTAGGGGGGCCTTGCATGCGACTAGCTTGTTTATTCTGTTGTAATGTACAAACTTGAACCACTTTGGCTTTACCAAATGATCTCCCTTATTCCAATGACTACCCTACATTTAGGATCATTTTATAATCTTTCCTCAAATATTTAAATGCAAACAAGCTGCAAGAAATGATTTTATGGTTTCCATTTATGCCACATTGTGCTAATTCTTTAAATCTAATTATGTTCATCTTGAGAAATTTAACTGTGTATTTAGTATTTTTATCTTGTTATATAATGATATTGACATCCCACCTTGGAAAATCTCTTAGATTACTCCCCCCAGGGAGGTGTTGTGGGCCAATTGTTAGCCATTTGTACTTCCAACATGTCTACTGATGATTGTTTTGGGCCAACTGTTAGTAATTTGTACTTCCAAGTTTGATCACGAAACAAATACGTTCAATAGTAGCATTGCTGAAATAAGAAGCTGAAATAAGGTCATATTGAAGCATATTTGTCTCCTGATCCTTGTTTATATGTCAAAATATGTGTCAGTTTCAAATCCTTTTCATACTTTCCTATCGTGGAATGACCGTAAGAATTTCTCCACATAAATGGTTGAAGCTACGCCAGCATCAAAAGATTTTAGGATTTTTGTCGCCATTTTAAATTTAGTTTTCGACACAGTTCTAAATTGTAAAGGCCATTATTAATGGGAATTTTTCATGTTCTATCATTTAATATAATAATGCCTTCAGGTGTTTGAATTGCTTTCGAAGCAAGGAGGAAGGTGACTGCTTTTAACTATGTTTGGGTCATGCAACATAATTCATGAACTAATTTAAAATTGATGTCAAATTTATAAAGGATTTGTAAAATACAAGCTTACATTTTAATGTTGAGTTCATATCATGAACTCCCATATTTTAATAGCTAGGAGTGCAGGGTTTATAAAATGATCTTGCAGTGCCTAGTCTTTAATTTAATTATAATAGTTTTCTATTTCGCAAACCACAACCTTGTTCCATTCAAGATAGACCATAGGTGCAACAAATGTTGTGTTATATTGTAGAATAACCACGAGAGGATGGAGACAATAGAAGAGCATTCAAGTAACTACCATTTCTCACCTATTGTTTGTATTTTTTCCTTTGCCCAGATGAAAGGGGAATATATGGATTTTACATCATGTGTGGTTCTATTAACCTTCTTGGATTTTTATCTTTACAAATAGTAATTCATAGTTGTTTCTTTGGCAGGTTTTCATTTATTGCTTATGAAATATTTGCCTGTGAAATTGATGATATATTTAACACAATTGTAGAAGATAAGGCGGTAGTTTGATTTCTGCTTGAGCTTGGAGATGCTTGTTTCTATAATTTCTTGTTGCTAAGCACATTAGCTTTTAGGTAATGATACTGATATATTGTTGGGTCATATCTATCGTGATGTGTTATTTTAATAATAGACACAAATTCATTTATTCCATTTTTGTTTTTAGTTAATGTTGCTTTTCTATATTGAACTACTAGATCGATATTAACACTTATTCTATAGTTTTGTTGTACAAGATCCCGATATTGAAATTGCAATAATGTATTCTTTAACATACCTTTTTATGAAAATATGACATTAAGTTTACAAGCTCAGAATCATGTTTAGGTCACTAAGATACTTTCTCTATTACTCACAGTTGATGGGCCTGCTATTTTCTTTTTTGGAACCTGATCATTCTCACAGTACTTTATTAGTAGGATATTTTAGCAAGGTATTCAATATATCTTCTCTTTATGCTCTGAGTCTATCTCAATTGGGTGTATATCCTTCAGTCTATTGAAATTTGTTTGTCTTCCTAGTCATAAAATATCATGTCTTAATGTTAAGCTATTTAATATATTTTGTTTCACTTTTTCACTGTTTGGTATCATGATGCTACAATTGGCATGCTCAAGCCTACATTTTTTTTAGTTTAATATTATCTTTTGTATTATGGTTATGATCTTGTTAGGTTGACGTGTGTCTAATGCAGTGAAAGATGGACTCTCTTATGCACTATATTCAAGTAAGAATTTAATTTTTTCCAACCAATTCCAGTACAAATTCTTGAGACAAGGTCATTTATTGTTGTTGTAAACATAATATCTTCATTTTCATTGCATGTAATAAGTGTTGTAATTCATGTTATATTAAAAGATGTGAAGATTCATTATGTCCATATTCTAGTCAAATCTCTTAATCACTCAGTAAAATGTAAAATCCTTCTACTCGAGACTTATAGGCCAAGCATGCATTTGAACAGTCAGCAACCTGTAGTTCTCAATTAAAATCCTCCATAAAGCAAGACAAGAGTGCTGAAAATGAGTAAGTACTGATGTAATTAAATATATACCCAATATTTATTCAATGCTATGGAGTAACTCTAGCTGGAGTCATTCCATAGATATCTTAAGAAACATTCAATTCTAAATGATATCTTGGCATGCAAACATTACGTTACTCATGTGGATGTAAATACGATAGGTCTTGTTTCACAACCTCAGTGCCCATATTTTTCTGTACTAACTGCATGGAATCAACCTACAACATTGATCATCCTGGAAATATGGCTAACTACCAACCTTCACGATATAATAATCAGTTATTAGCCAAAATGATAATGATTTCATCTACTTATGTGTTAAGGAAACCTGATATTTAAGATAAAATAGTTTCTTTGGCACTCTCACATTGTACTCGTTTTTGTTGGATATACTTTGTGGTCCCATTAGCTACTTATGCGGTCATTTGTCGAACATTAACTAAATTGTCTGAAATATAGGGATCTGATTTGTCCTATTTTAGCTCAATTTTGAACTTGTGACAGAGGAAGGGAAGAATTTAAACAATTTTAAACATGAATGTGAATACGTATGAATGATGTATGCTTTAAATCCTTTTCTTCATTTGGTGTCTTTCCATTGGTCAAGCCTTGCGATGTTCAAGTTCTGTACCTTTTCTAGGGGAACTCGTGCTACGTTATTAATCATGTTGTAGAATATGAATAATATTTTTTATAAATTACTACCCTATGATACTTTTGGTTTATTCATGTTTCATAAACTTCTTCGATGTGAATAATATCTCAGATTTTTTGTGCAAAATGTGCATACAACAAGGTTCCCTTCTATTGTTTATTCCTGGCAATGCTTGTTGATTGTTGAATAAAAACCTAGTCTTCCCCTTCATGTTTTTTATTGGTCATGTTTTCTCTCACCACTTGTTGTCAGTTTTTTAGCTTAATACTGAGTGAACCAAGATTAGGGTTTTGGGTTGAAAATGTGGATTTTTTGCTAAAATTTCAAGGTTAAGTTTTATACTTCAATTTTTTAGTGGAAAAAGTCTTTTGTTTTCAGAAGCTGGTCTTGAGCTAGATGTTGGCACTTATTTCATTTGAACTGTTAGAAGTTAGGACACATGTGTAGGGTAAATGATGGAAATGGATTGGACTAACCCTAACTGCCTATATTTTAATCAACAATCTGTCTTGCATTATATCTTTTCATTTTTCTCACCCATCTACTTAAAATAAATAAAAATTGATAACTTGTTAAAAAAATTACTTAATAAACACATTGCTTGGAGTTGAACAATGCAAAAATGTGTATGTGGAATTACAAAACAATCAAATCATATGGTGGGGACATGAAAAAGTCGAGTTACAGTACTTCTCCATGAGGACACCGATTTCTCATGGCCCATCATTGGCTTATTACTAATGTGAAATTTGTTAACACTACCAAAACCAATCAAGTATCCATGAAACATATTCAAGTTCAACGAGTTTTAAGAAAACCCTTAAGGGGATATTTTGTAATTAGGAAGAGTCTTAGAAACATTTATTCATTTATATACATCAATTTAAACTGTTACAGGATTGTCTGAATAGTTAGTGTCTTTTTCATATTGGGTGTTTTTATTTTGGGGATTAGTGCAGTTAATTATTTTTTATTATTATTAAATGTTACAAAATTGATTGCTTATTTGGTAGCCTTCAGACTTCTATAAAAATATGTTTCATTTTCTAGAATTGGCTGATATGGTAGCTTATGATTTGCAACACTTAGTTTGAAATATTTCTCTTTCGTGTATTTTTATATTGTCACTCATAGATTGTTTTATGAATTACAAGGTTTGCTGACCTTATTTGACTTTTACTTTCCTTGATTTCATATAATGATACTTTTCTCATATATTTAGGAATGCTAAGAGATATTTTGTAAATTGGTTGACTTAATTGGTATGAAATCCATCACAGAGGTATTTCGTTCTCTATGGTAACATGAATGGTTATGCCAGATAGGGAAAATTGTACATAGATCTCAGGAATTAGTTTATCATAAATACTAGTTGTTGGTAAGTTGTAATAGTAATAATTATGCATTTTGTAGATTGCTATCTAGCATACATCTTTTTATTGTGATATTTTGCACTCATTTATTCAATAGTTTGTTGCAATATCCTTGTTTACTTAGTTTTCTACAAATATCAGTGTTGTCATATTCTGCTACAAATGTTAATGCTTACCTCTCTTTTTTTTTTATATCTGAGCATGCATTCCAATTTTGGTTCAAAATATGTGTCTAATTATGATATTCATTTTATATACATATTTTAATTTGTCTAGTTGGAGTAGATGATCATATGTATATCGATGATGCTAAGCAATGGCTAGCTGATATTGACTTGCTTGAAATGATTGTAGACAAGTTGAGTTCACCTGTAAGTATATTGGATGAGTGTAGCTGGTATTGGATTCTTACCTCCTTCCTCCAGAAGGAAACAAGTGTATATGTGCTAGTCATAGTATTAGTGGATTCTTCAGTGTATATATAGATGGATTATAGTGATGTGCTTAACAGTCCCATTAACTACTTTTTGGCTTTCGGTAGACAATAATTGAATCATTCATTCTTTCTTTTTGGTCATTCAAATCTTATTTTCTCTGTTATGTTTGTGATTTAGTTTGTTTTTAATATAATTTTTGGGTTACGAGATTCAAGTATGTTCACTAATTTAGTTTGTTGGCTATATTGCAAAGAAGAATTCTCTTGAAGTACATACTAATACTGCACAAACTCTTTGTATGATAACACATTTAGCTCCTTCTTCCCTGGATTCAAAGCTTTCAAGCCCAAGGTTTGAAGTGAAACACATGCTTTTGTATGTAAAAATTGTCATTTTTAAGTCTGTAACTGTCTTGACCCAACTCCATACTTAATAACTTGATAATCATTATTTTGTATCCTTGAATGATGCAAACTTTGTTTGAATATCATCATTGTCAAGCAATAAACAACTTATTAAAGGGTGTTAGCTCAATGGTAGAGCACCTTCCTAATTATAGGCAGGAAGTTGGTGGTTCGATTTCTCCATGCCCTATCCTAAATTTGTGACTACAAAAATGACTAAATTCGCATATATACAACTATTAGTAGCTAATTTCCCATATAGTAGTCGTATTTAGCTTAGTCATTAATATGTTATCGTACGATAGTTTATTTATTTATATATTTGGTTGTTAATTGTTGCAATCAATGACTAAATCATTAACCAATGACTAAATCAATAACTAATAAGTCAAGCTATTAATGACTAAGTGAAATATCACTAAGTTATTCAAGCTATAAGATAGTGGAAATTAGCTACTATTAGTCACCGACTCAAAAATAGTCGTTTATAGCCCGATTTTAGTCATTAATTTTTCAGTTTGTACTAGTGGCCATATTTCAAACTTGTGTTTTTCCAAAATAAGTTGGATGACTCAACCAAAATTTCAACACATAATCCAATCACTTAAACATTACTTTTTCTACTATATTGGCACATTTTCTCTTTATCCTAAACATGACAGTAGGAGTATATTCCTTTAGTGCATTGTAGTGTTGGAAAAATGATTATAATATAAGACATTTATTACAAGCAAGAATATGCTTGAGTACTTGTGTAGTGATAATTAATTTTGAAATTCCAACACACTATAGTATCAGGCAAGGTTGTTTCTCATTGTTGGAATAACCTAAGCCTAGTCATAAAATAATTAATCATCATTTGATTAATTTCCTACCCACTAGCTTAGATAGTTGGCATCCACTTGCACCTTAGAGTCAACACTTGCCATCTATATCCCATGAATGATTTATTTCTGATTCTGGGATGATCTTGACCACTTTATGGCCATCCAGAATTGGTAACTGCGCTTTACAGTAGATTCTTCTTTATTCTTCTTTATTCTTCTTTAATGAATTATATATGAAACAAAAAACCAAGATTATATCATTCTATTTTTAAAATAGGGCATAATAATCTTTTATTCTAGAAACTATTGTTTGTTTGAATAGATTGAGAATCAGTGATTCTAAAGGATGTCCATAGATCATTGTCTTATAAATAGATATTTATGAATTAGTATATAGATACTATCCCTTGTCACTAAATGCTAAATGGAAACAAATCAAGGAAACAATATTATTTTGTATCTAGATTAATGATGTAATACAAAAACTATTCCAAAGTTCCTCTTGCATTATTTTTTATGTGTGTTTGAGCCAATTTTTGAATTTTTGTCACTCTCCTAGTACCCTATTCAATGGAGGAAAGTCCCCATCTAACTAAACAAGAATTTTTGTTTTTATTTTTAGCAAGAATTAATTGTAGACATAGATCATTGTTGTAATATTTTTATATGACTAGTTGTTTGCTTTAAAATTAAAATTACAACTCCTTTAGTAGTTGATTATGTACTGTGTTTTATGTTTATTTTTTTTCCAAAAGAGTGAGTGCAAGGCATCATTTACTTTAATGTTAATGGGTGATTCCATGAAGGTGGGTAACACTTTTTTGGCCAAATTTGACAATGAAAACCTGATTTTTTACTCATGTGCTAGATAAAACCCTCGAAATGCATATATGCCATGTGAATTTCGACTTTTAGTAAAAAAACAAATCGTATAATATTGTGTTTCCTTCCCAATGATAATTTTTTAAAAATATTCTGATGTCATTTAATGTGTGAAATTTTTCATTTAATGAACTGTGTGACCTTTAAAATTTGAAGAAGTTAATAATTGGCTCATGTCAATCCCCAATAATTCAATCTTACATTAATAATTTTAAAAATATATATATACGATCATGATCTTCACAAAATGCATTGTTGTATGCATATTTTTTTGTTAATTTATTTCACAATATGCAATTATTTATTATTTTTCCAAAGTGACCACATCTAATTTCAACATCATTTTATACACGTGTGTCTATCCCAACTCTTTTTTCAATGTTTTCAAAAAATTGAAAAACAAAAAAATACCCTTTTGAAGACGACGCGTTTTCAGAATTTTTTTGATGTGTGTTTTTACCCCTGTGAGTTTTTCTTTGAGCTGCTTCGAAGTTGTTGTCAGGTTTTCTAAGTGTAATTTTTAGAAGTAATTAAAGAAAAACCCATATGAATACCAAAACGCATGCATGATACCTCAATGGATAGAGGATTTGATGATGAATCTATCGATATGAACTCTACTCAGTTGTGTGCCATGAATGGCAGCGTTTACACCCCTAGAAGACACAGAGAAACATTGATTTTCCTGTAAGAGGGCTAATTCTCTATTTTTCCGGCCTTCGATCGAGCTTTGTAGCTCGATCAAGGTATTCAAATACCTCGATCGAGGTCTTAACAAAACCTCGATCGAGGGTTTATCCAAACCTCGATTGAGGGTTTAATAAACCCTCGATCAAGGTTTTCAGAAACCCTCGATTGAGGTTCTGTTAAATACTTAAAAAAAAGATTTGTACATGAATACCAAGGTTTTATATGCACGCTCACCACCATGACTACCCTGTCTATAAGATTATTCCCATGTAGGACATTTTAGAAATGGGATTCTAGGATCCAACTAAGAAAATGGACATAAGGAATTTAAACATCATTTGATTCGGCCAACTCTGCAAATAATAAATATCTTAGAAATTTAAACAAAAAAACAATCATGACATTGCCAGCTTGTTCTATTAACAGACCTTTCATGATTTTACTTGGAAACCAGAAGTCCCTAGTAAAAATTGGCATGGGTCCAAGGGTTTGAGTAATGGATTGTTAAAATCTTTTTAATGTTCATTAAACTACTTCAAAACACAAAACAAGGCTCGAATGGAGCAACAGTGGGGGGGCAGGAATTGAAAATCAAAATCAGAGTTACAGAAATGTAGTGAAAGGTTTTAAATACTAAAAATACTTTGTTCCTTCATATATAATTTTTAGTTTTAAAAAACTACAATTAAGTGATATGACTTTGAAAACACTAAGTTTTATCTTAATCATCCAGATCTATTCCACCCTAGGCTCTGAGCTTTAAATATCTTGCCTGAGGATCTATATCGTAGGTATCAGATCGTAGTCCTCAGAATCTAGGTGAAGTGGACACAACTTGGCTAAGTTCATCTCAACAGCTGAATTGCATGCATCATTGCCATAGTATTCCTTTTGCATTGAAGCAAGGAGAGAAATGATGCATGCCATTCAATTGATAAGTTGAACATAGGCAAGTTGTATCCATTCGACCTGGATTCTTAGGACTATGTTACTATACCTATGATATATATCCTCGGGTCAGATATTTAAAGCTTAGAGCCTAGGGCTGAATAGAACATGACGATTAATAAAATAGTTAGTGTTGAATTCAGAGTCATATCACATAATTGTAGTTTTTTAAAGTTAAAAATTATATATAAGGGAGCAAATTATTTTTAGTACCTTTAGAGAGATGAAAATGTGAGCATGAAAAAAAATTATGACCTCATTTCCTTGGGTTATATCAATGTCCATTGTTTACTTTTCAAAATTGATATTGTGTCACACATTTGCAATTAATCTTGCTAATAAATTATTGAATGACATTAGAATTTACATCAATAACACGTGACTAATTGTTTTGGTGTTTCATAATGCTAAGAGTGGAGGAAAATAAATAAAAGAAACTATGTTACGACAACTGTGGGATCCGAAAAAACAGAAAGTATGGAAAGTAAATGATGATACTAATTCTCATTTCGACAAGAATTGAAAATGTTAAATGACATGAATTCAAATGTGGATTCAAAATACAAGGTGTGAAGACTTCATTAAATGAAACTTTACATGATGCATATGAAAATACAATGTCAATACCAAGCTATGAGTTTGATTAAGGTCTCTAAAACCATTGATCGAACGATTTAGAGAAAAACTCGATCGAGCTAGTACCTTAATTGAGTTTTTCAAAATTTAACTAAAAACATATTCGAGTGTGCACATGAATATGGACACCCAAATATAATTAAAATCAAACATAGAATTATATGATAATATAATTTAATAAAACATAATTTCGACTATAAGAATGATACTTGAGGGTAATAGTACATACCTTGAAGAAAAAACAAGTAAACGCATTACTACTGTCACTTCCCCTAGATTTATGTATAGATATTAGTTGTATATTAATTGGAGTTATAGATGTGATTGATGGAGTCATAGATGTGATTAATCACATCTATAACCCAATTACTTTGCGACTAATATCCACCCAAGGATGTTCATATCCATATACAATTAAATGATGGGAATGCTACCTATTTATAGGCAATTAAAGATGCTCGATCGAGGTCTACTTTAACCCTTGATTGAGATTTTTTTAACCTTTGATCGACGTTCCACACCATCGACTGAGGGTTTAAAAAAAATTGATTGAGCGTTTAAGCGATCCTCTATCGAGCACTTTATAAAGCCTCGATCGAGTTGTTAAGACCTCGATTGAGGGTTGATTGAAAGCTCGATCGAGGTAGGTTTTTTCATTTTTTTTGAATTTGCGTTGCCAAAAAATGTAACTAATCTCCGTGGATGTACCCTAATGCTACATGATGGGTGCATATTTGATTCATGAATTCTCTTTTCAAATTTAGATAGTTTTAATACTACAACTTATGTTTTACAAACTAATACTAGCGATGAATATGTACGCCTACGTTATATGAACTGCAAGATAAATCAAAAGTAATTCTTAACCATGATTTTCTAATTAATGTACAATTTATTTGACTACTTTTAAAAAGGTATTTAAAAATACCAACACTTTGAGATCACTTCCAAGGAGTTATCAAAGGCACATTAGTAGCTATTATGTTGGTTTTCTACAACACATGGTATTGAGATCTGCATACACAATTTTTGAATGAATTTTCTTGGTTATTTCATATGGAGTGTATTTTCATTTAAAAGTAAGATCATATAGAATACATGAATAGAAAAAAGGTTGTTTTTTTGTAGTAAGAGCCACCCAAACCACTAACCACATTGTAGGAAAATCTATCAAGGGAGAATATGAACTAGCCTTCAAATTTTGTCTCAAGATGTAAAAATAAACCTACTATTGGTTGAACCCAAGTATATATAGGCTCTGTCTCTAGTTGAAAAGTTATTATTTCATATGTGGCTCCAATTTAAGAAGGTATTGTTGCAAAACACCAGTAGAAAGAGTGGGATATATGACTAAGTTTAGTCATGTGACTAATAGTCATTTATTTCCGGTCACTTATAATGTAACTAAATAGGCGAGTAAAAAGTTTTAGTCATTTATTAGTTGCTTTGATTAGCTAGTTTGGTTGTATATTTAGTCGTTATTTTAGTCATTAATTGTCATTCACAACTCATTTATTTAGTCATTGATTATTGTTAAGTGGTCATTTGTTTAATCATTGATTGTTGTTAACCGACCATTTGTTTAGTCATTGATTGTTTTTAATTGGTCATTTATTTATGCATTGATTGTGGTTAACTAGTCATTTAGTTAGTCATTAAGTGTAATTAATAGGTTACTTATTTAGTCATTGATTTCCATTAACTAGTCATTTATTTAGTGATTGATTGATGTTAATTGGTCATTTATTTAGCCATTGCTTTCTATTAACCAGCCATTTAATTAGTCATTGATTTTTGTAGATAGGGAATAGAGGAATCAAACCATCAACCTCCTACTTGTAAGGAATGTGTTCCTCCATTGATCTAGTACCCTTTAAGGTTTGGAGAAATACTGAGACATATGCATTGACTTCTTATTTACCATATATTGTATGTGCATACACCAAATCTAAGAATTGAAAACACATCGTATATTGGATGAGTAGAATTCAAACCAGACTATTCATGTTCCAAGCATGGTACACAACTTTATAAAATTATTATGAGTTAAATAGATATGCAATTCCTTTATTTAGCCAAATGAACAAAAAAATCTAATGGATAGTATTTTAAATTATGTGACTCTAGAGGATAGTTTCAATAATCTAACCATAAAACATGGTGATAATTTATTAAAATTCCAATGAAATTTAATATTTGAAAATAAATTATTACATATACAAAAGTAAATCATCCAACCATATACACACTGCATAGTCAAGTAAAAAACCATGAATGCAACCCACAACTATACAAATATATTCTAGACAAATATAATAGTATGGAAATTCATAAAGTAATGGATAATGTAAACTCAAGACCATGCCACTTACTTGTGGGGGTTTTAAAACCAAACCATGTATTAAGTGCCAATAAACTTGTTACGATTTTAAAAGGATGCCATAATAGTGTGAAGATAAAACTGAAATCATGTGACATCCTAGATAAGATAAGGTAAGATAATTTCAATAGTGTCCAACAGGTGATCGCGAAATTAGTTCAATGGGTTATTGTGGAAATTGAACCCAAGAGATAGAACAATTACACTCACAAAATTGCTAATCAAACATGCAAAATTAACATCAAAGGAGACTGAAATTGGAGCATAACAGTAATCTGTATTGAATAAGTGTACAATATCCAACCTTATGAAGTAATATGCTGCTACAATATATAATTACATGAGATATTTGAATGCATAAGGATTCCATTCAAAATGGTCAAAAAGTAGGCTTACTAAATCTAGTCAAATCCCCCATAGGTGCATAAAGCAGTTTCCAAATCCACCAAGATGCTCAGGAATTCGCTAAGTCAAGTAGGAAATCTAATCAGGGATGGAAAGACAACTCATACATGATTTTATTAGGATAAAAGGAATGAGGATGATGTGGGAAAAAAACAAGTCAACTACACCTAGTCTATCTTTCCCTTTTTCCTTAATTCTCAATAAAACAGACAACTTTTCAGAAAAAACAGATACGCGCTTTGGAGGATCTGGAATAAAGAAGACATTCTAAATATGGTTTTCAGGAGGTTTCCCAAGTGCTCCATGACTCATTTTTAGCAATTTTTGACTTCTATGACATGTAGAAGGAAACTAGCATAGAGTGAAATCTAGGAGACTAGGTAATAAGACAAAAATGATTTAGTTAATGTCTAAGGTAGGTAACTATGAGTTGATTATTCTAACACCCCCCCTTAATCTTGAATTTGTGAGTAAATATCAGAAAACTATAGGGCCTAGCAACAAGGCTTAGTCACCCTTTACATATTGCTTGTCCATACAACCAAGGAAAGAGGCAAAAACCCAGTGGGAAAATCCTCCCTTAAACATGGTCAGTAAAACAAAATTTGAAAATCTTGTTATCAATCATGCTTCATGGCATGATAAAAAATCATCGGCAGTGATTTGAGATTTCTAAATGTCTTCTCACAAATTTTTTTGGTGAAGATGTCTGCTACTTGTTCTGAAGATGCACATAAGAGTAGATGGATGGTGTCATCATGCACAAGCTGTCTGATGTAGTGCATATGGATCTCAATTTGTTTGGTTTGCTGTCTCTGAACTAGATAATTGCAGATTTTAATGGTGCTCTGATTATCATAATAGATAATAGTTGAAAATTCTGATTCGAAGCCACATTCTCCAAGTATTCCCTACAACCACAAACATTGAGTTGTTGCATTTACAACTCCTTTATACTCTCCTTTTGTAGATGAGAGGGCTATGGCACTCTGCTTCTTACTTGACCATATAATTGGTCCTTCTGCAAGAATGAACACATATCCTTATGTTGACTTTCAATCTGTGTTGTCACCTACCCAATCACTGTCAGTAAACCCAATCAAATCAAGATCAAATTTTGCTTTGTAGAACATCCCATGAGTTCTTGTTCCTTGAACAAAGTTTAGGATCCTTTTGGCTGCCCTCCAGTGGATCTCATGAGGCTGATACATGTATCTTGAAGCCACACTAACTGCATAATATATATCAGGTCGAGTGTGTGTAAGATAAATCAAACACCCAATCAACTGTCTATACAGTGTATTATTTACCATAGGGGAAGCTTAACTCCTGAAAGGAAGGGAGTCTTGCTTGGCTTGCAATATTTCATGTTGAACTTGTTCAAAAAATCTAAGGGATACTTGGACTGATTTACTTTGATTCCATGTTGGGATTGAGCAATTTCGAGACCCAAAAATTGGCTCAACAATCCCAAATCTGTCATAGAAAATGCATGGTTCATTGCATCCTTCAAGGAGGCAATCTCTTTCTTGGAACTTCCTGTAATCAGAAGGTCATCCACATATAAGACAATAATCACCAAATAACCATGAATCAGCTTCAAATAAACATTAGGATCATACTTGCATCGAACAAAACTCAATGATAGTAGAAAGCCATCAATCTTGGCATACCAAGCCCTAGGGGCTTGCTTGAGCCCATACAATGATTTCTTTAACCTGCACACTAAATATGGATTAGAAACAAACCCTTCAGGTTGCTACATATAAATATATTTAGTGAGATATTCATTTAGTAAATCACACTTCACATCCATGTGATGTACCTCCCACTGCTTCGAAGCTGCAATGGCTAAAGCTAGGCTTATGGAGTCCATCTTTGCCATTGGTTCAAAGGTTTCATTGTAGTCAATACCATGTACTTGTGAGTATCCCTTGGCTACCAATATTTCCTTATATTTCAAAGGTGAACCATCAGTAGCAAACTTAGTCTTGAAAACCCACTTACATTGAACTAGCTTCCTCCCTGAGGGAAGATCAACTAGTTCCCATGTGTTGTTCTTCTGGAGCGAGCTGAATTCTTATTTCATGGATATTTTCCATATTGGATCATGTGATGCATCTTAATATGTATTTGTATCTGATTCAACCATCGGATATCACTTCTCAGCAAATAAATTATCTTTCATACAAAGGTCACTCTCAAACTGAGATCTAGTCCTCCTAGTGTCACTAGGATTTCCAGCTAGTTCCCTAGCTGCATGAATGGTATTTGCTTCCCATTTTGGTATTGTAGGAATGTCAAGATATGAAATCAAATCATAATTATCAGACATATCTGAATCATCAAACTCATTAGTCTCTCCACTTACAATAAATGGATCTAGTGGTGAAGAAAACTCTCCAACTTCAACTGCTACTAAAGGCTCTTCTTGGAACTGAACACTTCCTTCAATGAAATATTTGTTAGTGATTAAGTTGATCAGCTTGTACAATTTTTGATCTTTATAATACCCAAAAAATAGGAACTCTTGGCTTTGGGGCTGGAAATCCTTTCTCTTTTCAGTTGGAAATCTAGCCCAAGCCTTTGAGCCAAAAATCCTAAAATGGGTCACATCTGGCTTGTGCCCATTCCAAGATTCGAAAGGAGTCATACCATCAAGATTCTTATGGGGAAACCTATTCTAGATATAGGATGCACATTTTATAGCCTCAGCCCAAAAATTTGGTGGAAAATTCTTAGCCTCCATCATGCAGGTTGTCATCTCCTTTAGTGACCTGTTCTTTCTTCAACAACACCGTTTTGCTGTGGTGTGTAAGTGATCGAATGTTGCATCTGAATACCTACATCTTTACAATAATAAATGAACTCAGAATTGACATAATCACCACCATTTTCATATCTTAGGATCTTGAGTTTCCTCCCAGACTGATTTTCAACCAAGGCCTTAAAGACTTTGAAGAGGTCAAAAACTTTAGACTTATGATTTAGGAAGTAAACCCAACAATACCTGGAAAAGTCATCTATGAAGGTCAGTGCATATTTGGATTGAATCATGGAAATATTAAGAAATGGAACAACAATGTCACTGTGAATCAACTCAAGAGGTGCAGAGGTTCTCTCATGACTAGCTCTCTCAAATTTGTGCTATGGGTGTTTTCCTAGGATATAACCTTGACAGACTCCCTTGGAAAACTTGATCTTTGGTAACCTTATGACCATATCATTTTCACTCAAATCATAAATATATTTGTAGTTAATATGGCTAAATATTTCATGCCAAAGATTTCTTTCCTCATTAGCATGAATCAGAAGAGCAGAGGGGTTTGAGTACAGTAGAAAATGGGAAAACATGTATACGTTCGAAGTGTGATGAACAACACCTTTTTCTATGAATGTACCATTAAAAATCTCAATGATTTCAACGTCATTAGGGGAGAAGATGACCTTCTTTGGAGACCTAGTGTGAGTCGTTTGATACACTAACAAGAGATTAGAGGCAAGACCTGGAACCTACAACACATTATTGAACTTACCATGTTCCATATCAATCCTTCCTTTTCCCAAAACTATTGGTGGACCTTTCTACATGTCAAGAGAGGAGAATGCCCCTTTTTTTGAAACCATATGTCTAGAAGCTCCAGATTCTATGATGAAGCTAGGTGAGCTTAATGTGCCAGCAACCAAAGCATGTACTCTCTCTCTTTCCTCTGAATTTGATCCTCCTTCCCTCTTCTTTGAGTAATCAAGAAGGGATATGTTATTATTCTCCAGGATTTGGGTCAACATGTCAATTTTATTCTTCATGCAAGAGCTCTCGGGATGATAGCCCTTACTGTAGTATGCGCACTTACTCATTTCTCCTTTGTTCTTCTTCTTCTGGAAGTTCTTCTTGGAACCTTGGGGCTCCTCTTGAGGCTTGTTCTTGTCTCTCTTTTGGTCAGGTGGATTTTTATATTTTTTCTTGCTTTTTGAATCCACCCTTGAATATCCAGCAACCAAATCTTGGTCTTTGGAAGGTTTGATGGTGCCCATCATAACCAACTTATCTTGTTCCTGTGTGAGGGATTCCATGAACTCTACAAGCTTAGGCATCTTCCAGGATCGAGCTGTCAAATTTGTGGCATGGAAGATTGAAACAAATACTGAATATTCAAGGCCAATATTCAAAAGTATGGCCAAAACTAGTTTCTCTTCCTTCTTTTCAATCCCACACTGTTTTAGCTGCAAAACAAGGGCTTTAAACTTGGAAAAATAGAGTTGCAAGGATTCGAAGCTACTGGGACTCAAGGAGATCAGCTCATTCTCAATTTGATGTCCTCTCATCTCATCTGTCTTACCAAAAATCTCTACAAGATTCTCCCACACTTCATTCGGTGATGTCAATCCATCAAGATGGAAGAGGAGGTCTCTTGAAATGCTCAGACACAAAAGACCATAGGCCTCATGCCTCCTGTTGTGCCATTCGATTTTCTTTGCAATTGCATTGGGCTATGCATCAGTTTCCATAGTAACCTTGTAGAGACATTTCACTCTCAACAATATCTGCATCTCATCTTTCCACTCAAAGAAATTCAATGGAGTCAAGATGATCTTCTAAGATTGGTCCATAGCTCAGAAACTGTGCCCTTCAGTCAGCAGAATATTCTCCTAGACAAGATGTCGAACCTGCAATAGAAATATGGAAGGAGAGAAATTGAACTACAAAGTCTCTGATACTATGTGGAAATTGAATCCAAGAGATAGAACAATTACACTCACAAAATTGCTAATCAAACATGCAAAATTAACATCAAAGGAGACTGAAATTGGAGCATAACACTAATCTGTATTGAATAAGTGTACAATATCCAAACTTGTCAAGTAATAGGCTGCTACAATATATAATTACATGAGATATTCAAATGAATAAGGATGCCATTCGAAATGGTGAAAAAGTAGGCTTACTAAATCTAGTCAAATCCCCCATTGGTGCATAAAGCAGTTTCCAAATCCACCGAGATGCTCATGAATTGGTTAAGTCAAGTAGGAAAGATAATTAGGGATGGAAACAAAACTTATACATACTTTTATTAGGAGAAAGGAAGGAGGATGATGTTGGAAAAAAACCAAGTCAACTACACCTAGTCTAGATTTCAGGCTTTTTCCTTAATTCTCAATAAAAAAGGCAACTTTTCAGAAAGATAAGATATGCACTTTGGAGGATCTGGAATAAAGCAAAAATCCTAAATATGGTTTCCAGGAGGTTTCCCAAGCACTCCATGACTCAGTTTTAGCAAGTGTTGACTTCTATGGCATGTAGAAGGAAACTAGCATAGAGTGAAATCTAGGAGACTAGGTAATAAGACAAAAATGATTTAATTAATGTCTAAGGTAGGTAACTATGGGTTGATTATTCTAACAGTTGTGCAGTACCATAATAATAATACAAATTTGGATCCCAAAAGTAGCTCCTATAAAAATTTAAAGGAAAAATTGAAATATAATGCTAATTCCTTAGACTAATGCATTTGACTACCATAGGTATATTTTTCCTTGTTAAGTGTGCAGAAAGGTATAACGCATACAGATACAACTTACGTGGAGTCTTATACCTATGGTATAGTATCAATATTGATGGTTCTAAGGAATACATTTACATATCTTATTGCATACCCCTTCTAATGATAATAGAGATCATATACTTATTTTCAACTACAAACTACTGATAATACAAATTTTGTGATATGTGCATCGACCTTTTACTTATAAATATAAAATACACAAAAATGAGTGGAATCAATCCCTACAATCAATGATATTTCTTTTTTTTTTTGAAATAATGTAACTTCAAATAATATTCTACTTGTACTTTACATTATTATTATTATTGCTCCTTTGGGAGATGTCACAAATGTAAAAGGTTATATAAGCTCCATGAGGTAAACCCTTTGTTGTAAGTCAGGTCAATAGTACTAAGGAAAGATTAATATAAAGATTATTTTGATTTTTCCTAGTTATGTCAGCCATGTTAGTTTGATAGGTTGACCTAGTTAAGTTTAAAGGTCAATTAAGATATTAGTATAAATAGGGAGGCTCCCTCCCTCATTTCTACACACACATGCACTGATGTATTGTGCAAGAGAGAGAAAGATGAAGGACATAGAAGGAGGAGGAGAATTACTTTTGGTGTATTTGGCTCTTATGATAGGTTTTGGTCTCTCTCCCTCTCTCTTATGAGTGTTTTTTGGGTATTTTACTATGGTAATATATATTGAGGATTTTTTGTGGGCTTTTCTCCCTTGTGGTTTCCCTAAGGAAAAATATTTGTGTTCTCTTGTCATAATCTGCTTGTTATTCTTTCAGCGATCCTATTGCATATAGTTATGATTTTATGATGATAAAAATTGAAATATATAGTAAAAACATTAAAAACTTAACATGGTATTAGATCCACCCTGAAAGAATTATTTTTTGCAGCTGAAACATTGCTACAACTACAGTTACTAGAGATTAGGGTTTCATGATTGAAAACCTTAGAAGGAAATATCTAGTCATCTTGGAATTTTCACTATAAATTGATTTTGGAGAAGGATTGGGAGCTAAAATTTTTGCAGGATGAATAATATATTGTGATGTACCTTTTGTACAAATTTTATCCTCATATTCATTATACTTTAAGAGATACAATCCCTCCAAATTAGGGTTCCAGCCTCTTCTAGAATTCAGTCATAAACATGTGACCTAGGGAGAATAGATATATCTCGGGTAGGAATATCCAAATCCAATTTCACAATATTTTGAATATATTGCATGGGCCATACTTTCTAAAGTTTCTAGTTTCAAACCCCGAAGTTGAAACAATGACACGTGACAGTTCGTAAAAGTTATCTATACTAAACTAGTCTTCAAACTAGCCACTTTGGGAAACTTAGCATAAGTTCCGCTTTGTGAATTCAAAAATTCTCTAACCTATGTGGTTGGAAATAAAACAAATAAGGATACCCCATGCCAAATTTTCATACCTTGAGGAGTAGGGATTTTGGAGATATAGTAGAATCAAGACTAGAAAATTATGGATAAGAAATTGTAGAAAATAGAGTTTCATATTATGTGAAGTTTCCTCCATAGATTAGCTGAAAAATGAGGGACATATAACTCAATTATGATAATTTTAATTTTTGTCCCTACCACTACTACCATTAAAACTATGACATCAGTTATTTTTCACTTCTATCCATAGATTTGGGAACATGAGTACATTTTTCAACTCGCCTTGGGGAGGCACATTTATCTCTCTAATTAGTATTGAAAGATTCCAAATTTGAAAAATTAGGGTTTCTCTATCAAACCCTAGGTCATCCAGAAGCATTTTTCAAGAAAAGCATTGAAGGGAAAATCTAGTTGAATAAATCTCATTGGCAAGATCAAATCTCTCCATTTTAATTTGAGATTCTCATTTGATCAACATGAATAACAATACCAAGCTTGAGGATGATCTTGAAGGACTTGAGAACCTTTGAGCATGAAAGTATAGAGTGCTTTTCATTCTAGAAAAAACATGACCTAGAAGACTATGTCAAAGGACAAGTTGCAGATCCAAAGGGATATTAAGAAAAAAGAACACAAGAAGGAGTCCTCACAATTTAGAAGTTTCACTTGTGATAAGAAATGATAGTTTGGAAGAGATTGTCCTAAATATAAAGAAATTGCAAAGAAAGGAAAGAATAAGAGATATCATGTTCATGTCACTGAATATGATGAGACAATTAAGAAGAGAGAAAGGGAATATTCCTCAAGTGATATACTTTTCTCCAAAGGGATTCACCTCATAAGGTGAATCTCGGGATGACTTCTAGTAGTACATAAAAGGGGTAGGAGAAGCTCCTACAATTTGGACTCCAAATATGAAGAGTTATACATACATGAATACCAAGAGATATTCTCCAAAATACAAAATCTAAGAGGATTTAGTGCATCTAGAATATATGAATATCAAGTTCAATGTTTCAAATTCAAGAAGATCATGCTGACAAGGAAGCAGAGATAAAGGGGGAGATCCAACGAACAATCAAAGCTAAGTATTTGAATTGTTGTTTGAATTCAATTGGTATTGCTCAATGTGTACACATTTATGTTCCTAAGATCATGCATGGTAGAAATTTTTTATTAATGAACAATATACTACTAATATGCATGTGATGGGTAAGTATCCTATGGTACCACACAACACTCTATTGCTGCTCATATAGAATGAAACCTCTTTGATGACATATTGAGAGAATTGCACACTCTTAACTATGTTCTGGTAGACATGGAAGACATCTAGAAAGTTATCGTATGTATGCAGGATATAAATGAATGTTGTATTGAAGAATTGACTAAGATAGTTGCATGACTGTGTGACCTATGTCTTTGTCATGATTTTAGAAACTATGAAGTGTATATAAGCATGCAACTATGTTTGAATTGTAGGAAAGATCATGTACAATCACCTAAAAGAGAAGAATGACGGAACTTGTTCTAAATAATAAGTGGCAATGGCTCAACTATGACATTAAAGAGGAATTACAAAATATAGCGTACCACAAATGTACAACGCAATGTTTCTCTCAATATATAGAGAGTCAACTAGGATGAAACATTTATCTAGAGACCAAAGACACTTGATAGTGTAATAGAAGTAGAAGCGTATATATAGCTTTGAAGACAACCATGACAGACAGTTACAGGATGAGCTTGAGGACCACCTAGAGTAATGAGATATGAACCTTTTCAACAAGGTTGAAGATGAGAAACTAATAGATGGGTTCAAGTGGAACTCGCAATAGAATTTGACATCTTCGTATCTAGTGACCATGTAAGATGACATAGATGGATACACAGAAGATCAACAAGAAACAAGACTACCAGTAACTCCATTTTTGAATGTTTCGATACAGAGAATACAATATGCATAGGAATGATAGTTCTCTGTTACAGGAGGGAGAAAGAAAGATCCGTGTCAGGGGGAGTGACTATATCATAGATAACACAGTTTGTTTGAGTTACTTTTAGAATTGTTGTCACTCTCCTAGTACCCTATTCAATGGAGGAAAAACCCCATCTAACTAAACAAGTATTTTTGTTTTTAGTTTTAGCAGGAATTTATTATAGACATCGATCATTGTTGTAATATTTTTATATGACTAGTTGTTTGATTTAAAATTAAAATTACAACTCCTTCAGTAGTTGATTATGTACTGTGTTTTATGTTTACGTTTTTCCCAAAAGAGTGAGTGCAAGTCATTATTTACTTTAATGTGAATGCTACATGATGGGTGCATATTTGATTGATGAATTCTCTTTTCAAATTTAGGTAGTTTTAATACTACGACTTATGTTTAACAAACTAATACTAGCTATGAATATGTAAGCCTAAATATGCATCGTAATATAAATCACAAGTAATTCTTAACCATGATTTTCTAATTAATGTACAATTTATTTGACTACTTTTAAAGAGGTACTTAAAAATACCAAGCTGGTTGGATAGTGAATGCATCTCATGTCATGCCCATCTATAGTTTTTAGGCAACCTTCAATCCATAAGTGTCCTTTAGTGTGCCAACATATGAAGTGTCGGCACTCAGATGGAGAAGTGCCATTTGGGTTGATAACAATTATCAATGGTGCAAAATTACATCTAACATTGTTTTGTAGATGCATTGTTAAAGTAGGGCATGNATTTTCAGTTTATTGAATTTTATTTGAGTTTTTTTTTTTTTTTTTACTTTGCAATTAGGTTTATTTCATTTTCAACTTTTGGATCATAAATCTTATCATTCCCCTTAGTGGTGTTGTAAGAACCACCCATTATACTAACAAGTTGACAGGAAAATTTGGAGGAGCCTCACAATAGCACATGAATAATCTAATTAAGAGATGGTAGGTAAGAAATATGTAGAATTTGTTACCTTTTAATTTCCCATAAAATATTCAGGAGGAGTGGAACCAACGAAAATAATTCCCCCACATGGTCTACCAAATTTTCACAGTCTGGAAAATGAAGACCTTGATGTATTTTTATTTTTATTCAAAGTAATTTGTAGAGAATATGGTTATTATTCTAATGATCAAAATTTGAATGTGTTTCCCCTTACTCTAAAAGGAACAACCCTCCAATGGTTCATGAGCCTCAGTGGGAATTGTATACAAACTTGGGAAGACATGAAACATGTATTATTGAAAAGGTATCAATATTATTGCAGGGTCAATGAAGACATCTTCAAAATGACACAAGGAGAAGGAGAGATCCTATAGGAATACATGAAACTCTTTCAATATAACCTCCAAATATCCAAGCAAAGGAAACTAGGGAAGGAGACCTTGAAAACACTTCTACTCAAGGGAATCCAAGGTAAATATTTAGAAGTATTGAATCTGATGGGAACAGGTAATGTATTTCAGCTAGCATATGATGATATTTGTGATTTATGTAGAAGATATTCAAGAGGAAAATTCAAGACTGGTAAGAATTCTAGTGATCCTTCTTTTCAATCTTTGAAATCTGTTGCAAGAAAAAGAGTTATAGGAGTTGAAATCAATAATTTATTTGAAATTTCTAAAGCTAATTCACAATTAGGTGTTTTGGAGGAAAAGAAAAATCATGAGGAAATAAGAGAAGAAAGGGATTTCCCTTTGTATAGTCTTGAAAGTTTTGGTATATGTGACTTGAAGCATTCCATGGATTGCTTCCCCTCCTTACCCTATATGGAAGCAACATATCAAAGAGATATAAGAGTTGCATCCGACTCATTGAAAAATTCATGGAAACCATGGACTACATGTATGGTTTAGAAGTCTATCCCTCCATTTCCTTACTCTCATACTCAATCATTCAATACTCTTCCACCATGGCAGCTGTTGCAGCCTCAATTTAACTCTTACCTACCTTATCCACAGGGTTGGAACGACATATCTTATGATCACATGGCCACTCTCCCTCATGCTGCAACACAACTTGGTCCTTCAATATCAACCTCAAAGACCAATCCTCTACATCAACCACATCTATATTCTCATCAAACTCCTTGGTATCCAACACAATTTCCTATCCAATCCACCCTCTAACCTAACCATAATAAAGAAGTACATTATGCTTACAGTGATGAACTGCAAAATTTTCCTACATTTCCCTCATGTTCTATGTCACCTACACCGCTACAAAAATACTGTGTGTTGTTGCAGCAAATCCATACGAGGAATGAACATGTTTTAAATCCAATACTTGGAAGTAAAGTTTCTTATTATCATAAACAAGTTAACAAGATCAACAAATTTGATGAAGAACAGACATTGGAACCAAAAGAATCCTTCACATCATTAGATCTGGATCTCTTATGCATTGACGAAGATCAATTTGCTAAGGATATCCATGGTGTAACAAACATAATAAATCAAGGGAACAAATACTATATTGAATCTTGGTTTCAATATATCATCAGTCTGCAACATCATTCCATACTTCACCAATTCTTGGAACCATCATTTCAAGGGAAGTTGATCTCTCATATCCTAGCATTCACAAAGTTATTATTTTATGTTGGGAGTATGAGAATACTTGAGTCATTTCTTTGAGAGTGGCTCCATTGGAATTTTTCCTACACTTGAAAAGAATTTGTTATTTCCAAGTAGTGTAGGGTATTGTAAATAAATAAAATTTGTAAGATCCCATTCATTTTTTCACTTAGATGCATGGATAGTATCATTTTTTTTGAATAAGAAGTCTTGAACACATGGTGCAGTAAGAGCCACTCATATTACTAATATCTCTTTTTCAGGAAGTGGGTAAGAGGAAGGAAGCATTGGTGAATGAAGACTCCAAGGGAAAATGAGCCAATGATTATGGAACCCTTCAAGCTTGAACTTGGGCATGAATTTGTTAGCTGCAACACCCAGATGTGCTTGTTAGCTGTAACAGTAAGATGGAACACCCAGTTGTGATTTTCAGCTCTAACAGTGAGCTGCAACACCCAATTGTGACTGTCAATTGTAACAACGAGCTACAACACCCAGTTGTGACTATCAGCTGTAACAGTGCGCTGCAACACCCAGCTGTGACTATCAACTGTAACATTGAGCTACAACACCCAATTTTGACTGTCATGTAGGTGAACATTTATGATTTTTAGATACGTGTGTGTTGCACATCATGGTATGTATTTAATTTTCATTTATATATAACAAATCCATAAAAATACACATGCTTTATTACAACATTATATCATTTTTTAAGAGTTGTAGCTGCGGCTGCAATAGAGTGTGTAAATATAGGTGTTCAATGCTTGAAATATTTGGTATGGGCATGTGTTATATTTAAATTTACATCATTTACTGAAGTTTTGTGGCATTTTGGCTTGAAATTTTTATTGAAACACAATTGGGATAGTCCATTTTTGGGAGACAAAATGGACTTATTTTTAAAACCTTTTTACATCCCAAGTATCCCTTTGAATCTATTTTCCAAACCAATTTGAATTTTTGAGATTGGGAATCAAATGAAATATTTATGGTCAAAATACTAACGGGGTGTCAAACATGTAACTTAGGAATAGAGTTGGGACAGTTAATTTTTGGATGCTTTATTGGATATATATGGAAAACCTATTTCCTTGATATATTCCCATATTAATCTAGTTTTCAACCAAATTTTAATCACTCCATTCTGATATTGTATGCAAATTTTATGACCAAAATACCGACTTCCTATCAGAAATCAACATTCCTAAAACTCTATTTCCTAGACTGTTCATTTGCCTATTTGAACCATCAATTATTATTGGATGCAAAACTTGTTTCTAATGGAGATACCTACATGCATATAATTTCATATATAATTGGAATGACATCAATCTATTATCAAACAAAAAATTTATGCCTAAAATCGTGACTATTAGTCTAGTCCAAAATTCGAAAAACGCCTTGTCATGCAAGTTGTTACTGAGAAAATTTGGAATATCTTCACATAAATGTTTAAAACCTATTTCTAGGGGACATATAACTATAAATTGAATTTCATTTGGATTTTTAATCACTCAAATTGTATTAGCAATGGAGAATTTATGATCGAAATACTGCTAGTGAGTCTAATGTGCCAGCACTTTCCCACATGTATAAATTGTTGGATTAATAAAGACCAATGACCTCTCTTCTTCCATAATCTCATTTTTTATTGCAGGCAAGTGCTAGGTTTTTGCAGGTCCTTCAAAGAAGAAGGTCAATGCATGCACGAGTGACTCTTGAAGACTTTTTCTCAATTTTCAAATGGATTGAGCACATGAAAAATGGATGGATTGATGTGAAAACCATACCAATGTCCCATAAGTCAAGTCCCATTTCTACATGCCAAGAATCCTTTACCAATTTCTACCAAAAGAAATATCTCATGGATTCAATTGTAGTATGGTAGATTCATTCACCCTCCTCATTTCAAAACCCTAAAAATCCGTTCATGTTGAAGTCCCATTTTCCACTGCTTAGGTAGTCAACCCTAACTTTTTTATTTTCCATCACTACTACATCATGACTTCACATATACTTTCCACTTATGAGTTTCATGTTGGTTCTTTTTTTCACTATGATTCCTCACAATCATTTATTTTGTACCCATATTGGATGATGTGGAATTCATTAAGGTCCACCTTTCAATGGTCTTGTCCCATCGAATCCAACACATCATCTGGGATCGATATTAGAGTTATTTTTGTGGCTAGTGTTGAGTATATAGCTATAAGGTTTGTTGAGATTCCACAGTGAAGATTCATGGCATCTAATGTAGAATATGTGGTGAGAAAATTTATTGTCGACATTTCGGACCAAGCATGGTTCATCTTCAGGACATAGAAATGCCTGGAGATTGTTCCTCTTTCATTGGTGCATTAATACAGAAACCGTCACTTGAGAGGGCCGACAAGGTTTGTCTTGTTGAAGGTTAATTTAGGGTTTTTATTTCATTGTTTTTATAAAAACCCTAAATTAACCTTCGACAAGACAAACCTTGTCGGCCCTCTCAAGTGACAGTTTCTGCATTAATGCACCAATGAAAGAGGAACAATCTCTAGGCATCACAATGTCTTGAATATGAACCATGATTGGTTTGAAACATCGATAATAAATTTTCTCACTGCAGATTCTCCATTAGATGCCATGAGTATATAGTTGTCATTGATGTCAAATGTGTTCATGAATGACAAAGGAATAACTAGTGGATATGATGGAAAGACAAACTCAGTGAAAGACTAAGGTAGTTGTTAGTTTGAAATACACACCTTCTGTGAACAAGAGTTGGTTCCCTAGTCTAAATGGTTCATATCTAGAACAAAACACAAACAAAGAATGCTAGACTCTCCCTAGATCTGGTTAATCAATTGAATGAAATGCCATGATACTTCTCTCAAATTTTGTCCTCGCTATCCCAACAGGATAACCTGTAAAAGATGGAAAAAAACAAGAGAAACCTGATACAATACAATATAATCAACTAGATCTATGCTTGTAACCAAGGAAACAAGCAATATAAACACATGAAACAATAAATATGGGAAAATACATTTTTTATTAGAAATAGTTGGAGAGACTACAACCTTCATGCCTTGGTTTTGAGAGTTCCTTCCAATGGCTCCTTGCCTCTAACTTCACCTTGTCTCCAAATATTCAAGAATGATTTTGACAGAGTTTGGGTATGAAACACAATTCTTCCTCCTTTATCCCATGGGGGGTGAGCCAATATTTAAAGGCATGGGAGGATAGGAATGGTTGAGGATGTCATGGGTGAGATGGATATTAGATCCAAAAGGGGAGGATATCTAGCTCCAGCTGGTCCTAAACCATAGGGATGAGGCTCCACGGAGGTCAAATTTGAGAATCCTTTTGAAGCTTCTATTTTTCCCTTGAAAACTTGAGCACCTCTCTTCCAATGAAGCAAACAAGAGGTGATAAGGGGGAACCTCTTCTTGCAGTAAGGGAAGGAGTGGTGGAACCCCTTCTATTTGATGTATCAGGAGCAGTGCTGGCCTAGCACCACCTTTTGTGAATGGAAGAGGAGCGTTACTAGCTCAAAATAAGGAAAAATTGCAAGGGGATATTTTTTTCCTGTCATTTCTCTAGGGAAACTATGAGGGATTGGATCAAACAAGGGAATACCTATCTCATAACATGATGGTGATGATATTTCGGTATAACAGTGATGCCCCCCAAAGTATGATGGATAGAGGAAAATGATAGGCATAATACTTTGAAAGAACAAGGTATAGTATCAAGGCAAAGCTCCAATGGTCAGAACTTCTCAAACATCACAAAATTTTTGCAACACATTTTGATACA
Source organism: Pseudotsuga menziesii (assembly GCA_001517045.1). Taxonomy (NCBI): domain Eukaryota; kingdom Viridiplantae; phylum Streptophyta; class Pinopsida; order Pinales; family Pinaceae; genus Pseudotsuga; species Pseudotsuga menziesii. The sequence goes on along the minus strand of LPNX010732788.1, from coordinate 74,079 downwards.
TGTCCCAAATGAATCACAACATGGCTACTAACCAATAGAATGCAAATCCATGTGAGATACAAAAAATTCATGGCTACTAAAATACAACATAGATCCATCTGAAGAAGACTCAAATTTGGACATAACTACCAGACATACAATGTAGATCTATGTCATACTAACGCAAATCTGAGCACAGCTATGAACCTACAAATGTGGATCCATGCTAGGACTCATACATAATACTCCATCGCAACCTGGGGAAAGAAATGAGCGCTTTTAACAGATACCTAGGGCATTCGTCTCGTGTTCCACAAAGTACGATTCTATCCATGTGATTACAATGATTTGGTATCGAACATGGTAGAAGCCACTTGATTACTGGTTAATGATATGAACCGTTAACAAGTGCGAGGGAGATCACCATTAATGTCAATGATTCCCAAGGTACCCTAGTACAATCTTCTAACTGTGAATAGATGATTTGATTTTGAACACTCGGCCGAATCTCTTGATCAAAGGTCAATGATGTGGAACTTTTTCAAGAGCAAGAGAATCTGTCCTTGAGGAAAACAGATCTCAAGGTACTAAACTTGTTTCTAAGACTAATTCTCAAATAATGAGCTGATGTCAACTGGAATAGTCTCATCGAAGGAGGGCCATAATGAATACCACATCGACAACATGAAACTCGGAACAAATTTCAGGAATGTTATAGATAATGTAACCATAGGACTGACTCAAAAAAGAAAATTTGACTGCAGGTGTAAACTCTCAAAACAATTTTCCTTTTGAACATAAGGTAGCATGACAAAAGAGTTGGCAGCATTGTCTTGGCGAGGCGGAACATAATGCAACAACGTACAATGCAATCTTTGAGAGACTCAAAGGAGTGGCATGATTCATGAAAGTGGATCGACTCGGAAACAAGATGAATACCCTATTGAATGAATGAAATGAAGACAAGTGCAATTTTCAAAGGTGACTAACAATTGCCATTAATGCAAAATGTTTCCCCTTTCCCTTAATTTCCCCATCATGATTGATGAGTGCCTCTTTTTCATTTTTACGAGTTCAAAGAGGGTAACAAACACTCATTTTAGCTCATCTTTCAGACAATTCTAAACTCATATGCTTTACGAACCTAAGAAAGGATGGGTTCATTCCCAAAAAGGGGTCTTTCAATGTTTAATTCAATGAGTCCAATGAAAGAAAACTTGGTGATTTCATGTTTAGAGAGTCTGAACAAACTAAAGAAAACTCCAAAGGGTCCTTTTTCGTATTATTTAGTCTCTAGGGACCGAAAAAGTGTCAAATAATACCCAAGAGAACTCTTCCAGTCATGATTGGCTGGAGTGTACCTTTTTTGTTAGTTCCCCCTAGTCCAAAAAAGGGGTAAACTATCACTAGGGAGACGACTCTTCAAGTACTTTTACGAGCATGAAGAAGAAAATATCACTCGGCCATATTTTCACATTTTAAGAGTCGGAAAAGAGATTAAAGAGGACTCTAATAACCTTTTTCATATTTTAATCTAGAGCATGAAAAAGTAATAAACTAAGCTCAAACCAATTTTCATGTTTTAACTAGAGCACGGAAAATGAAAAGTAAGCTCAACACCATCTTACTGTTTTTAACGAGCTTGAAGATCAGTTAAAAGAATGCTCGAAGATTGGTTTCATTTTTACACAAGCTTGAAAGCAATGGGTAAACTATGCTTGAAAAAACCTATTTCATTTTTTAATGAGCTTGACACAGAATGGGAACTATGCTCACAATGACCTGTTTCATTTTTACACAAGCTTGAAACAGAAAATAGCTATGCTTGAAACATGGTTTCATTTTTATGCAAGCTTGAACCCAAAAGGTAAACTATGCTTAAGGAAACCTACTTCATTTTTTAATGAGCTTGAAATAGAAAATGAACTATGCTCATGAATGGTTTCATTTTTATGCAAGCTTGGAACCAAAAGGTAAACTATGCTTGAGGACATCTGTTTCATTTTTTAATGAGCTTGACATAGAAGGGGAACTTTGCTCAAAGACAGTTCTAGGCTAACATGATGTCCAGAGTTTGGTGGGTTTCCCCCTTACATGAGAATCTAGAAACTTAACTCCAGTATGATATCCAGAGGCTAGATCCATACCCCCCATTTTACCTATGATGGGAAGAATCTAACTAGAAGGAGGGGAAAGAGCCACAAGAACATACGGGATATTCAAGGAAGTATGATGACTAGGAGTCACACAATAATCAGGTTTAACAAAGGAAAACTGATCAATGGTCACAATATTCCCATCATGGGGAAAATACATCACTCAAAAGAGTGTGGACACTATAGCTTTCATAGTGTAAACATAATCACGCCCAAGGATAAGATTAAAATCTAAGGGATCTTGGACTACCATAACATCTATATAGACAGTTTTTCCTTCCAAATTAATAGGGAACTGAGGAAGGATCTCTAAAGGCATTGTAGGTATTCGATTAAAATCCAGTATTTGATCGGCGGTTGGCACAAGTGGAGGATAATTTATGGATTTCCAGGTAGTAGAGGATAGAATGCTAACAAAATCCCCTTCGTCAACAATAGTGTGGAGTATACTCTTAGAGATAATCCACAAAACTATCTGAAAAGGAACACTTGAATGAAGACAAGATTCTGTTAGGTTACTCCAGTCAAAGGAAATAACCTCACTACTCGGAGAGGGTTTCGTTGAAAGAGACAAAATTTCCTCTTGTCAAGAACAACCAGAACAAAGCATAAAGACATCAGCAGTTTGAGCTACACTCTCATCAGGGAGAGTGTGGGGAGACAAATACTTTATCACAATGACAGCCTCTGTTGAAATGTTCTCTAATAAAAGAATGGTATCAGGTAGAAATGACATCGACTCGACCACTTCACTCTCCGAAGTAAGAGTGGGATCAATCACAAATGAAACTGAATTAATCACTTGGTAATCTAGAAGGGAATCAAGGGATAACTTACTATCACTTGTTGGAATCACCTATTGATGATCAATAATATTTTCCAACCAATACGAAGATTCATCCAGGATTCGACGAAGAAAAGTACGATGCATAGCCTTGCATATCAAACAAGGATACAAGAATTTACCCTTACAAACTTTACTAATGGGCCACTGGTTGAGGGCGTATCATCAACATGATTATCAGAGGTTGATGACACAGAGAATTTGAAATTTTTAGACCACTCTTCTTGTACACTGGAGAGACTAGGACACTCCTTAAGAAGGTGGTCCCCCTTGCAAAGCTTACAAGGGAACTTGGGTTTTTCAGGTGTTCTCTTAGAACAAGAACCATCAAGAGGATATGGTTGCTTCTTTTTCTCTTTCTTATCCTTCTTCTTCTTACCCTTCCCTTTCTTCTTCTTCTTATCCACCTGATTACTAACCGTAGAGATTTGGTCAAGCGAATAAGAAGAAAGGGATGAATCCACAACCAATGAAGAAGGAACATGACTAGGTTGAGGTCGATCCTCTCTCGGAGGAGAGATGTCATTTGATACATTAGGTGTAACACGAATTACTGGATTAAATAGCCAGATCGGTAATCCTATAGTTAGCCCAAGAATATTTAGTGTGGCAATAAAGGGAGGACGAATACCTTCACATGGAGGGAATACAAAAGGTACACCTTGGAAAGGGACCTTTTGAGTGGTAGTCCCAGATGGGGATGCCATCTCTAAACTCTGTAAAAATACCCTAACTACCACGCATAAGAAAGCACTACTCAAACTAAAAGAAACAAGAAAACATGTGAAAGGAGTGGATAAGAGTCAAGAACCTTACAAGATAGGCCAAAAGGATAACCCAGATGGTTTGAAGATTCCTAAAAGGGTCTCCTAATATACGCTAGGTACGTGGGAGCTCAAATTCGTAGTGGTTTTGTCTAATGAAAAATCGTCCGACATGAGCCTTCCTATATACTATCGAGTACGTGAAGTACCTTTCGATATACCTCAAGGGTACGTGAAAGGTCGTTCGATATACCAGACATACGTGGAATACCTGCAAGCCCCTGGGATACAGTGCTAGAGAATAATGACAACTTCCACGCTTACCGACACTGGAACACGTCACTAAATTAACACTCAAATTGCTAAATTTTTTAACCTGGTACTACTGTTAATTTATCTTGTGCGTTTAGGTGGAACCATGTAATGAAAACTTGAATTTAAAGAAGATGCACATTGATCTATATGATAATGCAAGTTTTCCTCTTTAATGAAATTCTACTTAAGAGAGGGAGATAGATTTATTTTTCTTCCCAAAAATGCACACCTAAATGCAAATGCAATTCTATCTTTTCAAATGAAAACTAAAATATCAATGCACCCCAAACAATCTTTAAAGGAATTAAAAAAGAGATCTAGAGAACATCTAATATAAATAAACCAAAAATGTTTCCTATCTTTTCATGCTTGAAAAAGATGCATAAAAACTTGATGGAAAGATTATTTCACTAACGTTTCTAAACAAAGCTAACTCTAATGCACACAAAGTTGAAAACAGATATTTCTTCTTAATGAAAGTAAGATCCAAAATTTCGAACAATCATGCACAAAACAAGAAGAAAATTGTTTAACACACTTGAGAATAAAGAAAAAGAGAGAGAAAACTAAAACTTCTCTTTGGAATAGACAAGGAAACGAAGAACCAATCTCTCCTACCAAGCACTGAAAAACTCAGCATGAAAAAGGAAACAAAAATCACCCCAAGTAAAGAAAGACTCAAAACAACATGGATCACTCATGCATTCCAAGGCCAAAACATACCCATGAAAATGAAATGTATATTCTCCAATTCTAATGAATAATATGTACAAAAAGGAGAAAGAGGTTTCAAGCAAAGAAAACAATGTAAAATCCAATTCAAGAAAAACAAACTCTTTTTTGAATGCAAAGGGAATATAACAATCAAAGTGACTGCAAAATATACAATTCATGGCCAAAAAACACTTCATTTTCATCAAAATTAATCCAAAAAACACGCAAAAATCGAAAGACAACAACCGAGTTTTGGAATTACAAAGGTGTGAAAATACCTACCTAGCACCGCTTCTAGAGGGTCACCGACAGAGTGGTTATGCATGAGCACCACTTCCTGCTAACTGCTCACAAGAGGTATCACTACTTCTTTCTATCTATGCACAGGAGGTGGAATTGTTTATTTCCCACTGCACATACGCGGTTCCTTGTAAATGTCCAAAACATAATAAAGGATAAAAAAAAAGTTAAACCTTGGAAAACCAGCATAAAAAATGATAGATCAACAATAATGAAGAGCATAGAAAGTCAGGATGGCTCAGATATGAAGAGATTTGATGATATCAACTCAAACCCTAACTAGGTCAGATGGTAGATATGACTGAAATGATAAGAAGCTGGAGCTTGGATTCAGACAAGTGTTCGAAGGCTAAGGAAGATCAGATCTACTGAATCTCTCCCCTAGCGGAGTCACCATATTTGTTGTCATGAATTTTGCACCTTCTGTGGACAAAATTTGTTCCTCTGGTCTGAATGGTTAAAATCCATAACAAATAAGTTACAACAAGGCTGATATACTTCTCATAGAAACTACAAACACCTAGAATACGATATTCAGAGATTGATGTGGTCCTTCACATGTGGAAAAATATCTCCAAGAAGATATGTGTGCCTTAGTGTTGATGCACTCCTCCACAAAACTGATTTCTTATCCTCGATAACTCCAACTTGCTCCTCTATGCTCACTCTTAATGCATTAGGCCAGAATGTCAAAATTGCGTCATGACTTTCCTCTCTCCTAAACCATGGAGTATGAGCCTATTTATATAGGCCTCAAATGGATAGGGATGGTTGATATTTTGGTGGGTGAGGTGGACATTAGATCCAAAAAGGGAGGTTATCGAGCTCCATCTGGTCCTAAACCATAGGGATGAGGCTCCATAGAGGTCAACTTTGAGAATCCTCTCGAAGCTTCTCTTTTTTCCTTCAAAATTGAGCACTGCTCTTCCATTGAAGCAAACATGTGGTGCTAAGGGGGCACCTCTTCTTGTAGTAAGGGCAGTAGCGGTGGAACCCCTTTTTGCTCATGTATCAGGAGTGATGTTGGCCTAGCACCACCTTTTTTCAATGGAATAGGAGCGTTACCAGCTCAAAACAAGGAAAATTGTAAGGGGATATTTTTTCCCTGTCATTTATCTAAGGAAACTCTGAGGGAATGGAGAAAACAAGGGAATACCTATCTCATAACATGATGGTGATAATATTTCATTGGAATAGTAGTGATGGCATGGCATGGCATAGTTGAGGATGTGGCATGACAGATATGAGCACATGGAATATGATGGTGTCCTAAATCAGTGAAATACTAAGGTATTCATGGCATGGCATGGAATAGTTGAGGATGCGGCACGACACATATGATGACATGGAATATGATGGTGTCCTAATGACGATGTCATAAAAGTTCATTTATAACAAATACAATGGACGAGATGGACATGGATGATAAGATAGCATGAATGAATGATCTAAAGACTTCCAAAACAGTGTCAACAGTATGATGTAAACAATGGTTAATGAAACAAAGAACAGAGGTTGAGTGAAAGTAGAGATGTAGTATGAATGCCAAATCTAGTTAGAAAAATGAATAGTGAAACTATAGAAGAGTGAAATGAATGGGAGATAGAGTATATGTAAACAGTTGAAGAACATAGAAACTATATCTACGAGAGTGTTTATAAATTCTGTATACTCAACAACATGATGAAATTCTCTGTGTATATAAGTCTTCAAAACTGTTAGAAATAGTCGCAGAGGATTTCTGCAAAGAAATCGTCCAGATCCCCAAAGTCATGGTGAGATCCACATTAGATCTAAAATTGATGGTCAGGAATCATCCCGCATGAGATCCGATGGTTAAGGATCCATTCTGCAAAAGATTGGTGGAGGGATGAAGTTACGCAATCCAGAAGATCAAACGGCTGAGATTAGCTCCGCTAAAAAGAGATCGATGGTGTAGAAGAAAAATGCACAAAGGGAATTGTGGAAATAAATTTTAAATATTCAATGAACTCACAACCTACAATTTAGAATATCGAAGCTTGGGAAAGACTCCGGAAAAAAATCAACAGTGCAGAAGAAAAATTGTGGAAAGAAGCTTGCAGAAAGGAGCTTGGGGAAAGGATCTTGCGGAAAGAAGCATGTGGAAAGGATCTTACAGAAAGGGGATTGTGGAAATCCAAGATATGATTTGAGGAAATGTTACATTTCCATATACCGCAATCCGCATCTTACCTTAGATCAACGGTTAGGAAAACGCCCATTAAAGATCAACAGTGGGGAATCGTTGATGAGGAAACCATGGTGTAGAAATACGATTTCTAGGAGGAAATCTATGTGCTAGATCGATGGACTGGAGAGACTCAAAATTAGATCAAGGATCTAGATTGATTCTGGAGAAGGATATTGTAGAAGCACCAGAAAACGTTAAGTCAAGCTACAGAAATGAATTCTAAGGTGCGTCCATAAATGGCAAAGAAGAATTTCCAACAAGAAACTTGTATATGGAAGGTGAAGCCTATTTTTTGTAAGAGAAACATATCTATATGAGTGTGTGATGAAGATAGCTCATAGATATCTCACAGAGGAGGAAAATAATCCCATAGGCGTCAGAAAAAGAGAAGCCCGAAGGTCTGAAGATATAGTGATCCCTTTGATGGAGGAGAGGAAGTCCACAGGAATTGGTTTGACGGATCTTGCGATTAGTGAAGAAGGGAGATCACAGATCAAAAGTGATTAAGAAGTTTTTAATTAATTATTTAATTAAAAATCGTTAATCACAGATTGTGGAAAAGGTGTGATTATCAGATTTGAAAGGGCATGATTGTGAAAGGGTGTTAGATTTTAACATTTAAGCTAGCATTATATTAGGATCTTTAAATGAGAGAATAATAAGTACAACAATCAAACACAAGAGACAATGAACATAGTTTTTTTCCTCAATGAAACCATAAATGGAGAAAACCCTGCAAATTTCTCAGAGATAGAATCAACACCAAAAGTAAAACCCCAAAACAGTAAGATGATCTTTCGACAATAGTAGCCTCTTTCTTTCTAGCCCCAACAACTTCTTCTCCCTCAGCTATGTGCTACAACTGAGTGTGAGTGAGTGTGTGATAAATAGAGAGACTCACTCTCTATTTATACTAATTCCCGACTTGATAATGACTCACTAGGGCTGACTTCACTAGGTGAGTCTAACAGCACTAGGGCCCCAGAACTGTGGGGACTTTAACCCTTGAACAATAGGAGGGTTGCCCACATTGACTTGACATGACTTCTTTACATTATAGAAACTCCTTATCGGAACATTGGGGAATGATATGACTTAATTACATTACAAACACTTCCTGAAATAAACATCAAGGTATAATACATAAGAAATACAAGTGAATACATTCCGAAGTTACAATTACATCAACACTCCCTCTTATCTAGGAAGGTATTCTCTCGACACAATTTATCAGCACAAGTATTCTTCTCTGTATCATCTGGATCATCATCGAGTCCTTGTCATCTTCATATTCAAGTCAACTTCATCTTCAAGTCATCTTTATCTGGATCTGGATCATCACTCGATCTGGATCATATTTGGTTCTGGAACATCTCCGCTGGATCATCATCACGGGTGTTATCTCTTGATTCTTCTAGTCATAGGAAGTTCTATAAATCCAACCCTTTTTCATGTTGGTTGTAGGCCTAACCTCCATGTAGGTCTTTTCCAACACTTATATCTGACCCTAATTTAGAATGGCCCACCCAACACTAATATCTGATCATGTAGGAACCAATCCTATAATAATATCAGGCACGTGGAATTCAGTTAGTGAACCTCTCACATAGCATGTGAGATTGTGGGATATTAAAGAATACCCTTTATTTCGAGAGATATTGACCCAAACTCTTTTTGTTGAAACCCCCTCCCAATACTAAAAACCTCCACCCCACCCCTTTTTATACCTCAATCCTTATAAACCACCCTACCCACCCCCACCTTAAACCCCTCATCCCCCCAATACCTGCAATATATTGGTTCAATTTTTGATAGTTTTAAAACCCACAATATGAACTAACGTGATAGGATATTGGCCAACAAGTGAAGCCCCTGTGATATCAAAAAGGAACGTCCAATACTCACATCTGACCATGTGGGAACAAATCCCACAACCCTGTAAGAAAGACCCATCACTTACATCTGAAAGCCAATGTCAAAAAGGCCCATCACTTACATTCAACCATGCAAGGAACCAATCCTCCATGACGAAAGGGCTCTGCACTTACATATGATCATTGTAGGAACCAATCCTACAATCACATCAGAATGGATCTGCACTTACATCTGATCATTGTAGGAACCAATCCTACATTCTCCTTAGAATGGCTCTGCACTCGCATCTAATCATGTAGGAACCAATCCTATAGTCACATAAGAATGGCCCTCAGTCCCAGACTGAGATTTCTTGGTAACCGACCAGGTTCCTCCATTCCAAGAATGGAATTCAGTGCTTATATCTGATCATGTAGGAACCAATCCTATAGTCACATCAGAATGGATTAGCACTCACATCTGGCATAAAAGGAAACAATCCTCTCACCATGATAGAATGGCTCAGCCCTTACATCTAATCGTGGAAGGAACTAATCCTCTCACCATGTCCGAATGGCTCACAGACTCATCACTTCCCTTTCAAGGGAACCTCAATCTGGAGAACACCAAGATTCTCCCTGAAGTACTCAAACTTCACTCTGGCTAATGGATTTTTCAACACATCAGCTATCTATTCGTCCGTCGCAACATAATAGAGCTTCATTGCTCCCCTCTGCACCATATCCCTGATATAGTGATACTTGATTTTGATATGCTTTGATTTGTCATGGAACGTTGGGTTCTCTGACAACTTCACACAACTCTGGTTGTTGCAATGTGTATAAGTAGCATCAAACTATAGATCAAATAAATTAGACAGTAGCTTCCTCATCCATAGTGCCTCACAACTAGTTGGAAAATCTGTGACATACTCTGCTTCAGCTGTACTCAGTGCCACACGAGATTTCTTCCTGCTAAACTAAGAGATCACACCTGATCCCATACTAAAGCAACACCCTGAAGTGCTCTTCCTATCGATGGCACTACCTACCCAATCTGAATCAACATAACCCTCTAGGTTAATCTTCTTATTTGCCTCATACTTGAGCCCATAATCAACTGTACCCATCAGGTACCTCAGAATATGCTTTGCGACAATGAAGTGAACATGTCTCAGATCTGTCACGAACTGGCTCAAGGTGTTCACAGCAAAGTAAATATCTGGTCTTGTGTTCATCAGGTACATCAAGGACCCAATCATCTGATGATACATCGTAGCATCAACCACTTCTAAAGAAGCATCACTCAATAGCTTTAGGTTTGATGCCATAGGTGTGGTCATGGCCTTGCAGTCCACCATCCCCAACCTCTTCAAGATCTCTATTACATACTTCCCTTGTCTGAGGGAGATTCCATCTGCATTATACCACACCTCCATGCCTAGAAAATAGTGCATCATACCCAAGTCCTTCATTTTGAACTCGGTAGCAAGCTTCTTCTTCGTATCAGCAATAAACCCATCAATACCTGTTACAAATAGATCATCTACATATAGTAGGAGTATCATTGGGTTTCCATCTTCAACCTTGTAGTAAAGGTTGGAATTTGCTTTAGTCTTGGTAAAGCGCAAACTAGATAGAAATCCATCAATTCTGCCGTACCATGTCCTGGGTGCCTGTTTCAAACTGTACAGGGATTTCTTCAATCTACACACATGAGACTCTCATGAGACTCCCTGTCATGTGTCTCAAAACCGAGTGGTTGTTCCACATACACTTCCTCTTCTACTACACCATTCAAGAAAGTAGTCTTGACATCCATTTGGTGTATCTTCCATTTCATCACTACAGTGATAGAAAGTACTGATCTGATGGAAGTGTATCTAGCTATAGGTGCAAAGGTTTCTTCATAATATATTCCTTCTTTCTGTGAGAAGCCATGAGCCACGAATCTTGCTTTATATTTCTCTATGCTGCCATCTACAGCATGCTTGATCTTTTAGATCCATTTGGAAGTTACAACAGACTTCCCTTCTGGTCTTGGGACAACATCCCAAACATCATTCTTCATGATCAATTGATACTCTTTGATCATATCATCCTTCCATTCTTTCCTTTCTGCAGCTTCTTCATAGTTGGAATTTTCTTTATTGATAAAGTCACATAATAAAGCTACATACCCAGAGCAGGACCTGGTCCTCTTTCTTTCTCTGTGATTCTCTTATGGAGCCCCATATCTTTCCACACCTTGGATAGATTCTCGTACCCAAGCAAGTTTCCTCTTGGGACGATTATTCTCCTGAGGTGGATCTACAGGTTCTTGAGGTTCTTTAAATTCTCGATCTTCTTCTTGAGTTTCTTCATTCATGGTTGTGTCATGACTTCTGGGTGCTTATGATACTTTAGGATCTTCAGCATGTCTTTTTTTGGATTTGTTGTAAGCTGAGTCTTTGTCAAATTTTACGTCCCTGCTGATGTCAATTTCTTGAATCCTGGGAAGTATATTCTGTAATCCTTCGAGCTTTCAGAGTATCCCACAAATACACCCTTCTTTCAAGAAGGATCTAACTTTTTCCTCCTTTTCTTTTGGAATGTGTATGTACACTGGACAACTGAATATTTTGAGATGGCTGACTTCTTGTTTCTTTTTGGGAAAGACTTCTTCAAGTGTCTTGTTCTTGAGTACTATGTGTGGAGTACGGTTCTGTACATACACCACTATTCTGGCAGCTTCTCCTCATAGATGCATGGGAAGATCTTGATCATGAAGCATTTCTCTTGCATCTTCCATGATAGTTCTATTCTTCCTTCGACAACCCCATTCTATTGTGGATTATATGGAGTGGATAAATCCCTCTTAATCCCTGAATCTTTGCATAACTCTTTGAATTCATTTGATGTGAATTCTCTGCCATTATCTAATCGAAAGGTCTTGATCTTCTTTTCGGTGTTGTTCTCGATCAAGGCTTTGAATTCCTTGAACTTGCTGAATACTTCATCTTTGTTCTTCATAAAGTATATCCATGTCTTCCTAGAAAAATCATCAATAAAATAAACATAGTATACATACCCGCTTAAAGAACTGGATGAAATTGGTCCGCATACATTGAAGTGAATGATTTCCAATATTCCTTTTGCTTTGCTTTCTCTACTTAGAAATGTCTTATTTTTGTTGTTTCCTTTCGCACATCCTTTGCAGACTCCTTCATGTTTTTCTTGAATTTATAGAATACCTTCAACAACTTTGCTTGCAAGTGGTAGTGCTCTGTAGTGCACATGGGCAAGCCTTCTATGCCAAAGTTCATTTGGCTCTACTGTGTCATGGACCAAAGCTTGTTTTGGATGGCCCTTCAATTTGTATAATCCTCCTTCTTGTTCTCCAATTACTATTGCATCGTCAATAGTCTTTCCTCTTGGCTACATGAGGAGTTGGACATATAGAAATGCAACCCTCGTTCCTTTTGCATCTAGTGCCAATATGGAGAGAAGATTCTTCTTTAGCCCGGGTACAAACAAGACATCCTTCATTTTCATAGGCTTTCCAGAGTCTATCTTGTAGGAGGATTCACCACTACCTTTTATGGGATATTGGTATTCATCCCCAAGTTTCAACTTATGGGGTGAATTAAGTTCGGATAGTTTCTCAAAATATTCCTTGAATCCTGTCATGTGTTTGGAAGCCCCACTATCAATAAGCCAATCTTTTCTTCCATGAGTGATAGTTCCTGTGAGAGCGGAGATCAGAACATATTCGTCATCACTTGAAGAGTCTTCACTTTCTTGTTTTACTCTCTTTCTGGGAGGATCATCTTCCTCTATAGTTTGAGCATGATGTCTTCTTTTGGAGTTCTTCTTCTTCTTAGATCCACTCTTATTCATGGGACAATTTCTAGCAAAGTGTCGTATTTCATCACATGTATAACATCTGAGTTTGGATGGATCCCTTTTTACAAAATTATCTATCTGATGAGAATGCTTACCTTGCTGATGATGATTTTCTGTTCTTCCTTTCTTGGAGTGTACTATGAGAGATTGATCTTCACTTCCCATCTTTTCTTCTCAAGCTGCTATTCGAGGTTCTTCTTGTGAAAATTCTTCCCACAGTCTACTGAACTTGATTAGATTCTTCCTAGCATAGATTCCTTTGATGAAATAATCCCATGACCTAGGGAGACCATTCAAGGTTGTCATCACAATTTCTCCATTCTCCACTTCTTCATCTACTGCTTCAAGTTGTTCTTTGATTTGGGATACACTTATAAAGTATGACTAGATGGTCTCCTCATTTGGGATCTTTACATTCTTCAACTGGTTCCTTAGAGTCATCTTCCAGTTTATCTTCTTCCCTTCAAACAATTTGGTTAGGGCATCAAACATAGCTTTAGGTGTCTTGAGGGAGGACACCTGTGGTATGGGGTGATCCTTGATTGAATCAGCAATAATCCTCTTTTCCATAACCAACTTATTCTTATGTAAGGCCTTAGCCTCATCTCCCTCTGGAACTAGAACCTTCTCATTGATGTAAAAGTCCAACTCATTTTCTTCCAGGACCAGGGAGATCCTATACTTCGAGGCTCAGAATTTATCAGCTCCCTCAATATTTTCATCAAACTTGGTATGATGAGACATCTTAACTGAGAACCTTAAATGGAAATACAAAACATTTAGATCTTACCAGGTCAAAATGTCAAATCTGGATTTGGAGCTAAATTTCTACAGTGCTCGTTCAGTAGCAGATTAGGCTTTGACTCTCCTAGAGTTCTTTCCAACCAAATGCTTTGATCTTGATCTATAAACTTTGATTTTGAGGAGGAGATCAATCCAGGCCTAGGATCACTCAAAAATTCCACTTCTGTGGAAAGCCCTAATTTCCAGCAGTAGTGTCAGGTCCAAAACTGAAAAGGCTCAGAATCAGATTCTGTTTCGATAGAAAGATGCACCCTAGGGAGGAGAGTCAGCCCAACCTTCTTTTGATGAAAATATGTGGAGAAAGATCCAAAAAGTAGGAAGCCCTAGTTCCCGCAGCTGCATAGTGTCTTCTCCTCAGGTTAGCTCTAATTCCATGTTAGATTTTAACATTTAAGCTAGCATTATATTAGGATCTTTAACTGAGAGAATAAGAAGTACAACAATCAAACACAAGAGACAATGAACACAATGTTTTTCCTCAGGGAAACCATAAATGGAGAAAACCCCGCAACTTCCTCAGAGATAGAATCAACACCCAAAGTAAAACCCAAAAACAGTAAGATGATCTCCTGACAGCAGTAGCCTCTTTATTTCTGGCCTGAAAAACTTCTTCTCCCTCAGCCATGCACTACAACTGAGTGTGAGTGAGTGTGTGATAAATAGAGAGACTCACTCTCTATTTATACTAATTCCCGACTTGACAATGACTCACTAGGGACGAATTTAGTAGGTGAGTCTAGCAACCCTAGAGCCCTGGAACTGCGGGGAATTTAACCCTTGAAAAAAAGGAGGGTTACATACATTGACTTGACATGACTTGTTTACATTATAGAAACTTCCGATCGGAACATCGGGGCATGACATGACTTAATTACATTAGAAACACTTCCTAGAATAAACATGGTACAATACATAAGAAATACAAGTGAATACATTCCGAAGTTACAATTACATCAATAAAGGGTACGTTTCCAGAATAAATAGATGCATCTGCAGGAAACATGAATGTACTTATACGTAGAGGTATGAGAGAGAGAAGGGTCTGGTGGTCCATATCAGAAAATTAGAAACATAGACAAGTGGGTGTGACAGAGAATAGAGGGAAAATAAATCTAGCATATTACAAAAAACATATTAGGGTGGTACGGTGGTGCTAGGGTAGGAAACAAGCCTATAGGGGGTTGGTTCCTCCTTCTAGCAGAAGCTGGTAAATAGGGTGTAGGATCATCCTGTCATTCGTACCTGACAAAATAGGGTGTCATAGCATCCTTTCAGTAGCAACTGATAAAATAGGGGGTCGTAGCCTCCTTCCAATGGTAGCTGGGAAATAGGGTGTCATAGTATCCTTTCAATAGCAGCTGATAAACCTGGGGGTTGTAGCCTTATTCCAGTGGTTGCTGGTAAATAGGGAGTCATAGCATCCTTTCAGTAGTACCTGATAAACTAGAGGGTCGTATCCTCCTTCTAGGAGGTGCTTCCAAATAGGGTGTAACAACATCCTTGTTTGTAGCAACAGGAAAAAATATTTGTAAATAACAAATTTGCAGTAATAGGATGTATTGGTGTAAACCCTATTGGGATTCCACATTAATTTTTTTTTGTGTGTATTATTGTTGTTATGTGTATTTAATGATAGATTAAAAAGGTGGTTAAATTAGTAAAAATATAACAATATTGATTCACCGCCCCCTCTCAGTATTGACCAATAAACCAACACCTAGGATCTGCATGAATCGATGGAAGATTTTCTTATTGTTAATCATGGAGATTCATCAATGCCTCTTGATTGAAAAATATTGGAGGTGACTCGACTCCAACACATTTATTCGTACCTGTCAAGATGCACTAAGGTACTTTAGATCTCACTATCATCAAATGTGAGTTGCTTCACATTGGTTAATGGAATACATTAATGGCCGATAGTCGAATGATTTCTTTCCATGCTTGACTTCATCACATTCATTCGCATGGTAAGAATTTTACCTCGGTTTTGTAGTAGCTGAAGATTATCTTAACTAATGGTTTCAATAGTGACTTGCAACATTATTTGTTTTAGTAGTTTTTCAATTCCTTTCCATTTTCATTCCAGCAGTTGATTTTCAGAATATGAGAAGGAGATTTCTTCTTTTGTGGTAGTATTCCTCCTCATCATTTGTCTCGGCAATTTGTAACACCCCATTTTTGACCCCTTTTACATTAAATATATATACGATGAGAATATTGTATGGAATCATGGAAAGGAGCTCAAGGCCAAGGCCCTTCCATTGATTGATGTTTTGTGTATAGGTGATCAAGGTTTATGCCTATGGTTTATGGTGCTAATTCAAGCAGAATATATAATTTTAGACATCATATAAATATGCACTTTAATTAAAAACCCACAACCAACTATGTTAATGCATCAAATAATGAGATGGGGGCATAATTTACTAAGGAACAGGGAGGGGGAATGTTTAACCTTGATCCATGGGGGAAAATCCACGTGTCAAAAGAAAACACCTAGAAAATGTATACCCATTTTCCCCTCATGCACTCACATTTTTATTTTCCCTCACGTTGTGGGGAGCGACAGGATGATTTGATCATCCATCCTTCAATGTTTTTAGTTTGTTTTTTTTACGCATTGTGCATACACAGTCCATCATATGGCCTTCACACAAAATGTTGTGGTCGATTCTGATTTTTCCCCATTCCATCCTATGCATGCGCACTATGCATTCTTCTATTTTCCATAACCGTATTTTGTTCTTTTGTTTTGCAGAACCGTGTTTTGTTTTGTGTTGTTTGCCATTTTTGCAGAACCATGTTTTGTTCTATGTTGGTTGTTACCATCCTGAGCATGGTTGTGCAATGGTCTCCTCTGTCATAGAGCAAGTGGAAGTCTGGTTGCTTTATTGACCTTTTTATCTACTGTGTGTGCATATTTCTTCCTTGGTCTGAAATGATCTCAAGTGGAATTAGATCTGAACTAGCATGATAAACCTAGTGTAGGAAGGAACCTTACAAATATATTTAGAGGGATTGGTTTTCTTTGTTGCACACCTTGAACACCAATGGAAAGGAAGGAATATCCCAAGGGACTATGTAGCAGAGAAGGGGATGCTTCCTTGTGTTGGGTGTGTATATTTTTTAGGAGCCAAGCATGATCTAGTGAAGGTGTTCGTAACTCGGTGGTTAAGCTCACTAGCTTAGCAGTTCAAGTTTTCCAGTTCCTTTGCAGCCTGATAAACCCATCTGTTAGTTGGCTTGGTTGTTCATTAATGACAATGTTGGCTTGACTAATTGCAATTTGATAAACCCAGTAGTATATTGGATTGTTTGTCAATATACTGATAAACCCAACTATGTTGTCTTGGATACATTATTGGCTATGTGTGAGCCTTCAAGTATCCCTTATTCCTCATGGGAATCATGCCCAACTTGGGTGAGGCAGTGTTGTTGAGAGATTGATGAGTGCACTAGCCTATGGTGGGGTGGAACATTGCAGTGACGTAGCTTCTTGTGAAACAAACTTCTTTCAAAGATAAGTATCTCTGTGTTAATATCTGCAAATTGTATTTGCTTCATGAAATATGATGAACATGTTTAATGTGTTGAATTAATGAATTGATTCTGTTGTATAATTCAATCTGTATGCATCTATATATGTTTCATTCAATGCATTTTTAAACTAATTTATGGTGCTTACATTTTCGGATTGGTGATGGCCTGGATGATCCATCTGTCCCAGATTTCTATTAGGAGGTTTAATTTCCGCAGAAATCTCCTTCCACAACTTTCCTTTGTGCAACTTGTGGGATATGGGATGCAGGATGTGGAAACACCCTTCCATGGATTCCCTTCCCTAGATATTTCCTTCCGCAACCCACCTTTCTGCATGGAGGAATGTGGGATGCGGCTTCACGATCTCTAATTTCGCAATTGATTATTTCTGCAACGCTCTATCTGCATGCGGGATGCAGGATGTGAAATGTGGGATGAGGGACAGAAATTTTTATCTTTCCCAGATTCTGTAGATTCAATTTTTCCACACCATTGACTCTTGTGGAATTGATTCTCCATCGTCGATCTGTTTCCAAATGTAGAACAGATTGTGACTGTCGATTTCAATTGTGAGCTTTCTCTATCATTCGATCTCCTTTGATATTTTCTTTGTGGATCATTTAATGGCTCACTGACATGATCAATTTATTTGCTATTGGGAAGAAGGGAGGAATTTTTACACATAGTTGTATATATTGAAATTCGAGCTAGATGCACATTCATCAAATGTGTGGGACTATGGTCATGTTTCTCCTTTGAGGCGGGAGGGGATGTGACAGTGTGGTATCAGAGCTGCTAGTTGCAGCACTAGGGCCTAAATGGGACAAGTTGAATAGTTAACACTGCTATTGGTAAATGGTTTCAAAATATTGTTAAGCTGTGTAATAAAGAAAACTTCCATGGGTAGTGTGTAAGTGGTTTCGATTTTTGAAATTATCTAACAATTCTGTTTATTAACACATTCTGCAGAACTATAGTCACAAGGCAGCATTCCAGATAGGGAAGTTTGGGAAAGTTGGTTTGGTTGATCCATGAATACCGACATGTGCGATGATGCATAGAACCCTAATGAATATGAGGAAGATGCTATGGGGGGGAATGTACGAATTGGAAATGCTGAGACAAAGTCTAATGGGAGGAGGTTTTAAGATACTCCTCCATATTTTTTCGCTACCATGAGAAGCCTAAGGGTGGATATCCAAAGCCATAGAAAATACAATGAAAGATTGGTTAAGGTGTTGGAGGAATAGAATTAGCTGAATGCAGCCATGCTACAAAGTTTGACAAACATTTAGAGGAGGGTGAACTCTAGGGACCAAACAGTGAGACCAGAGGGAAGTAAGAGCATTGCTAGAGGAAGAAAGAGATATCCTAGTGGGTTGTCTGACTTTGAAAGATCAAATGGCAGTTTGGGTTCTTCTTCTCACGATAATAAAAGAAATAGGTGCTACTAGAATTGTTCACATGATGAATTTAGGAAGGCGGGGCCTCCTATCTTCAACGGTGAGATAAAGAATGGATAAGAAGCTGAAGCTTGGATTCTTGGTATGAGGAAATATTTCCAAGTCCAAGACTATTAAGGAAATATGAAGGCTAGGGTAGCCATCTTCAATTTGATTGGATGAGAATCCATCTAGTGGGAGCACCTTAGGAAAGTGAAGACGATTAATGAAAGCAATATTGTGTGGAAATAGTTCCATATATATTTCAATCAAAAGTACCTCTCTGACAGGTACGATGATAGTAATATCAAATAATTCCATGAGATGAGATTGGGGCAACAGACCATGGAAGTGTATGCAAATAAGTTCTTGGAACTTTTGAGGTATGTCAGGTACATCAAAGATGAGAAGGTGAAAATCCATCTTTTTATGAGTGGATTTCCTCAGCCTTTGTAGCTAGGAAAAATACATCTCATGTGAAAAGGAGTCGTTCCTCTAGTCTGAATGGTTTAGATCTAGAACAAATAGTACACAACAGAATTGGAAGAATTTCTCTAGAATGGATGTAGATCTAGAATAAGTGTTTTTGATGGAAAAGTGTACCTGTTTCCTACAATGAGATCTCTTCACTAATGTACCTGCATGATCACATGAAACCAACACACAAGATAAAAAATAACCAGAAAATGTTCCACTATTCGATATTAGTTACTAAGGAATCTAATAATAAAATACACGATATTAAAACAATATACTTTATGGGAAAGGAACCAGTTTTTCATTAATGAATGAAGAAGAAGTTAAAACCTATGCCTTAGTGTCAATAAGTTCCTTCACAATGCCAATATCTCATCCCTGATAGCTCCAACTTGATCCTCCTATGCTCACCCTACTAATTTAGGCCTGAATGTCAATGCAACAACATAACTTTGCTTTCTCTCAACCATGGATATGGGTGTACTTTTATATGACTTCGGAGGATAAGGATGGTGAAGTAAATTATGGGTGAGGTGGATAGGAGATCCCAAAAGGATGAATCTTGGTCCTAGGTGGTCCTTAGATGTAGGGACAAGGGAGCCACGAAGCCTTATTTCAAGAAGCTTCATGGAAACCTCTCTTTTTCACTTTTTACCAAGGGCACCGCTTCTTCCCTACTATGATAGAGTGGTGACAAGGTAGAACCACACCTTGAAAAAGAGGTAAAGGAGGTGCCAGTGCCCACTTCCAGAATATTAAAGGCATCTTGAAGAGGGAAAATCTCATTTACTAAAAGGTAGAAGCGGTGCTGGATTTTTATATTGAGGATTGATATCTGTGTTTGGGGCCTCATCACATGCTGATGACGGGATTTATGTATAACAGAATGACCCCCAAAGCATGAGGCTAGAAGGATACGATAGGTGAGAGCTTTGAAAGAGCTAGTTATCACTTCGAGTCAAGGATCACCTTGATCAGAGATCAGCAATCAGGCATCTGCAATACATCAATACTTTTGACTCACGAAAAAATGTGTCTTCATCATGGATGCAGACTAATACAAGACAGATCCATGAGAGAGATTAAAAAGCATGGCTACTAGAATACAATGTAGAACCATGTGATAGAGGACCCAAACTTGAGACATAGCTACTACAAATACACCATAGATATATGTCAAATGAACACAAATTCGAGCATAGCCATGACCATACAAATGCGGATCCATGTTGGTACTTCATACAATATATTCCATCAAAACCTGGGGAGAAATCTATGAGTGATTTAATAGATTCCCAGGGCCTTCATTTTGTCTTCCACAAAGTATGACTCTATCCATGTGATTACAATGATCTGAAGTCGAACATGGTAGAAACCACTTGATTATCGACAAATGATGTGAATTGTTAATAAGTGCAAGGGAGATCACCATTGATTTCAATGATTCCCAAGGTACCCTAGTACAATATACCGGGTGTGAATAAATGATTTGATGTCGAACACTCAATCGAATCTATCGATCGAAGGTCAATGATGTGAACCTATGTTGAGAGAGATAGAATCTATCAATGAGGCATACAAATCTCAAGGTCTAATTTTTTTTTTTGACTAATGCCTAGATAATGAGCTGATGTCGACAGGAATAGTCTCGTTAAAGAAGGGCCATGTTGAATCCCACATAGATGACATGAAAATTGAAACAAAGTTCTAGAATGTTGTAGATAATGTAGCCATAGGAATGAATCAAAAGGTACTGACATAAAGGTTGTTTCAACTCCAAAGGTAAACTTTCAACTTCCCTTTGAACATTGGGTGGCACGACAAAAGACTTGGCAGCATTGAATCGACGAGGTGGAACACAATATGACATTGGACAATGCATTATTTTGAAAGACTCAAAGGAGTGACATGACTCATGAAAGTGGATCGAATGAGAGAAAATATGAATACCTAATTGACTGACTGAAATTCAAACAAGTGCCATGTTCAAAGGCGATGAAAAATTTCCATTTTATTCACAAAATGAAATGATTCCCTTCCCTTAATTTCCCCATAATGATTGATGAGTGCCACTTTTTGTTTTTACAAGTCCAAAGAGGGTAACAAACACTTGTTGTAGCTCGTCTAAAGAGAAGTCCATTCTCATACATTTTACAAACCTAAGAAAGGAAGGGTTCATTCCCAAAAGAGGGTCTCTCAATGTTTAGTTTAACGAGTCCAAGGAAAGTTAACTCGGCATCGTTCACATTTAGAGAGTTTGAAATAAGACACAAGAAGACCCCAAAAGGTGTCCTTGTTCGTAAATAGTCGATCGGAACTGAAAAAGAGATAAACTACCATCCGAAAGAGGACTCTTCAAATACTTTTACGAGTATGAAGAAGACAAGTACTTGACAATCTTTTCATAATTTGGGAGTTTGAAAAGAGTTTAAAGGAGACTCCAATAGGTTTCTTTTACGCGATGAATAGGTTTTACGAGCTTGAAAATAATTAGAAAAAGACTTGGAACTTTGATGCTTGGTTTTGGGAGCATGCCAAAGTGTTGAAACAAATGCTCATTGACCTTTTCCATTTTTAGAAGTACGAAAAAAGTAAAAAAACAAACTTCCCATAAACAAACTATTTATTTTTCATCCCTGCAAAAACTCTAAAAAGCCTATAAGTGTAACCAAAATATCTTTTAAATGACTTTTATAAACTATCTAAAAGGGTATTTTTTGATAAAATGATTTTAAAACATTAAAATAATACAAAAAAACGCTAAAAATATATTATAAAATCTCAGCAAATAGTAAAAACAAGTCATTTTACCTTTTAGAATACCTTGGAGATCATTTTGGGAGATTCGTAGTGCAAATTTCAATCGGATATTCCAGAGTTAGCCACCATCCGTTTTTCGCATCATCAGGTCTGTTACCACCTAAGTTGTACTTAGTGGTATTTTATCAAGTGAGCCTAGTGAGCCGGACAAATATATTTTGTTCGGACTTCAGAAGACCTTCGGAAGTGCTTCGGGGAAGTGCTTGTTGTACTATATCACATGTTCATACCCCATGAGGGATTTGTAATAAGATGTTCTAGCATGCTAGTGTATGTAAAAGACTTGGTCTCTTAGACTTTATTTGTCAATCCGATCATCCTAGGGTGTTTTTTCCCTTGGTTATTATTGGTTGTTGAATAAACGACTGATAATTTATGAGTTTTTCAATCAATACCTCCAAACTTGGGGCGGGCGGCTTGGCATTTATGCCTAATGAGGTTATTAGAGTCTCTGTGTCAATGTATAAACATGATAGGCATTATTGTCAAGTCATATGAACATGTCTAAGTCCCCGTAGGTTTTTAATTTTTTTAATTTTTTTTAATTTTTTCAGTGTTTTTTATTAAAATTCAATTTTTCCAAAACTTAGGCTATTTTTTAATAGTTTAATTGAAAATTTTGGTTTTGTAATAAAAGCGGGCTCAATAATTAGTTTCAGTCATGAGGGTGCTCGTTTTCAAGCTAAGAGCACCCAGTAAACCTATAGAGCCACTATTTCCTAGTTTTGAGTGATTTTCCATCACTCAAGTCAAAAAGCCCCAAAAAATCAATTATCGATTATTTTAATTAATAAATTGATGAATAATGGAGCAAATACAAAACCCTAGATCAATGGAATCTCAACCGATTTGATTGAAATCGGTCTCATCGGCACCAGATTGACTGGATCTGACAAATCCTTAACTGAAGGAGGTGATCTGGGTGGATCAAGAGTTGAACTTTAGCTTAATTTATGGGGAATTGTGCCCTCTCTCTCTCCTCCACACATGTGGGCTCTTCTAGGAGCCTTGTGGTTGATGATTCACTTAGTAGGTTGATGTGTTAGCTCAATCAGCCCCCCATTTGACATTCAAACTCAATAGAAGCTCAGTTCAGCTTCAGATCAGGCATTGATGGACTCTCCTTCAGCTACAGTGGTCTATATCCTTGGTATTTGCGCCCCCTCTGGGCTGGGGTTTCAATTTTGTGTATAAATAAAGTTCAGGATACCTCTTCCAAGCTAGTTAGAGTTGGATTAAGGATCCATTTCTGTTGTAATAATGTGTAATATCTTTTTCTATTGGAATAAAGTGAAGCTTTGAAGGCAAGATGGTGTCATGTCATTGTATGTGTGGATGAGCATTGCCATGTTTCACTAAGGTAACCTGTATCTATGTTCATAATTTGTTGATTGTTTGTGGATTCATTGCTAAGATTGATAATAAGTTTATTATAATCTTGATAGGAAAGGAGTTTGTTAATAAGTTTATTGGCCATC
The DNA here is from genome assembly GCA_001517045.1 of Pseudotsuga menziesii. Classification (NCBI taxonomy): domain Eukaryota; kingdom Viridiplantae; phylum Streptophyta; class Pinopsida; order Pinales; family Pinaceae; genus Pseudotsuga; species Pseudotsuga menziesii. Next base: position 50,493 of record LPNX010732788.1, on the reverse strand, counting down.
TCTTTCCTTTTTTATGCATGTTTAGAGATCTAGATTCAACATGTTTTATAAATTTATATGCATGTTATTCTGAAATCTCTATATATGTATTAACCAGATCTCACAAGTATTTTGGCAAGTCTTTCAATTCAGTTGTACGTTCCTAGCTTGGACAGGATGCTGATATAGTTTGCTTCTTCACTCTCTCCAAAACCATTCAAAGTCATAGTACCTCAAAATTCCACCGGAAAGCTCCACGGTTGATCTTCAAGGCTTCCAACAAAAATGCTCTTCTTTTCCTCTTCCTCCTTCAAATTTTTCTAAAATCAGTCCAGCTACTTGTTTGCAGATTCAAATTTTTTTAGATCTATCAATTTCAGAGTTTATTTTACATAGATATTGCTTCCTTAAATCTCATAAACTAGATCTCATTCCTAAAATAAAATTTACAAGCATTCTAGATCTAGTTTTAGGAAAAATTGTCATTTTTCAAGGCTATGAAAGTAGATCTAATGCTTGTTGAATGCATGGTTGTTTCCTTAGATTCTAAAAATTTACATTCAGCAATTTAACTACTTCATATTTGCTGCCCCTAAGGTAGGCCAAGATCCCAAGGAAAGCTTGGTTTCCTTGGTTCCTTTTCTGCTTCTTTAAAAACTAGTTTTAACTTAGAATTTTTGGGTAAAACGTTTATTCATCCAAAAGTACTTTCAAAGTACTTTTAGGCATATTTAACTATGATAAGATTACTAGTTTTTAGCAGGTGTAATAGAAAAGAGGAGGAGGCACTATCCGGAAATCATTTTTGGACCATTCGAAACCCTCCAGGGGGTCTCCGTCTTGCAAAATTTCAATTTTTTGCAATTTGTAAACCTTTGGTCTCATTCCATATAAGGACCAAGTGAATTAATTTCAGTTTTATGATATTGTAATTGCTGGTAATAATGTTAATGTATTTGTAACTTCAGAATGTATTCATCCATATATCTTATGTATTGTACCCCGATGTTTATTCTGGGATGTGTCTGTAATGTACTTGAGTCATGTCATGCCCTGATGTTCCTATTAGGAGGTTCTATAATGTAAAAAATTCATGTCAAGTCATTGTGGGTAACCCTCCTATTGGTCAAAGGTTAAAGTCCTCGCAGTTTCGGGGCACTAGGGTTATTAGACTCTCCTAGAGAAGTCAACCCTAGTGAGTTATTGTCAAGTCAAGAATTAGTATAAATAGAGAGTGAGCCTCTTTATTTATCACACACTCACTCACACTCAGTTGTAGTGCATAGATGAGGAAGAAGAAGACACTGGGGCTAGGAAGAAAGAGGCTACTGCTATCGGGAGATCAACTTACTATTTTGGGGTTTTACTTTTGGTGTTGATTCTTTCTGTGAGGAAGTTGCGGGGTTTTCTCCATTTATGGTTTCCCTGAGGAAAAATGTTGTGTTCATTGTCTCTTGTGTTTGATTGCTGTGCTTGTTATTCTCTCAGTTAAAGATCCTAATATAATGCTAGCTTAATGTTAAAAATCTAATATGGTATTAGAGCCAACCTGAGAAGAAGACATTATGCAACTGTGAGAACTAGGGATTCCTACTTTATGGATCTCTCTCCACATATTTTCAGCAAAAGAAGTTTGGACTAACTCTCCTCCCTAGGTTACATCTTTCTATCAAAGCAGAATCCAATTCTGAGCTTTTTCAGTTTTGGACCCGACATTGCTGCCAGAAATTAGGTCTTTCCACAAAAGTGGAATTTTTCAGTGAGCCCAGGCCTAGATTGATCTCCTCCTCAAAATCTAATTTTATATATCAATATTAAATCATTTGGTTGGACATAACTCTGGAACATCCAAACCCTAATATGCTCATGAACCAGCACTACAGAATTTTAGCTCCAATTCTAGATCCGACATCTTGACCTGGTAAGATCTAAATCTTTTGTGTTTCCATTTGAGGTTCTCAGTTAAGATGTCTCATGATACCAAGCTTGATGAAAATCTTGAGGGAGATGATAACTTCCGAGCCTGGAAGTATAGGGTCTCGCTAGTTCTTGAAGAAACTGAGTTGGACTCCCATATCAATGAGGAGGTTCCAGTTCCAGAGGTAGATAAGGCTAAGGCCTTACATAAGAAGAAGTTGGTTATGGAAAATAGGATTATTGTTGATTCAATCAAGGATCACCTCATACATAGGTGTCCTCCCTAAAGACACCTAAATCTATGTTTGATTCCCTAACCAAGTTGTTTGGAGGGAATAACATAAATCGAAACATGACCCTGAGAAACCAACTGAAGGATGTAAAGATACAGAATGTAGAGACCACCCAGTCTTACTTTACAAGGGTCTCTCAGATCAAGGAACAGCTAGAAGCAGTAGATGAAGAAGTGGAAAATGCAGAGATTGTAATGACCACCTTGAATGGTCTCCCTAGATCATGGGACTCCTTTATTCAAGGAATCTGTACAAGAAAGAAGTTGGTCAAGTTCATCAGACTATGGGAAGAATGCTCTCAAGAATAAGATCGGATAGCAGCTCAAGAAGAAAAGATTGGAAGTGAATATCTAGCTCTCACAATCCACTCCAAGAAAAGCAGAAGAAGCTCTCATCACTCTAGAGGTAAGAACTTTGACCAGAGAGATAACTCTAGAAAATATCTATCTAAATTAAGATGCTATACATGTGGTGAAAGAGGACACTTTTCCAAAGACTATCCTAGAAACAAGATTAACTCCCATAAGAAGAAGGGAAACAAGAGAAGACATCATGCTCATGCTGCAGAGGATGACGAACCTTCCAAAAAGTGATTTAGATAAGAAAGTGACGAAGAATATGTGATGATGTGTGCTGTCATGGGAACTATCTCATATGGAAGCAATGATTGGCTTATAGACAGTGGTTCTTCCAAACATATGATGGGATTCAAAAAATCCTTTGTGAAACTATCTGAACATGACTCACCTCACAAGGTGAAACTTGGGGATGACTATCAGTATCCAATAAAAGGTAGTGGGAATTCCTCCTATAAGCTAGACTTTGGAAAGTCTATGAAGATGCAAGATGTATTGTTTTTCCCAGGACTAAAGAAGAACCTCCTCTCCATATCTGCATTAGATGCAACAGGCATGAGGGTTGCATTTACAGATGGACAAGTTATCATGTGGCCAAAGGGAAAGACTATTAATGATGCAGTAGTGATTGGGGAACAAGAAGGATGTCTATACAATCTAAATGGCCATCCAGAACAAGCTTTAGTCCATGACATAGTAGAGCCAAATTATCTTTGGCATAGAAGGCTTGCACATGTGCATTACAGAGCACTACCACTTGCAAGCAAAGTTATTGAAGGTCTTCCAGAAATTCAAGCAAAACATGATGGATTCTACAAAGGATGTACGAAAGGAAAGAACACAAAGAAGACATTTCCAAGTAGCGAGAGCAAGGAAAAAGGAATCTTGGAAATCATCCACTTTGATGTATGTGGTCCAATGTCACCAAGTTCACTAAGTGGGTATGTATACTATGTTTGTTTCATTGATGAATTTTCTAGGAAGACATGGATTTACTTCATGAAGAACAAATATGAAGCCTTGATCGAGAACCACACAGAAAATAAGATCAAGACCTTTCGATCAAATAATGGCACAGAGTTCACATCAAATGAATTCAAAGAGTTATGCAAAGACTCAGGGATTAAGAGGGAGTTGTCCACTCCATGTATTCCACAACAAAATGGGATTGTAGAAAGGAAGAAAAGAGCTATCATGGAAGCTACAATAGATATGCTTCATGATCAAGATCTTCCCATGCATATATGGACAGAAGCTGCTAGAACAACGGTGTATGTACAAAACCGTACTCTACATAGAGTACTTGAGAACAACAAACCTAAAGAAGTCTTTTCTGGCAAGAAACCAAAAGTCAACCATCTCAGAATATTCGGCTGTCCAGTGTACATACACATTCCAAAAGAAAAGAGGACAAAATTAGATCCTTCAAGAAAAAAGGGTATATTTGTGGGATACTCTGAAAGCTCAAAGGCTTACAAAATACACTTCCTAGGATTCATGAAGATTGACATCAGCAGGTATGTGAAATTTGATGAAGACTCATCTTACAACAAATCCAGAAAGAGACATGCTAAAGAACCTGAAGAAGTAGAAGCACACAGAATTGATGATACAACCATGAACGAAGAAACTCAAGAAGAAGATCAAGAATTTGGAGAACCTCAAGAACTTGTAGATCCACCCCAGGAGAATAATCCTCATAAGTGGAAACCTACTTGGGTATGAGAAGCTATGTAAGGTGTGGAAATATATGGGGCTCCAAAAGGGAATCACAGAGAAAGAAAGAGAACCAGGTCCTGCTCTAGTTATGTAGCCTTATTATGTGATTTCATCGATAAAGAACCTTCCAATTATGAAGAAGCGGAAGAACGTAAATAATGGAAGGATGCTATGATCGAAGAGTATCAATCGATCATGAAGAATGAGGTTTGGGATGTTGTCCCAAGACCATAACGGAAGTCTGTTGTAACTTCCAAATGGATCTACAAGATCAAGCATGCTGCAGATGGTAGCATAGAGAAATATAAAGCAAGATTCATGGCTCGTGGCTTCTCATAGAAATAAGGAATAGATCATGAAGACCTGTATCTAGATACACTTCCATCAGATCAACACTTGCTCTGGCTGTAGTGATGAAATGGAAGATACACCAAATGGATGTCAAGACTGATTTCTTGAATGATGTAGTAGAAGAAGAAGTGTATGTGGAGCAGCCACTCATTTTTGAGACACATGACAGGGAGTCTCATGTGTGTAGATTGAAGAAATCCCTATATGGATTGAAACAGGAACCCAAGACATGGTACGACAAAATTGACAGCTTTCTATCTAGTTTGTGCTTTACCAAGAGTAAAGAAGATTCCAACCTTTAATACAAGGTTGAAGATGGCAACCCAGTGATGCTCCTACTGTATGTAGATGATGTGTTTGTAATAGGTATGGATGGTTTGATTGCTAATACGAAGAGGAAGCTTGCTTCCGAGTTCGAAATGAAATACTTGGGTATGATGCATTATTTCCTAGGCATGGAAGTGTGGAAAAATACAGACAGAATCTCCCTCGAACAAGGGAAATATGCAGTAGAGATCATGAAGAGGTTTGGGATGATGGACTGCAAGGGCATGACCACACCTATGGCATCGAACATGAATCTATTAAGTGATGCTTCATCAGAAGTAGTTGATGCTATGATGTATCATCAGATGATTGGGTCTTTGATGTACCTGACAAACATGAGAATAGATATTTGCTTTGCTATGAACACCTTGAGCCAGTTCCTGATAGATCCAAGACATGTTCACTTGATTGTTGCAAAGCATATTATGAGGTACCTAAGGGGTACAGTTGATTATGGGCTCAAGTATGAGGTGAATCAAAAGATTAAATTGGAGGGTTATGTTGATTCAGATTAGGCATGCAGTGCCATCGATATGAAGAGGAATTCAGGGTGTTTCTTCAGTATGGGATCAGGTGTGATGTCGTGGTTTAGCAAGAAGCAATCCTATGTGGCATTGACTATAGCTGAAGTAGAGTATGTTGCAGCCTGTTCAGCTAGTTGTGAGGCAGTATGGCTGAGGAAGCTACTGTCTGATTTATTTGATCTCCAGTTAGATGCAACTTGTATATACTATGACAACCAGAGTTGTGTGAAGTTGTCAGAGAACCTGGTGTTCCATGACAAGTTGAAGCACATTGAGATCAAGTATCACTATATTAGGGACATGGTGCAAAGAGGAGCAATGAAGCTCCAGTATGTTGTGATGGACCAACAAATAGCTGATGTGTTGATGAACCCATTAGCCATAGTGAAGTTTGAGTACTTTAGGGAGAAGCTTGGTGTTCTCCAGATCGAGGTTCCTTCCAAGGAGAAGTGATGAGTTCATGAGCCATTCTGAAATGGTGAAAGGATTGGTTCCTTCCATGGTCAGATGTAAGGGCTGAGTCATTATGTCATGGTGAGAGGATTAGTTCATTCCATGTTAGATATGAGTGTTGAGCCATTCTGATGTGACTATAGGATTGGTTCCTACATGATCATATATAAGGGCTATTTCCATTCTTGGAATGGAGGTACCTGGTCAATTACCAGGAAAGCTCAATATAAGGCTGAAAGCTATTCTGATATGACTGTGGGATGTATTCTCACATGATCAGATATGAGTGCATGGAAATTCTAATGTGATTGAGGGATGTATTCCCACTTGATCAGATATAAGGGATGATGCCATTCTTTGGGAGAATGGAGGCACTTGGTTAGTTACAAAGAACCCTCAACTTGGGGTTGAGAGCCTTTCGAGAAAGGTTGTAGGATGTGTTCCCGCATGTTTGGATGTAAGTGTAGAGACTTTCTAGTAAGGTTGCAGGATGCGTTCCTATATGGCTGGATGTAAGTGCAGAGCCTTTCTTGCAAGGTTGTAGGATGTGTTCCCGTATGGCTAGATATAAGTGCCGAGCCTTTCCAATAGGGTTATGGGATGTGTTCCCGCATGATCGGATGTGAGTGCTGAGCCTTTTCGAAAGGGTTGTGGGATGTGTTCTTGCATGATTGGATGTGAGTGCTGGGCCTTTCTAATAGGGTTGTGGGATGTGTTCCTTCATGGTCAGATGTGAGTGCTGGGTATGCCTTTCTGACATGGTTTTGGATGTGTTCCTCTCATGGTCAAATGTAAGTGTTGGGCAGGCCATTCTGACTTAGTGTCAAATATAAGCGTTGAAGAAGACCTACATGGAGGTTATGCCTACAACTAACATGAAAAATGGATGGCTCTATAGAACTTCATATGACTAGAAGAATCATGAGATAACACCCGTGATGATGATCCAGTGATGATTATCCTGCAGTGATGATCCAGATCGAGTGATGATCCAAATCCAATGATGATATTCTAGTGATGATACAGATCGAGTGATGATCCAGATCCAGTGATGATCTAGATCGAGTGATGATACAGATCTAGTGATGATCCAGATCCGAAGATGAAGATGAATTGAAGATGACGAGGACTCAATGATGATCTAGATGATACAACGAATAAGACTTGTAATGATAAATTGTGTCGAGAGAATACCTTCTTAGTTAAGAGGGAGTGTTAATGTATTTGTAACTTTGAAATGTATTCATCCATATATATTATGTATTGTACCCCGATGTTTATTTCGGGACGTGTCTGTAATGTACTTGAGTCATGTCATGCCCCGATGTTCCTATTAGGAGGTTCTATAATGTAAACAACTCATGTCAAGTCATTGTGGGTAACCCTCCTATTGGTCAAAGGTTAAAGTCCCTGTAATTCTAGGGCACTAGGGTTATTACACTCTCCTAGAGAATTCATCCCTAGTGAGTTATTATCAAGTCGGGAATTAGTATAAATAGAGAGTGAGCCTCTCTATTTATCACACACTCACTCACACTCAGTTGTAGTGCATCGTTGAGGAAGAAGAAGACACTAGGGATAGGAAGAAAGAGGCTACTCCTATCGGGAGATCATATTATTGTTTTTGATTTNAAGTTGCAGGGTTTTCTCCATTTATGGTTTCCCCAAGGAAAAACACTGTGTTCATTGTCTCTTGTGTTTGATTGTTGTGCTTGTTATTCTCTCAGTTAAAAATCCTAGTAGAATTATAGCTTAATGTCAAAAATATAACAAATAAAAAGAAAAAATATTTTCAAATAGGTGCTTTCGATCCTATTCACCATCTCCCCTAGGGGGATCCGCGTCTGTTTCACCTTTTTGCATTTTCCCCTTTTTTCTGTTCTAGTTTAGTATTGACATGAATGATTGTATACATTGATAATATTTTTTATTATTCCATGTTTTCAATTCAAAAGTAATCGTACTACTTACCCCGCAACTTCTCGATTGAACTCCAAGGGGAAAGAGATGCGTGGTAGGACTAATTAGAAAATCGGTGTTGTGTATCTCTATTCCATTTTCATTAATTGTTTTAATAATCATAATAAAAACAACCCCTCCTTGATTCCCCAATTTAGGTCCACTTGAAATGAAAGAGGTTCCTAGAGGGTTTTCTTTTTAATAAGAACACCTCTTTTAAAATTTACTAAAAATAACAAAGACTCCAGTGTGTATGCTCTATACTTGGCTGCGGTTTGTCTGATAACTCAAGCTACATCAAAAGCACTTGAGTGACTAGATTAATTAGTATTCACCTCCCAAATTGGCAAACCACCAGGAAAAAATATAATGCCTCGAATGAACTGTAAACGATGGAAAAATACCTAAAGGAGTGGGAACAACTGGAAAGTGACCTCAAGGCACCAATCTCTGTCACATCCTGATGGGTGCGTTATGAAAAATAGTCTCCGAGACTCCGTTCTATCCCACAAATACCTTGCGGGTAGTCGTGAAAGTTCACTTTTGGACATACTCCAAGTACCTCTCGGGTATATCTAGAGTCCCCTTTTGGCCTAAATTAATTCATTCACATTCCACATTAATTTAAAATCTACCAAGAGACATTTGCAAAACATTCTTTCAAGAACATGCAAGCACATTATTTTCTATGTTGACTCCATTTAAACCACTGGTGATTTACTTTGATCATTTCTTTTGATTATATATATATTGAGTGTCATTACTCTGCATATATGCTTTAAATCTTGCATCTTGTTATATTTTGTTTACACAAGTTAATTTCAAAACTCCTAAACAACTTAATAAATATAACACCATCACACTAAGTATCTAGCCTTTTTAATTTAATAGGGTCTACCCCCCTTGGATTCGTTAGGAGTTAGCCTGAACGAAGGAGTCAAGAACAAGGTGATAGACTTGACTCGAGACTTTCCCACAAGGACACACTGAGTGGCTTGAAGATTTCTTCCACATAACCTAGGTGTGTGAAAGGTGGCAACACGGTCCAGGTAAAATCTTGGACCCTTCCCTTTCTTTTCATGGTTTTCAATTTTTTATTTTGATGAGTTTTTGAGGTCAGTGGGAAAACCTAAAAGACCAAAGGCGGGCACCACGCTTAGCCTTTACGAGAAAGGTGGTGCCTGATGAAAACCGTGGTTTCTCAGTTAAACTCAGGCGATGGCACTACTCTGTCTTAACTGGGCAGAGGAGGTACCGACCATGAGCCCTAAGAACTACTTTCCCTAGCCATATAAAGTGATTTCAAGCATTTTTAATGATAGAATATGTTTCTAATTATCCCATTGATGGTTTTTGGTAGGTTCATTTGGTAAAAAATGGTAGTCTGGAAAGAAAGACAACATGATGATGATGATGCACATGCAACAATAAATGTGGGTTGTGTGACTTCGCTATGAGGTTGTGGCCTCCTAAAGTTATTCCGTACCCCTAGTATGGTTTCACATGCCCTCTTACTGGAATATATTCTACAGATGTGGAATCCAGAGCAGTAGCATTTTGAGGTAGGAGCTCATATTATGACTGTGGAGGTAGAAGACATATACTTTATGATAGGGTTTTTCAGATGAGGGGCTCCTGTTTCTCTGACTGGTTACTGAGGTGGGGATGTCACTACACAAGGTTTGATTAATCGCCATTGCTTTCCTGGTACCAAAATGTTAGGTAAGAAGATTCATATCAATGCTATGATGGATCTTCTATTAGAAACAGTTATATTTACTATGCAGAGAGTGGTAGGGAGCCAAGGGCCCCACCAGGAATACTGAGAACATCTGTTGTATTCCCTAGAGGCCATGGAGTCTACTGTCTATATCTGGGCTAAGGCACTATTACCTGTAATCATGGATCGGCTGATGAAATGTTGGCAAGGAGAGTTGAAACAGTTCAGGTATGGTACCATATTAGCTTTCTTTTTCTTTGAGAGGGTACCTCTCATGATACCCCAGGTGGTGTTCACAAAGCTAAGATATAGGGATCCCTGTATGTCACGGTCTCTAGATAGCATGGCCCGCACAGGAGGTGGAGGAGCCAAGGTGAAGTTTGAGGCTGCATTTTTTCGATGGATGAGTGATTAGATCCTCATTATTGAGTATTATGCATATACAAGGATTGACTTCACATGAGATCATACTTACCACTACCACCTACAACACAGTAGGGTGACATCAGTAAGAAGAAAAACCTAATATGTTGATTATGTTTTTATCTTTTTTTATGTATGACAACAAGAACTAAATTTTTACATGCATATTTTGGTGATGCACGGCCTGAGGGATCCTCCCCGATGGATAAGCAAGCGGGAGATCTCTTTGTTCCCAGAGGTAATGATGAGCTCACAGAGCTCAAGGACAACCTAGATCGACCGAATCTAGATATCCCGGATGCTACTATCGATGACCTCCCTAGGAGGTTCTAGAGACATACCACAGGAGTATCGGGTCGCTTCAGTCACTTGCTACGCAGAGTAGAAAGGGCCATCTTGTGTTACCATGAGAAACATTAGAGTGTCCTACACGATGTATCCTTGAAAGCTCAGCTAGATTTAGGAATTTTTTATTATTTTGTATTCCTGAAAGCCACAGTGCTTTAGATGAGGTCTCGTGACCATTTTTTCTAAAAATACTTTTTATACATACATACATACATACATACATATATATATATATATATATATATATATATATATATATACAAACTTGATTCTGGTGTTTACATGTGGTTTCAAATGGATGATTTTATTTACATGAGATTTACATGTTTCTACTGCTATTTTAATTTATGATTGACCATGTTTGCCTTTAATGAGTAATGAATTGGCAATATGCCATTCTAGGATGAAATTTTCCAATGAATCAGCAACACATTATTAGATCTAGGGATATTCCTATAAATAATGAAATCAGATGACCTTTCTAACAAATGCACTCTCCAAAATAGGAGGAGAAGTGTAGGGTTTCTGATAACATAGACATGATTTAGGTGACAAACCACTAATTGGGAGTCCATAAACACCACCAACTCATGAATTCCCTGAGATGCATCCTTGGTGAGTAAACCTATCACTACCTGATACTCGACGATGTTGTTGGTAGCCGACCCAATACACATTGCACCTGGACTAACTGAATCCTAAGCTGGGGAATACAACACCCAAGATTCTAAAGAAAGGTTCAAGGTATGATGTCATGGACCATCAGTGAAACCGTGCAAGGCCATTCAATATGCATAACCAAAACATGGTATAAATAGTATGGACATCAACTCAAAACCATAATGAAAATAACAAAACACACTGAAAGAGAAATATACATATATACAAGGTAGCATACATAAATGTCTTATGGATAGTACCTCTTCAGGTACAATCCATTACGAGGTTTCTCGAAGGGTATTTCATCATAATCTACTAGCTCATAATCTCCTTTCTCTAAGACCTTACTAACGATAAAGGGACCGTACCACATGGATTCGAACTTACCCTTTCTTAGCTTATCGTGTCTATGATCGTAAGTCAGGACTAGATCACCTTCGTTGAAAACACAAGGTTGAATAGACTTGTGATATTGTGCCTTGATGCATTTCTTATTTTCCTCGTTAGCCAAGAAAGCATCTCTTCTAGTTTCGTCAAGGTCAGTCAAGTACTGGAATATTTCTTTCTCGGTGGAAGTGTGTGGGAGAAGTTCTATTGTGAGTTGAAGTGATGGATTTTGACACTCAATAGGAAGGATGAATCCCAGTCCATAGACCACCTGAAAAGGAATAAAACCAGTTTTCATTTTGACTAAAGTTCTGTAAGCCCAAAGTGCAGAAAAGAGAGTTAAGTGTCAGTTGGATTTGTGATATCCAACCATCCTACATAGCATAGTTTTTGAAACTTTATTAATGGCCTCAACATGAATATTCGCTTGCGGGTAATGTGGAGTTTAGTTTTCATGACAAAAACCCAACTTAGCACTTAGCTCATCCATCATCTGATTCCAAAAATGAGATCTGTGGTCAGTGACTATAGCTTGTGGGATTCCAAACCTAGCTATCACATGATTAAATAAAAAGAGGGAAGATGTATTACCATCCTCTACATATATAGGCATTGCCTCATCCCATTTTGTGAAATAATCCATGGCTATGATGATGTAACCATGTCCCCTGGTTGAGGTAGGCTTACAATGCATAAAATCAATACCCAATTTGGAAAAAGGGCCAACTGCAATGACAGGGTGTGAAGGAGCAGGGTGGGTACACTTTTTTGGATAGAAGTGTTGGAAGGGTGGGTATTTCATAACCACCTCAGGACAATATTTGAAGATTGAGGGCCAGAAATACCCAGCGCGGAGGATTTTCTGGGCTGTAGCCATCCCAGAAAGGTGTCTTCCACATGCTTTAGAGTGGCAATCATTCAAAACCATTTCAGCCTCTTCATGTGCAAGGCATCATCGAAGAATGGAATCTATACCACGACAGTAGAATGTATCATTCATAATGACATAGTACTTTGCGTGGTGACGGATGTGACGATGATCATCACGGGATATGTTAGGATAAAATCTCTGGTTCTGGAGATAGATGATCAAATCTCCATGCCATGGGTCATTTGTGCTTTTCAAGAACAAGAATTCATACAAAAATGAATCATTGGGCTCAATTTCTATCAAAGCACAGGGAAGGTCACACTTAAGCTCTGTGAAAACCAAGGATTTTTTGGAAGTGACCTTGATGAACTGAAGATCAAATTCCTGTAGGATAATAATCCAACGGGAATATTTCCCCCCTAGTACTTGACGATTCAAAATGTAGTACATAGGGTTTTGATTTGTGAGTACGGTTGTGGTATGAAGTAGAATGTAATGACAAAATTTTTGAACAGCAATGATCGTGGCCAAAGCTAACTTCTCCACACACAAGTAACGGGTTTCGGAGTCAATGAGACTCTTACTCATGTAATATATCATGTGTTCTTTCCCATTGGGATTGTCCTACACGGTAACCATTCCTATGGTAGTAGCAGAGGCAGCAACATACAAGAGAAAGTCCTTTGAATAATATGGGGGGTGTATCACGGGTGAATGAGTTAGAGCATGCTTCATATTATCAAAGGATCATTGGGCCTAGTCATCCTAGAAGAACAGAGTGTCCTTCTTGAGGAGACACATATAACCTTGCATTTTCTCGACGAAGTTGCACATGAAACGAAGAAGAAAGTTTGCATTACCTTGCAAAATTTGGATTTCAGTAAGCTTTGTCGAGGCAAGTAAGGTGAAGATAGCATCAATTTTCAGAGGATCTATCTAGATGCCATCTTTGGAAACAATGAAGCCAAGAAGGAGTCCAGTCTCCACAAAAACTACACACTTGTGTGGATTCAATCGTATGTTATAATGACAACACATAATAAAAATGTCTCTAAGGTGCCCTAGATGGCCTCCCGTTGTTGTGAATGAGTGGGGAGGTTTTCAAGGTACTGTTCCACTATGTGCTTGATGTCATGAAAGGAATAGGACATGGCTCCTTGGAATGTAGCTCCAAAGGTTTTGAGGCTAAAAGGTAACTTTTGATACGTGAAGGTTCCTCATAGAGAAATGAAAGTCATTTTGTGCTAATCTCTATCTGATTGTAGCCAAAAAAACCATCCATGAAAGAAAAGATGATGCTTCCATCATAGTTATCGATGATCTAATCGATATGCAAAGTTGGGAAATTGTCCTTAGGACAAGCCTTATTTAAATCATGAAAATCGATGTAGACTCTAATAGTGCCCAACTTTTTGGTTACATGGACAATGTTAGATACCCATTTCGTCAGGGGTACAGGATAAATAAAACCCATCTTCATATGTTTCTCTACTTTGGCTTTGATAGCTGTAGCCTTCCTAGGATGGACTTGCCATAATATTTGTCGTATGTGTCTTGCCATGGGATAGGTTTTAATATCGTGTAGGACAATTAAGGGATCAATTCCAGGAATTTCCTCATAAGTCCAAGAAAAAATATCACGGAATTCCTTGGAAATAGCTCTAAAATTTACAGTTTATTCCATCAAGCAGTTTTGGCCTAGATGAACATGCTCAATTGTTCTAGGCTTAACTGATATGTCAATTGGATGTGTCTTAGTGATGCTGCAAATATTTCCTTCAGAATCTATGTCTTTCAACAACACAGGTGTTAACACCCAAAAAGGGTTCACTACCTCATCTACCCCATCACATGGCCCATTTGTCCATTTTCCCACCATATGTCCATCAAAAACCCATAAAACCATGTAAAAAGCCTCCAAAAGGCTTAAAAATCCTCCAAAAGGCCATAAAACCCTCTTTTCAGCTAAAAATATCCAAAATTCCTCCAAAAAAGAAAAAATATCCAAAAAGGAAGAAAAAATATAAAATAATGAGGAAATGAGGAAAAAACCCTAAATAGCTGAAACCCTAACCCTAAACCGCATGGTTTCCAACTATAAATAAGGGGTGGAGATCCCTTATTTCATATCCACAATCACAAGTATCCTGCCTCTGCCAAAATTGCTCGTGAAATCCTAGCTCACCATTGAGCTACTTTCACCATTGAGAGCCCCTTTTGGCCCATTTCCACCATTGGATAAAGAGAAGAAGCAGCTTGAAGCTCGGAGCCACCGACTCGGATCACCGCAAAGGGCTTCACCAACCTTCACATTGAAGGTCAGATTAATACAAAATTACTATTTACTTTTTACTGTTTTGCTTAATTAACTTGTTTAGATTTAGCTTTTGATTTGAGTTATAGCTTTTAATTCACATATCATTGAACTGCTACTAAGGAATCCATTGTCCTTAGTAGGTACTCATTCATACAAGCTAGGGCTAAAACCCTAGCAACAACAGGTGTTTATAGATGGGTGACAATATTAGTATTGATAAGTGATTCAAGGTAAAAACCTATCAAACTGGCATTGGGAAGAAAAGAATATCGATGATGGTGATATTCCCATACGGGTTCATTCTCACTCATGATCTCCATGATGGACTCCTCTGAAGGAAAATTCTATGTGAGATAGTCTAGAGTTAGAAAAGAGGGTTCTAACCAGTAGGGTAAGTGGTAGGGATCCGAAGCCACCAAATGAAGATCATCTGGCTGGACATTGGAGGCATATTGGACAACATCATACAATGCTTTGTAGGGGCCAAGGGAGGATGACTCAACAACTTATTTTCCCTTGGTACTATAACCAGTTGTATAAATCATGTTCACGGTCTCTACTTCCATGCTAGGAGGGGTGGAAGGAAACAATCCCATTAGGGTTGAATATTTCAGCATACCTACCCCAATCAACTGATAAGGAGGATAAGACTAACCTAGCATAGCTATGTTAGTCACAGTGGGAGTAGTAACATTTAGTGAAAAAAATCAAGTTGATCGACAGTTACAATTTTCCCCAAATGAGGAAACTAGAGGGTTTGAAAAACTATCGAAGTGATAGCAGTCATGGCATAGAACTAGTTTCTCCCCAATAGGAGATTGTAATCTAATGGGGCATCCACTACTTCTACCCGAATGGAAATAGTTTTTCCCCGAAGCTTGACTGAAAGCGTTGGTCATAGACCATGAGGATGGAAACCTTGTCCATCAAAATCTTTTAATTTCGTAGGAGACTTTCTAATCTCAGGAGAACCAATACCTCTCCTACAGGCTATAGACAAGACTGAGGTTGAAGCTCCTTCATCCAAGACAGTCCAATGGGCCTTTCTCCCAACTAATCTAGAGGAAATATGAAATGCAAGTTGGTGAAGTAATATGGATTTATAGTTCTCTATGTTGAAATGAGTCAAATTTGTATTATCTAGGTCTAATTCCCACAAATATGTTACGTCGTTTTTACATTGCGTTGGACAACTTTGGAGTACCTTATGGATAGACATTACGCAAGGTGCCTAGGATAAATATTCAACAATATTATAAAATTGTGCAACTTAGGCATTGGGATTGAAAGTATACTTCCTGAGGGTATTCTTAGGTGGTCGTAAAATTAAATCAAGATTAGGTTTTACGATCACAAGAGGCCCATTAGATGAATATGGAGGAGAACTAGTAGAAGGAACTTTCTAGAAAGAAGGATTTTTGTCCTTCTTCTCTACTGGATTGTCATACGAATGACTACGAGTATTTAAATTAATGGTATATGAAGACATCATTCTGATTTCTTCTTTGGAACTAGAGGTCCCCCGATTAGACATATGGTCTATCAGTTGCTGTTGAGATGGGAAAGGATTGGTAAGCACCACAGGTGTGGGATTACTTTTCATGAATTTACTAATATATTCACAACAAGGGCACTCCTTTATGAAGTGATCACCCCCACATAACAAGAAAGGTTACTTATCCTTTATATTCCCTTTATCATTCTCCATGGCCATGGTCTTGGAATTCTCTTGTTAGTTTCCAGGATTTTTATTTTTACGTTTTCCTTTTTTCTTATTGTCAGGTTTTTGTGTGCTTTGAATAGCATTTAACTTAGTGGAAACCATATGAAGGAGTAGTAGGAACATAATTAGGTTACTTGTCATTTTTCACTGCTCACAAGGGCTAGATTGAACCAACAACCCCATCAACAAGATTTTATGTAGGTGGTTTAGACGGGTCTGTGCTGGGATGCGGAGCTTACAGGATAAGGTTGTACAAAGTCCTGGATTGGGACTATACCAAATCCAGATACTAAGCACGACTGATAGCCTACTCTTCAGTAACATAAACACCCTTGGACACATCTCGGTAAATGGGAGGCAACAAGGATTTTATGAACCAATCAGCTAACAGTTGTTCCAGGATGGGAGCTTTAATAAGTTGTCTTTTCCATATCCACTCATGGATATGGTCTGATATGTGTGTGTAATTATTTTGATGAAGTGAGGTCAAAATTTTCATATCCATTTCATAACAAATGGGTAGATGAAAGTGTGTAACAATTTTTTTTTCCAATGAGCTGAAATCCACAAATGAATGTTGCAGATGTTCAATATACCACTTTGTGGCTGCACCGGTCAAATTTCATTGGAAGAGTCTCAAATGAATAGAGTCGTCCATCAAGGAGTTAGAAGAACATCATAGATGGAAAGTCATGACATGAATTTTGGGATCATCTCCCTACTTCCCATCAAACTTTGGAATGTCTGATGGTAACTTAACTGAAATAGCAGGACACAAAGGGTTGTGCTAAATGGGATCATTTATCAGCTTGGACAAATCGAGCAAGTCAAAAGTTTCTAGGAACGAAAGTTGTCAATTAGGTTTGACATGCTGGTAGTATTGATAAGGAATATGTGTACCATTAGGACCATAATATGATTGATATATTGGCTGTTGATTCGGTTGATGGGCAGATGACCCTCCCGAAGAGCCTCCCGAAGGGGGTGGGACTCCACGAGGTGGGACCCCAGGAGGTGGGCCTCTAGTACATGGGCCTTCATATGGTGTTCCTATAGAAGGTGGAACCCTAGGCGGTGGACCCCCACAAGGTGGGCGTCCGAGTGGTGGTCCTCTTGAAGGTGGGCCTCCAAGTGGTGGCCCTCCAGGAGGCAGTCCTGTATAAGATGGACCTCCACCAGGTGGGAATATTCTAGGTGGGAATCCTCCTGGTGGAACTCCAAAGAGTGGACCACCATAATGTGGCCCCAATAAACCTCTAGCAGTAAGAATATGAATTCCTCCCATTGCCGGCCTATAGGACCAATTAGTTTTCCCCCACGGTTTAAACGTGTTTCTAGGGTAAGGGATTCCAGGATACATAGTTCCTTTAGATGTAGGTTGATAATTCATATTTTCTACAGGTAATTGATTCAATGGGTAACCATAACCCCAATAATACCTGGTTGTCTGGATGTTGTTCCCCTAAGGGTTGTCCTGAACTTAATGGATGGTTTACCATATTGGTCTGGGTAGGAGGAACAACCACTGTGGGTTGTCCTACACTAGAAATCGGCCTAGTAGTAGTAGAAACTACACTAAAAAATAACGTATGGTGCACCGATGGTTCCCCCCCCCCGGTGTTGGAATTTACTGCCCCCTTTGGAGCTAAGGATTGCCCCCATTGGAGCTAAGGATTGCCCCCTAGCTACAAGGTTAAGGGAGGACTAGAAACAGACCTAGAATTCAAAACTATAGGGTTGGAGGTTTGTCCCGAATTATGAGGAGACATACAATGAGGTGGAACATCATCAACATGAGTCAAAATATCAGGAAGTGGACTATATCTAGAAGGCCATGGATCCGACAGATAGGGTAAAAGAGCTGGCATAGGTTCTTTATGAGGTACAGGGGTATCCATAACCCTTTCCATCCTCTCTTGAAAATTATAAGCATGATTAAACGATGCTTGAATTATCCTATATGCATCCTCATTCAGAGGAGGGTTTTCAAAAGAGGGTCGAATAACCCAAAACTCAGAAATTTATTGAACCATAGAATTTCTCCAAAAATGAGCATCAGGTCCATACTTAGTTTCATCAATACCATCAATTCGACCTTCCATCGGAGAGTGACAGGAAATGTCAGCTGCAGGAGACTATTGGACCAAGTGATTAATACAAGAAATTAATTTCTATTCACTTTCTACAACTGGGATATGTCTGGTATAGGAGTTAGTTGCATCTCCTTGATCTGTGGCTTCCATTGGGCCTTCCCCTGTTGCAGGTGGAAAGTCGAGTGATAAGCCCTGGTTTCTTCTCGATCATCTCAACGTAAACTCAACCAGATTGCAAAAAGTCACTAAACCTAACCTAGGGTTTCAAACCTAAGGAAATCACACAAAAATTCTCCTACACAAGCTATAGGTGACAATCAAACTTAAGTGACAAGAGGGGTTGAATAAGTCAGTTCCTCACCAGGATTGTCAAGTCTTTGCAACTTGCAATATACCACAAGGTCCAATAGTAAAACACACCAAGGAGGATCAATTATCCCTCAACTGAATACCAGACTACCTAGACGGAACATGTGTAATGATCTCCCCGAGTGTCATTCTTGGTGTATTGTGCCAACAAGATATCCAAAAGGGATTTTCTCAGATGGTCTCAAGAATCCTAGTAGAGCCTTTCGATATACGCAAGCTACGTGGGATTTCAAATCCGTAGTAGTGTTGTCTAATGCACAAGGGGCCTTTCGATATACAATCAAGTACGTGAAGTACCTTTCGATAAAGCTCAAGGGTACATGAAAGTTTGTTCGATATACCAAAGGTATGTGGAGGAACCATGCGAGTCCCACGTTGCAATGCAGGAAATAAACAATAGCTCCTACATTTTACGATGCCGTAACACATCTCTAACGTATCACTCAAGTTACTAAAAAATTTTAACCTATAGCTACCATTGATTTTAATTTGAATAGTTAGTTGAATGCATGAAGTTATGATAGAAATGTAAAACCATGCAATAATCATGTGCACGTTTGTTCACTTTACCTTTCAAAACATGCCTACTTAGGGTAAGGAGAGAGTATTTGTTTTTTCCAGTTTGTTTCGAAACCAAAAAAATTTCCCAAGGAGTCTAACTCAAAAACTTTCTGAGAATACAAAACAAGCAGGATGATTCTAAACTAATCTTTTGAAAGCAAGCATATAAAGAGAGATACATTTTTTAAAAAGAAAGACAAAGAACACTCAAAGGCATACTAAATATTTTTTCAAGTTTTCTTGAATAATGGAAAGATATAACTTAAAAATACTAATATTATTCTTTTGATTGAGACAAGAATGTAAAAAGAAAGAATAAAAATTGAGATCTGAAAGCTTATTCGGATGGTCAGAGATCCAATATTTCGTCTTCAAACAGAATTATAGCTAAATCTCAACAAAAAAAATTATTTTTTAAACAAGCAAAAAGAAGTCTTTCACTAATTTAATGAACAAAAATGAAAACATGAAACCTATAAGGGATTCTTTCTCTTCAGTCTTATCAAATAGTAAGGATGAGATCTAACTCAGCTAAAACTTTAAAGCACTCCTTTCAAAAGATAAAAACCAAGCATACAATCGATGAAGATGATGAGCATAACCTAGCTTTTGATTTGAACAAACAAGCATCTACCAAACTCAGGATTTGAAATTCAAACACTCATATTTCTTTGTAATAAACCCATACACTCAGAACTAAAAGCAAATTTTACAAAAATTTTACAACAGTTTGCAAAAAAAAATTCTAGAAAAAACCTACCTGCCACTGTGTCCTAAGGTCACTGACAGAGTAGTTTTGAGACAGTGCCACTTCCTGATTACTGAGTAAAGGTGGTGGCACCTCTTACTGATCACTAGTTATATGAGGTGGCATTGCTTACTTTCCACTATGCATGCACGGTTCCCTGTAGATGTCCAGAAACAAAAAGAGGGAAAAAAAAGAAAAATTAATCACTATGAAATTGGCATATAAATAATGAATTAGAAGGAATTTAAAGCACAGAAGGTCAGGAAAACTCAGATCTAAATAGATTTGATGATACCAAACCCATATCTCATTATATCAGCTAGTAGATCTGACTGATAGAAGTAGAGCTTGGATTTGGGAAAAGAGTTGGAAACCAAGGAAGATCAGATGCACTGAAACTCTTCCCTGGTGGAGTCACTATATTTGTAGCTAGGAAAAATACACCTCCTGTAGATAGGATTTGTTCCTCTAGTTTGAATGGTTCAGATCTAGAACAAATAGTACCCAACAAAATTGGAAGACTTTCCCTAGAATGGATGGAGATCTAGAATAATTTTCTTTGATGGGAAAGTGTAGTTGTTTCCTGTAATGAGAGCTCTTCACTGATGTACCTACATGATCACATGAAACCAACACACAAGATCAAAAGCTACAGAAATTGTTCCACTATTCTATATTAGTGACTAAGGAATCTAATAATAAAATGCACAATATTAACACAATATACTTTATGGGAAAGGAACCAATTTTACATTAATGAATGAAGAAGAAGTTACAACCTATGTCTTAGTGTCAATAAGCTCCTTCACAATTCCAATATTATCGTCCCCGATATATCCAACTTTCTCCTCCTATGCTCACCCTACTGATTTAGGCTAGAATGTCAATGCAATAGCATAACTTTTCTCTCTCTCAACCATGGATATGGGCCTGCTTTTATAAGCATTGGGAGGACAGGGATGGTTGAGTAAATGATGGGTGATGTGGATAGGAGATCTCAAAATAATGGATCTTGAGCCTAGGTGGTCCTCAGATGTAGGGATAAGGGAAGTACGAAGCCTTATTTCGAGAAGCTTCATGGAAACCTCTCTTTTTCACTTTTTACCAAGGGAACCGCTTCTTCCTGACTATGACAGAGATGACAGGGAAAAATCATGCCTTGTAAAAGAGGTAGAGGAGGTGCCACCTCCTACTGCCAGAAGATCAAATGTGTCCTGAAGAGGGTAATGCTCATTGACTAAAAGGTAGGAGCAGTGCTAGATTTTTATATCTAGGATTGATATCTGGACCAGGATTTTCACTTCAATACTTGGGATTCAGGGTAAATATTGTGCTTGGGGCCTCATCACATACTGATGATGAGATTTATGTATATCAGTCTTACAAAGATAGAATTTAGTTTTATGAACCTAGAACTATGGAAGAAGCGATAAGGAAAGATAAGTATTGTTATGCGCAAAGCAAAGGAAAACCTGATTATCATAAGACATGGAAGGACATAAAGAATTAGAAGTCTAAACAAAGGAGAGAGGGTTTCAAACCTTCTAATTTCAAGAATCGAGACCCTAAACTATCCCAAGCAGAGAAGCAACCAACTAGAGTAGTGGGAGATGAGCCAAGAGATCCACCACAGAAAAGAGCACCACTCCATTGTTGGAAATGTGGAGGACCCAACATGCACATGTATTTTCCACTTGAGAATAAGAATGAAAGGCCATCTTACAACATTCAAGAAGTAGAAATAATGAGTCAAGTAGCAAGGGTCATCCTTAGAATCTATGCAACACTAGTGGACCGCCAGGAAGATCACTAGTCAATTGTGGTTGAAGTTACAGGTAAGATTGTTGAGAAATCTGTTTCTCTTTTGATTGACCCTAGTTCTACTCACAGTTACATTTCTCCTAAAGTAGTGGAGATTTGTGATTTTAAAAAGTAAAGCATAGCAAATCATGGTTAGTTTAGCTAGCCACTAGAACTAAGAGAAAGGTTAGTGAAGTGGTGGAAAAATTTCCATTGGTGATGAATGGATTGGTCACTTGTGTAGATTTGAATGTTATTCCAGTTGGTTACTATGATGTTCTCATTGGAATGGAGTGGTTAGAATCTCACAGAGTAAATATTGACTATTACAATAAGATTTTTGAATGCATGGATGAAGAAGGGAACCCAATAGTTGTAAGAGGATTTCAAAAGCTGATTTCTCTGAGGAGGATTTCAGCAATGCAGTTGAAGAAGTTTTGTAGTAAGGGTTGTCAAGTGTTTGTAGCTCATGTTGTGGAGGCAACAGAGAATGAAACTATTAGATCTGAGGACCATCCTATATTGCAAGAATTCAGGGATGTTTTTCCTGATGAGATTCTAGGGCTTCCTCCAAAGAGAGACATTGACTTCACAATTGAACTTGTGGTAGGAGCAACACTAGTGTCCAAGACACCCTACAGGATGAGTACACTAGAAATTCTAGAGCTAAAGATGCAATTGCAATATTTGTTGGAAAAGAAGTATATCAGGATGAGTGTGTCTCCTTGGGGAGCACCAGTTCTATTTGTGAAGAAGAAAGATGGTACACTCATATTGTGTATTGATTATAGACAACTAAACAAAGCCAAGGTGAAGAACAAATATCCTTTGCCTAGGATCGATGAACTCTTTGATCAAATGAGAGGAAAAAAGGTATTTTCCAAGATTGACTTGAGGTTTGGATACCATCAGGTGAGAATCAAGGATTAAGACATTCATAAGAAAGCCTTCAGAACAATATATGGACGTTATGAGTTTGTAGTGGTCCCATTTGGTCTCACAAATGCACCAGCTACATGTATGTGCCTTATGAATAGTGTCTTCAGTAGGTATTTAGACAAGTTTGTTCTTGTTTTCCTTGATGACAGTCTTATTTATTCTAAGAATGAGGAATATCATGAAGAGAATCTGAGATTGAAATTACAATTTCTCAGGAATCATAAGCTATATGCAAAGTTGAGCAAGTGTGACTTCTATAAATATATATTTCATTATTTGGGCCACATTATCTCGGAAGAGGGTATATCTGTGGAACCTGACAAGATTGAAGTCATTAGGAATTGGCCTACTCCAAGAAATGTGACAGATGTAAGATCTTTTCTGGGACTTGCAGGATACTACAAGAGATTCATTGAAGGAATCTCCATGGTTGAACATGCCATCAGTTCTTTTCAAAGGAAGGGGATAAATTTTGAATGGACATCTAGGTGTGAAGAATGTTTCCAGCAATTGAAGGATCTTCTCAGAAGTGCACTAGTATTGAAAGTTGCAGAACCAGAGAAATATTTTGTGGTGTGCATTCACTAATACATTTGGGTAGATTTTCCCACAAAATACTTCCACGTTTTGAACATTCGTGGATTAATACTTCATTTTTTTTATCATGGCAAAAAAATCGTGGCAATATCGATTTTTTAATTTTCAACAAACTTTCATCTCTATATTGATGATATATGGCTATCTTTCTAGACCCGCAAAACCAATGCCAACTTTCAAAGGCTGTTTACATGCAGGTCAAGTTGTAATTAATGGAATTAATAGCTCTTGGCTATCTACTGGCAGGTCAGGTTGTAATTAATGGAATTAATAGCTCTCGGCTATCTATGCATGGGTCAAGTTGTAATGGATTTAATAGTTGTCCTTGCTAAGTTAGAGAAGGCTTCTCTTTTTGCTGAAGCTTCACAACTCTACTCAGACTTAAAATTTTATTTTGTGTTACAAATATGTTGGGTCTAGGTGAAGGGGTACCTATCTAAAATAAGTATTTTATATATAAAAACAATCAACAAGCTGCATCAACTGCCTCCCGATCCCTCTCTGACAAGCACACAAAGTGTCATTCGAGTCTCTAGGCTAAAAACTCATTCCTTATATAATTGAAAGCATAATGTGAGAATTTGCATCGAATCATCCGTCCGTTGTACCTCCCGACTCATGCATTTTCAGTACATTTTTTGTAGTTGCAACTGATTGAGAGCGGATTGAGACCAAATTTATTTATCAACCATATCCAAAACTAGAGAGATCTATCATACTCTGCAACAATCATCTGGCCATAAATTCATAAAAGGTAAGCATGCATCCTTTTTTGGGGGATACAAACTAACATGGAGGCTCAAAATAACAGTTGTATTCTTCAGGTCATGTACCATATGAACGAATTTAACAACCCTACAACTTACTCCTTTTATTTAAACCAAAGTAATTGCAACAAGAGGGTCCAGTCAACAACAAATCTAACCAATTCATTTTCTTTATAGACCCGATGCTCCACTAAGCTATTGTTTGTTGACACAGTGTTAATCACTTTCCATGGTAGAAGGACAACTTTCATTTGGACCATTTGGGCCACCCAGTGTTCCAATGCCCAAAATATAAAGGTCTCCTTGTGAGTAAATTAAAGGCCACTACAAAAAACTTGTTGGCATCAATGAAAACTTCAGTCTGTTAGACACAATGCTCATTGAGAGGGGGGGTTGAATTAGTGAGCAAAGGATTCAACTCAATTTCAACTTTTTATACCAATATTATATCATTATTTCATAATTAATTCAACAACATGTTTATCAAAGAAAAATATCAACTAGGAACATGTCATTCATCAATTAAACACATCACTATCAATACATTGCACAAGGGACACAAGATATAGTTTTGTAATCTTTATATAAGTGGAGACTTCAATATCCAATATGGGCTACAAGTCATAAGATGGCACCACCCACCAGAATGGTTCAGTCAGCTACAACTGACTAGGATGCTACAACATCCAAACAAGCTTCAACTTGTCAAAATACCAATAAGTCTTTCCCCAGCTCCACCCAACCTCCCTATACAAATTTCAGATTACAAATTACAATTGATACATCACACTCTTCCAAAGTTTTCCACAAGAACACACATCAAAAATACCAATCAGCAAGTCTTCATTTTGTACTTAGCAAGTCATTCAACATACAACATACTGCATCACTATCTTAACTCTTTCCATACACCATTAGTATCTTGTCTTCAGTACTTTCCACATCAGGATATAGGCTTCCAAACTGTTTAATTGAACACTTAGATCATGTGATCACCATAAGGAAACCTACAAGCATGGCTAGATATAAATTTCAACAATGAACAAGACCATATCACAAGATAAATTTGTTGACACACACAACCTTTGGGAAACATTTCAAAATAGCTTCTCAACCTCTTTGAACATCAAAACATATTTCTTCCCATTTTGACAGACTCCTATTTCACATGTGTGAACACTTTATGGAGACCTGAAGTCATGAGAAGATGGAAAACTTACCAAAGAATGGATCCATGACATTTCATAAATTTACTTGCACAAAGACAGCCCTTGGAGGGAATTTCCAATTGACCTCTCAAACTCCTATTTTTAACACTTGGCCAAATTTCTTTTGTTCTCACTATAGAAAATATTATTTTTCCTATTTTTGGCAGATTGATATTTTGCATATGAGACCATGATAAGACAACCTAAAGGAATGGATGGATAGTACGTTCACCAAGGAATATTCCTATGCTACCTGATGAATTTTATGATCAAAATAACCCCTCCTTACGGGCTTTTCAAAAATCCTTTTCAATTTCCTGAATCTAACACAACCAATTTTCTTGTGTTTTTAAAATGCAAAATAATATTTTTCTTACATTTGGCAGTTTTATATCTTTGTCATAAAACACTCCACAGGATAACTGATACCATGGTTATATGCACCCATCCACAATCTATGGCCTAACACTTGCATATTATTTTTCTCGTCATCCTATGAGATAGGGTGGGAATTTTGCTGAGGCCACTAAGG
Source organism: Pseudotsuga menziesii (assembly GCA_001517045.1). Lineage (NCBI taxonomy): Eukaryota > Viridiplantae > Streptophyta > Pinopsida > Pinales > Pinaceae > Pseudotsuga > Pseudotsuga menziesii. The sequence continues at coordinate 24,552 of LPNX010732788.1, read as the reverse complement.
TAGTTTTTCTAGTACTGGAATAGTGCAAGATAGACTAAAACTCTATTTTGGAAGACCATTATCTTTGTCATAAAACATCTTCTTTGATAACTAATACCATGGTAATATATCCTCTTGAACAAGTTGTAGGATGAAAGATTCAGATAATTTTTATCATACACCTATAAGGTATGGCATGCATTTTCCCAAAGTCACATGAGCTAGTTTTTCCAACACTTAAGACAATTTTCTTAGTCTCGTCCAATTTGCCTAAAACATTGTTTTGCATATTCATAACTTCTTCCTCAGATACTTCCAAGACAATCTGAAGACATGGTCAGGTAGGAAAAATATCAATCTACAATACCCCCATATGGTGTGGGAATTTTCTTGAACACACAATTTGTGGCGAGAATTTTCTTAAGGCTACCTGAGCCAGTTTTCCAACACTTCGTCATTTTCCTATTTTTCACCAAATTACCATATTTTTCCAAAATGATTGTCATTAATGTTGTCATCAATGACAATACTATTCATCACAGTATTCATGTTTTTCTTTATAAAAAATTGGTTTATAATATACTCCATTTAGAAATATACTTAGATCTAATGTATTTGAAAAGTTACTATTTGGTATGGTGTAGGTAAGACAATTACTTGTCACTGCAAGGATTTTTCACTATGAATGAAAATCCAAGGAATCTTGCTTAGTTTAGAGTGGCATTAGAGGCGAGGGTAGATGGAAAATGTTATTTCCCTTGCTCTGATTGCAAGGGCTTGCAAAGAAGAAGAATTTTAAGAACGACAACTGAAAGACATTGTAAGGAGAAGGGGCATGCCAAAGAGGGTTATGAATATCGTCCCTTGGTAAGAGGTTATTCAATTTTTAATGTATTGTCTGTAATACTCATCATGTCATGAATTTCAGTAAAATGTCTTATCATTTTATTATATGTTCTATACACACTAATTTTACTACGTTGTTTGTAAATATATCGACAATTCCCCCAAAATGTCCCCTTCTAGAGAGTTATTTGCCAAGCACTAGCAGAAATACTCATTTACACGGTGACAAACATCTAGATCCTAATATTGAAGCTGATCAAGTTCTTAATGATGATATGGATGGAGATAATGTTAGTGATTCAAATTAGGAATATGAGATACATAGATTGATCCAAGACACAATTGCTCCAATGGATGAGGAGAACCAGGATGATAGTCATGATGTTGATCCTCTACTCGAGAAGGAACGTCAACCTATTTATGAAGGCTCAAAAACAAATATTCTATTTGCGATATTGTTGTTAGTGAACTTGAAGTTTTATAATGGTTTATCAAACACCTGTCTCACACAGATACTAAGGTACATGTAATTTTTCAATAATTTATGTCTGCATGTTCACATGTACATAAAGGGTTGCATTTTGTCCTATATTGCTATTGTTGTCTAATTTGTAAAGTATGGATGTGATATTGATGATTAATATTGTTTACATTGACTTATTCTTTTGAATTTTGTAGATTGTTAGGTGAATTTCTATTACCAACGTCAAATATTTTACCACGCACATATCCAAAGATATATGTAATTATGAAATAATTTGGAATGGAGTATCAAGCTATTGATTCATATCCTAATGATCATATCATATAATATGGAAAACATGCATTAGAATATGAATTCCCACAATGTCAAACAAGTAGGTATCGAACCAATAAAGTGACAAAAAGGGTGTCTCACAAAGTTCTTTGTTGTATTATGATAATTCCATGTCTCCAGCAATTGTTCAGGTGTCAAGGTATAGAACATTTTATGGTTTTCCATGCAAATAATAGAATTCAAGACGATGTTCTTTGAATTCTTGCAGATGGGTCTGCATTTAGGTGCATCGAATAAAAGTGGCCAATTTTCAAAGAAGAACCTCATAATGTTAAAGTTTCGTTGGAAGCTAATGGTGTCAATCCATTTGGGGAGCTTCATTCTACCTACTCAGTATGGCCTATTTTTGTTATAAACAATAACCTTCCTCCTTGGGTGTTGGTCAAGAGAGAGCACACAATGTTGGAAATGATTGTTCCAGGTATTTAATTAATTTTCATTTTTTTAATTGAAAGTCTGATCACTAAATATTTCATTTCTTTGGTTCGTGCATGGTAATTATGTCTTTTATATATAACGGCATATAGTTAAATATAATTAATCGTGTATGTTGGACCAATTAGGTAAGTACCAGGTTAAAGAAATGAACGTATATATTGAGCCTCTTATTGATGAGTTATTGAAGTTATGGGATGGCATCACTATGTATGACATCTCTAGACCAATAGGGCAAAGATGATTTCAATTCCATGGAATACTTGGATGGACAATCCATGATGCTCCTGAGTTAACACATTTTTGTGGTATACTGTTACTTTCTTTTGTTCTTTAATATCATATAGATCTATTGAAAATATCATGCATTATTTTAAATGGTAACTCTAATTCGCTACACTAATTCATATATATTGTAGGTCTTCAAACAAAGGGTAAATTTGCATGTCTAGCTTGCGGTCCCAGGATAAAATCTCGTTGTTCAAGGAGTTTAGCAACAGAAGTGTTTAGTGAGTATAGGAACTTTCTACCTAAGAACCATAGTTATCAAACTACAAAAAAAGAAAAATTCAATTGTAAAGAAGAGAATAGAAAAAAACCACGAAGAATGAAACCTCACCTATGGAATTTGGAATATAATAGAAATCGTTAAGTTATGCCAAATTATTTATGTATTGTTGGACACTGTTGAGTATGGTTGTCATTGATGTCAAAGAGGTCATTAATGAAAAAAAAAGTTTTGATATTGCATTTGAGATGAGGTTGAAAAAAACATGTTGGTGTCCTAATGTATCATGATGTCATTGTTACATTCTGGTAGTAGTTGGTAACGATATGATAATTTGGGGATTTTGACCAAGTGTTGAAAAAATTCCCTAATGCAGCTGCCTTATGAAAATGAAAACCATAATTCATAAGAAGAATAAAATTCCCACCATGAAATTCCATCCCATATTTTTTTGAAATATCTATCTGACCATGGCCCCGGTTCTTAGAAAAACTCCTTGAAGAATAAGATACAAGTCTCCCAAAAGAAGGATTTTTAGTCAAATTAGTCAGAATTGCTCTAGGGAAATGCCTGCCATAATTTGTGGGTTGAAGAAAATGACCACACCCTCTGGTCATCCTATATGTGTATGTTTTTTCTACTTGACCATGTTCTCACATTTTTTTGATAATGCTTGAGGAAGAAGATATGGATCTGCCAAAACAAGGTTTCAGGTAGTCTTACACCAAAGTTCAGTAAACCACCCGCCTATGAAAAATGAAGATGAGGATGGGAGTGAAAAAAATATAGATGTCATCAGTAAGGTGTAATACATTATCTAGTAGCATTAGTTCAGGTTTTGGGTGAAATGAAAAATCCACCTTAGGTTTTGGACAAATTGTCTAAGTATGGAATTATTGGTAAAATCCGTGTAAGTGGCCTCAAGGAAATGCACGCCACCTCTCATAAGATGATGAGAAAAATTATCAGAAAGTGATACGATTTTTTATGTTGGTTGGTGCATCCAACCATGGTTTCATATTTCCCAAAGGGACTTTGTGGAGGAATATATCCATCTGCCAAAAGTGCCTCTCACCTTCATTTGCACTATCCCACTAAAATGCTCACCAAGGTTAGATGATGAGGTTGCAGGAGTGTTGAGGCCCGGAAATTCACAGGAAACAATAGTAAGGGATTCTCCCCAATCAACGTTCCCAACTAGCCCGTTGAATTTTTGGTATGGGGAATCCGTCCGGTTTGCGGTCCAGTTACCGTAGGTCAAATTAACAAAAAACAGAGGCTTTACCGGTTGCGGCTCGGTCCACCATGTATTTTTGTATTTTTTGACTTAATGTATGATATTAAAGTGCCTAATTAACGATGCAGGGTGATAAGATGCAAGGAGTAGTCACAATGGGATGCGCAGGTTCTTACCTCTCGTCTTAGACTCACTAGCATGTAAATCACATACAACAAGAAAATAAACTAACTACCTAAACTATCCCTAGGGAGTAGGATTATCATTCATTAGTGAGTAATACATTTTGTACTTGCATAATGAAGAGTTAAAGATAGCTGATACTTATTTCAAGACACATGAGCAATTACAGATATTTAAACAACCAGATAGCCAATTGTTTTATGAACAACATTTATTACTCACAGTGGAGAGCATCACAAAATATACTGAAGAGCATTCAACAAGAACATAGGTTCAGGAAGTTAAACACTCTTGCAGTTAATGAAACACAGCTGAAAATGAAATAGTTCCCCTTCAACATTGTTCATTTAATCACATTGATACATTCCACATTTCGCTTTCTCCAGCAGGAAAAAGTTGCAGTTTCTGATTGTAAAACGAAATAGTTCCTCTTACAAGCAAAATGGTTTACAAGTTCTTCCAGGGAAAAAGTCCCTGTAACTTCTAAATTTCTAGTATTTAAAAAAAACAGTAAATAGTTTGAGTTTCCCCTCAACGCATGACCTTTCGGTCTCTCGAGCGTTTCGTATCCCTCTCTCCATTTTTCTTCGCCTGTTCATGATTAATTGAGTAACTGCTGGACCTTTCAGATCTGCTTTTTTGTTGTTTTCGATTTTGTCTCTTCTTTCACTTTGTCTTCATTTCGACCCTGCCGGTTTTGATTTGATCAAGCCGTGCCTTCACACCTAGTCACCCCAACAGTCCATTGAGTTATACCTGCAATCAATAATCGTGTATCATTCGTTGGAAGGGAATTTTTTAAACATTAAAATTAACCATCTGAAACGACCAATCCACAAGAAAATGGCGAGGTGCATCCCTTGGGCGGGAAAGTTCTAAATTGGCAGTCAAAAGGCTTTGACATCAGACGCGAAAAGGTTTTCCTAGCCGCAATGGTGGAAAAGACATGGGCTAAAGTCACATGAAACGTGGGCGGGAGAGGCTTAACCGAAAGTCGGACGGCTTTATACCTCGGGAGCTAAATGAATTTGAGGGCCGCAACGGCGGAAGAGACAAGAGCTAGAGACATCTGAAACGTGGGAGGGAAGAGCTCTATCAGAAGTCGGAAGACATTACATCGGAAGCCAAAAGACTTTCCCAGCCGCAACGGCGGAGAGGAAAACAAAATTCAACACGCATCGGTAGTCGGAACAATTTGGACTTCGGACGCTAAAACGATTTGGAAGCCGCAACGGCGGAAAGGAAAAGGACAAAAGCAGCCGAATTAACATAGTTTTGATGCCTAATGTAAAATGATTAAAGTGTTTTGGACAGCTCTTCAAAGTTCAACAATGGACAAAAATTGGCTTTACCTCCGCGACGGCGATCCAAAACAAAGAAACTTAATCCGATCGACCAGTAAGCAAACTCAAAACTGCGATCATCAACAATTTTCATCACCATCAAAAATTGAAAACCCGGGCGAGAGTTAATATGTAGAATCATCCAAAATCAAACATGACCAAAATTTGAAGGATCTAATCGATTAGAAGACCATGCTAAATCATGAGGAGGGGTCCAAAATTTAAAAAATTTGGGGAGAACGATTGCAGCTGCAACAATTGGCGATTACCTGGTGAACCTAGATCTCTGGGTGATTAGTCTCTGAGTAACAGACTGTTTAACAACAAATGCATCTATGGAATTCTTCCAGCTATCGGGATTTATCAAATGACAGAAATGTGTACCTTTAATCATTGATGATAGTCCAGTTTGGGAGAGTGGAAACCAAGATTTGCAAGTCCAGATAACTCTGTTGAGGCCAGAGGCTAAGTTTCATTATTAATTTTGTCTTCAGGTAGCTGACAGCTTGGACACCACAGGATTGTAGCATATGGTAAACATAAATATTCATTTTTTCCTCATTCCCATGCCGCTTTAGCACTTTTTTGTGCTTTTGGTCTTTTGTCCCTTTTATATATGAGTCCTCCTGCATGCCGTTCTTACTGAATCTTAATTCAGGATCCTCTATCCCAGAGTGTCCTTTTGTGTGAGTGGTGTACTTCAAGTTTCAGCTTGCGGATGGAGAGGATCTTTCGGCTATCTAGTACTTATGATTCAGCACCTGCTTTGATTTATGATGCTTTCATAGGAGTTTTTTGACTCTTTATTTTCCTTTTGGCATTCGTTTCTTGGCATGGGATCATTTATATTTAATATAATGTTCACCTTGCTCCTTTCCATGGGTCCTCTACTGTCGCTCCTTAGAACATTTTAAGTGTGGCGTGGATGGAGCCTCAACATAGTATTCCAAACTCTTCGGATCTGGTTTATTTTACAGGGGTTAAGCAGGACTTCAATGCAGATGGAGCTTATTTGAGAAAACTTCTAAACTAGAATAAGTTCTTTTAGCAACACCCAGTCTGAGACCTGAAAACGTTTATCATTCCCAAACATTTTGATGTTCCCCATGCAATTGCAGGTTCGTTCCCTTTATTGAAATCAATAAAACTTAAACTAAAACAAACTGAAAAACATGACTCAAAAGACAGCTAAACAGCTTATTTATATACAAGACAGAAGAACTCAAAGAAACTCAGGAAAAATAAGGCTTGAGAACCAAACCATTTACTGCTAAGTTCTCTTCCCACCCCTGTAGATCCTGCAACTTGTAAGTAGAAGGGCCCAGCTTTGCTACAATCTGAAAAGGGCCTACCCACAACTGCTAGAATTTAGTGTGCTTTCCTTTCTCATCATGGGGGTGATCCCATTTGATGACTAAGTCTCCTATTTCAAAGTATTTTGTTCCAGCTTTATGTTTGTCGAACCATCTCTTAACTAACTCTTGCTGTTGTTTAAAGCGTTCTCTGGCTTTAGATATAGCTTCTTATGCTTTCAAGAGATTATATATTCTTATTTGAAAAACTTCATCATCCGACCCTCTAGACTCTTGAGCTATTATGGAATATGGTAGCATGATATTGGGAGGAAGGATGGCTTCTTTACCATAGACAAGGGTATATGGAGACTCTCAAATCGCAATTTGGTAATGCTGAGTGCCAACTCCTCTGGTTTTCTACCACAGTATTATTTAAAATTCTAATTAGATTTTTGTTAGAGGATTCAGCTAGGCCATTTCCTTGTGGATAGTAATTAGCAGAATAATGCAATTTTATCCCTTTATCATGAGAAAATGTAGTCAATTTAATTGACGAAAAGTACTTAGTATTATCAAAAACTAACGAAACTGGAACTCCAAACCTGGTCATGATGTGGTCTTGTAGGAAGTTGATGACCTCGTCTTCATTTATCTTGCGCAGTGGGATAGCCTCGACCCAGCGAGTGAAATAATTAGTAGCGATCAGAATGTACTTGTGTTGTAGAGAGGAATTCGGTTTTATTTCTCCAATAATATCCAGCCCCCATTGCTCAAATGGCTCTGTGATCATCATGGGATTTAGGGGTGCTACTGCTTTAGGTTGTCTCCCGCTACACCTTTGGCAAATATCACACTTTCTGACATGTGCGTGTGCATCTTTGAAGAGCATAGGCCAATAGTAACCAGCTCTAAGAATTTTGTGGGCCGTAGTATCTCCTAAGTAATGTCCCCCAGTAGGACCATCATGCAATTCTGACATTACTTTCTTCACATATTCCTTTTCTAAGCATATGAGAATAACCCCATCATAATTCTTTCTGAATAATACTCCTTCAACAAGTTGATAGGAAGCTGATTTAAGATGCAACACTCTTCTTTGCTTGGAACTCCAGTGTTCTGGCAATAGAACCGCCTGCAGGTAATGCATCAGGTCCCTATACCAAGACTCGGGAGCTGTAAACAAAGGACATACCTCCATTACATGTAGTTCGGCTTCATCTTCCCAGGCGTGTTCTTCATTTTTTCCATTTTCAGTCATTTGTTTCCACAACCCTTGTCCTTTAACTATAGATGCTGGCTTGAATTCAAGGTTGTATTCTTGAAGAGTTGTTACCCAGTTGCCTCTTCTTTCTCCCAACTCCTTCTGTATAAGAAGAGACCTTACAGTTGGGTAGGGGACGATCACCTTGGTTCTATTTTTTAAAATATAAGGTCTGAATTGTTTTACTGCTTTGAATACAGTGTAAGCTTGTTTATCAACAGCTGGGTAATTCAATTCGGCCCCCTATAGACTAGTACTCATAAAGGATATTGGGAATTCATCCCCCCCATCTTCCTTTTGGGTGAGCACAGCTACTAGTGAATCATCGGATGCAAAGGTATACAAGATGAAATATTTGTCAAAATCTGGGCTTTTTAGGGATGGTGCGTGTGCAACAATAGTTTTGACTTTGCTGAATGCACTCTTCTCAATTTCAATCCACTTGAATAGTGCATTTTGCTTTACCATCTGCTATAGTGGTTTGACAATCTGAGCAAAATTAGGCACAAATATTCGCACGAAGTTTATCATTCCCATAAATGATTGCATCCCCTTTTTATTATGGGGCAAGGGGATTTGTTCAATAGCCTTAATTATTTCTAGATCTATAGAGATTCCTTTCTTCGAAACTATGTGACCCAGCAACTTGCCCTCCGTGACAGCGAACACACACTTCTTAGGATTGAGTGAGATGCCATATTTTTGACATCGTTCGAAAATTTGCCTTAAGTGAAATGCGTGCTCTTCTCTTCTATTCGAGAATATTGTAATATCATCAAGGTATACTACAACACTTCAGCCAATCAATATGCAGAAATCTATATCCATAGCCCTTTGAAACATTGCTCTAGCATTTATAAGCCCGAAGGGCATTCTCCTGTATGCAAATGTTCCCCATTTGGTCCTGAACGTTGTCTTTAATCTATCTTCTTCGGCTACCAATACTTGATTGTAGCCACAGAAACTGTCTAATAATGAAAACAGTTCAGAACCTGAAACCATTTGTAGCAGCTGCTCCATGGGTGGCACAGGATAGTTATCTTTATCTGATGCACGGTTTAAGTTCCTGAAATCCATGCAGAGCCTGATTTCTCTAGACTTTTTCCTCACTGGTACCAGATTTGATACCCACTCAGAGTGTCTGACTTTGAAAATGATTCTAGCGTCCAATAATTTATTCACTTCACTTTGAATTAATGGTTCCAATTTTGGATGCATTTTTCTCAACGGTTGTTGATATGGCTTGACGCCTGCTTTAATAGGGATGATGTGTTTGATGATGCTAGTGTCGTATGTTTTCAAATATTCGTACGTCCATGCAAAAACATCTTTATATTGTTTAAACAAACTGACGAAATTGTCTTTTTCTATTGGTGAACAACATTTGCTAAGATTCACAAATTTAGGATTCGTTTCAGTCCCTAAATTAATCAGCTCAAACTGCAGAGATGAGCTGTGGGTCTTCACGTTGGCTGGTCTTCTGAACTTTTCATTTAAATCAAACATTTTTTCTAATGTTCTGACTCCTTTAGGAATGAAATTATCGTATTTCATCTCAGCCTGATGCTCTTCATCGTCTATGATCGCTCCTTTAAACACATCGTCATTCGTTAAACATTCTATGATTTGCTGGTCATCATCGAACACTCGTAGGTTCGTAATCATATCAGGTATAGAGGGCCTGAAAATTAATTCAACAGAGCATCGATTATTAGTGGGTACCAATCTAGCAACTGATGTGGCCAATAGGTCAACTGCTGCATTCTTAAGCCTTGGAATTGAAATGATATTGAATGCATTAAAACATTTAAGCAAATCCCATACCTCATTCTGGTAGGCCTTTAAGTGAGGACAAACACAATGTATTTGATCCCGAATTTGTTTCACAATGATTTCAGAATCTCCAAAAACTTTTAGATTACTTACCTTTAATTCAATCGCTTTCTTTAGTCCCTGCACCAGAGCTTCGTATTCAGCTGTATTATTAGTACACTCAAACTCTAATCTACATGAAAGAAAATGTTTATTCTCCTTGGGATTGATCAAGACACAGCCAACCCATGACCCTTCTAATGTCTTAGAGCCATCAAAAAACAAAGTCCAAAAATCACTAACTACTGAATGTGAATCTATTCCTACTGCTAAGCTTACTATATTACAATCAATCTCATCAGCCTGTGAGAATCGAAGGAGATCAGGATGGGTGTCAGATGTGTTGCTGGCTTCTTTCGCTTGGTAATTCCCTGGTTCCAACTCAATAAAATAGTTTCCCAATACAGAATCCACTGGCACATTTTTCTCCTCCAATTGAGTAACATTGTACTTCATTTGAGGTTCTCTTAAGATCTTAATCTAGTTCGGAATTCCTTTGTATGGAAACCATAGATGCGACCAATCTGAGGTGAAATATCCATTTAATTTGGCCGACCAATCTCTGCTCAAGACAAGACTGTAAGCATCTGGTATATCAGCCACCACGATGTTAATAACTTGGCATACTTTGTCATTGGATTCCAGACAGACTAGGACGTCTTCCATCTCACCAATTACCTTTACATCTATCCTATCCAACTGAACCACCCTCCACGTGGATGGATTAGGCTGCCCATTGATCTTTTTACAGACTGATATGGGCATAACATTAACCGATGCCCCTGATTCTACCAAGCAATTATGAACATTATGATTGAAAATTTCAAATGTGAGGAGGAAAGGTGGATGTTTGCTTTTAGACTTACCTCCCATGCTAGTTTCTCCAACTTCTTCTTTTTCTTGAGGTTGATTGTTAGCGGGAAGATTCTCATCTGATGCTTCAAGTGCTTTCAACAGTATTTCCTTTTGTTGCGGCACTTTACACATTTCAAATAGTGGAACATTCACTTTTACCCTTTTTAAATCCTCCACAATGTCATAATCCATCGATTGCTCAATGGGATGGGGTTTATCAGCATTTTCTTCACTTGTCTTGGCCCGCGCGTCATTCTGCCTAGGATTTTGGCTGGTAATAGTGAACTCTGGAATTTTATCAGCCAAATATTTCTTTTGAAATTTCTTCTTAACATTTCTCTGCAGCCTTTTAATCTTTGGGAGTATAAGACTGTCTTCCTTAACTATCCCTTGGCTTCTTGTGGCTATGTTTGTTTCCATAACGTCCTTGTACCCCTGAGTCTTTTCCTCTTCAACATCAAATAATGAGACATAATTCCATAAAGCCATGGTTTCCTCTTTCTGTTCTTTAGTAGAAGTAGAAGCAAAATTCTCTTTTCTTTCTTCATCTCCCTCTTCTGTTAATCTAGAATCTAACTGTTGATTCATGACCAGCATCATCGAGTTTATCCATTGAGGACAATTCTTTTTAGAGTGTGGCTGTTGGTGGAAAGTGTAAAAATTGTCCATGCCTACCTCTGTTAAATTCATAGATGCAGTATTGTGAGGAGGAGGTTGAGATTGATGGTTATCCTCTCTTTTCTTATAATATGGTTTATAAAACTTTTGTGCTTCCTTTTCTTTCTTCATATCTATGATTTTGTTGGACAGCTTCTGCATCATTTTGGCCATATTTTCCAAATCTGGCGACTTTTCCTCCCTAGGCTTAGCAAATGATAAATATTTTCTTCCTGCACCTTTCTCTCTTGATTGTTCTGGATAGTCTTCAATGCTCTCTCTTTCAGCTTCCACCACTTCTGCTTCTTCATAAGTTTCCATCAAAGTAGGCTTGGCCCTACCTTTGGAAAACATGGCCAAATCAGGGCCTAAATCCGAAGTATAATATTCAATCAGAACTTTGTCTGAAGGTCTATCAATTTTAGAAAAATTCTTGAGATAGGCTGCAAACCTTTGTGTGAAACTATGCACCTTTTCCTTTCTTTCTTTCTTCAAGGTGCACAACCCTTTCATGAGGGCTGCATGAGTTTTCTGAGTTGCATACTTACTTCTGAAAATTCTCTCAAATGTATCCCAATCAGGGATAGAGTTAGCAGGAAACCCAAAGTACCATGATGCTGCAGCTCCTTTAAGGGTATGCGGGAACAATATGCAGACTACATCTTCATACTCCCCGGCCCTCAATCCTTCAATTACCAAGTAAAAAATTTGTAGGTGATCATCTACTAATATTTTCTCATTTGGGTCAAACTTGGGCAACATCTTGTCAAAGGCTTGAGGTAGGTTGTGTAATGGAGGTGTAAGGTTTAACGGTGATCTAGCTCTCCATGCAGGTGGTGGATTAGGTGGGTTAGGTGGTGGATTAGCATTTACTCCTGCCATGAGTCTAGGTGGAGAGTGAGGAGGTGAGCCAATAGGAGAACTGTGAGGGGTATTTGGGCCTTCTTGGTTCAAAGGTAGTACAACTTCTTGTAAGGATATTTCTACAAGTTCTTCCCAGTCTCCAACCAACACTGAGTCTTCCGCTACAGGATGATCTTTATTTTTATACTCTCTTCTGGGCAATTCAGGGATGATTGACAATCCTCCAATCTTCTTTACATATGCCCTGGTGTGTCTTCTTAGATCATTAACAATTTCATTTCCAACAGAATATAGATGTTCTCTTTCTTTCGGAATTAGATTATGAAACCCACTGCTTTCAGAACTGTTACCGGTGGAATAATCTCGGGAAAACGGGTTTCCTCAGCCAGCCATACACTGGCGGCCCTCCTTCTAGCGCCAAAACTGTTGAGGGCCAGAAATTCACAGGAAGCAACAGTAAGGGATTCTCCCCAATCAACGTTCCCAACTAGCCCATTGACTGTTTGGTATGGGGAATCTGTCCGGTTTGCGGTCCGGCTACCGTAGGTCAAAGTAACAAAAAACAGAGGCTTTACCGGTTGCGGCCTGATCCACCGTGTATTTTTGTATTTTTTGACTTAATGTATGGTATGCAAGTGCCTAATTAACCATGCAAGGCGATAAGATGCAAGGAGCAGTCACAATGTGATGCCCAGGTTCTTACCTCTCGTCTTAGACTCACTAGCATCTAAATCACATACAACAAGAAAATAAACTAACTACCTAAACTATCCCTAGGGAGCAGGATTATCATTCATTAGTGAGTAATACATTTTGTACCTACATAATGAAGAGTTACAGATAGCTGATACTTCTTTCAAGACACATGAACAATTACAGATATTTAAACAACTAGATAGCCAATTGTTTTATGAAAAACATTTATTACTCACAATGGAGAGCATCACAAAATATACTGAAGAGCATTCAACAAGAACATAGGTTCAGGAAGTTAAACACTCTTGCAGTTAATGAAACACAGCTGAAAATGAAATAGTTCCCCTTCAACATTGTTCATTTAATCACATTGATACATTCCACATTTCGCTTTCTCCAGCAAGCAAAAGTTGCAGTTTCTGATTGTAAAACGAAATAGTTCCTCTTACAAGCAAAATGGTTTACTAGTTATTCCATGGAAAAAGCCCCTGTAACTTCTAACTTTCTAGTATTTAAAAAAAACAGTAAATCATTTGGGTTTCCCCCCAACGCATGACCTTTCGGTCTCTCGAGCGTTTCGTATCCCTCTCTCCATTTTTCTTCGCCTGTTCATGATTAATTGAGTAACTGCTGGACCTTTCAGATCTGCGTTTTTGTTGTTTTCGAATCTGTCTCTTCTTTCACTTTGTCTTCCTTTTGACCCTGCCGGTTTCGATTTGATCAAGCCGTACCTTCACACCTGGTTGCCCCAACAGTCCATTGAGTTATACCTGCAATCAATAATCATGTATCATTCGTTGGAAGGGCATTTTTTAATCATTAAAATTAACCATATGAAACGGCCAATCCACAAGAAAATGGCCAGGTGCATCCCTTGGGTGGGAAATTTCTAAATCGATAGTCGGAAGGCTTTGACATCGGACGTGAAAAGGTTTTCCTAGCCGCAACAGCGGAAAAGACACGGGCTAAAGTCACACGAAACGTGGGCGGGAGAGGCTTAACTGGAAGTCGGATGGCTTTATACTTTGGGAGGTAAATGACTTTGAGGTCTGCAACGACGGAAGAGACAAGAGCTAGAGAAATCCGAAATGCAGGCGAGAAGAGCTCGATCGGAATTCGGAAGACATTACATCGGAAGCCAAAAGACTTTCCCAGACACAACGGCAGAGAGGAAAACAAAAGTCAACATGCATCGGTAGTCGAAACGATTTGGACTTCGGATGCTAAACCAATTTGGGAGCCGCAATGGCAGAAGGGAAAAGGACAAAAGCAGCCGAATTAACATAGTTTCGACGCCCGATGTAAAATGATTAAAGTGTTTTGGACAGCTCTTCAAAGTTCAACAATGGACAAAAACCGGCTTTACCTCCGCGATGACGATCCAAAACAAAGAAACTTAATCCGATCGACCAGCAAGCAAACTCAAAACTGCGACCCTCAACAATTTTCATCACCATCAAAAATTGAAAACTTGGGTGAGAGTTAATCTGTAGAATCATCCAAAATCAAACATGACCAAAATTCGAAGGATCCAATCGATTAGAAGACCATGCTAAATCATGAGGAGGGGTCCAAAATTTAAGAAATTTGGGGAGAACGGTTGCAGCTGCAACAAGGAGAAAATATTGGCATGGTTGAGTCAGTATGATTTTCCTCACATTTTGGATGTCTCACTCTCCAATTTTGATGAAAAAATTAAAATCACCTTGGTGACTTAGGGTTTGAAGAGATTTGTCTGTGTCAATAAGCAGTTTTGAAGACCACTTTGAAATGGCTTCTAGATGTTGGATGTATGTCAATAGGTTCATCAATTGGCATGGATTTGTTCTTTGTTGAAATATATATCCAGCCATACTTTTAGGCTGACTTACAATGGTCACATATGCAAAATATCAATTTGCCAAAAGTAGGAAAAATACTATTTTGACTACTTTTTCATACTTAGTCAATTTCCAAAGTTTCACAAAGTTGCCATATTTTTTTAGAATGATGTCAGATTACAACACTGACTTCCTGATATCACAAGAACACCATTATGTGTCTTTCAAGCCTCTCCATACATGCCACATCATCATACTTTCCATGTCATTAATTCCATTATCATTCCTTTGTCTTTCACTGAGTTTACCCTGCCATCATGTCTTTGGTTATCCTTTTGTCATTCACTGAACTCCTTTGACATTAATGACAATCACATTCAACTTGTATCATATATTATATAAATATATATATATTTTTAGTGAATTATGTTCAGCATGGTATGTACCTATATTGATTAATTAGTGTTAATTTGATTTTGTTGATGTTTCATGAATGGCATTAAGGAACGAATGGGATTCCATGAGGAATGAAAATTTACCCGATGCAATTCAGTAGGTTTCCATACTACGAGAACCTACAAATAGTTCATTTGTTTGATACAATGCATATCGGGAGGAACATAACAGAATTTTTATGGCGAATATTAGATGGAAGGACTGACAAAGAAAGAATTGGAAAGACTCTGTAGCGAAATCCAAGAAGCTAATCACGCATTGCAAAGTGTGATCATTAATTCAAATGATGATGGATGCCAATAGAATATTAGGATTCCTTCGTTCTTGATGAAGAAACAGAGCAATATTGTAAAATAGGTTATCAGAAAAATCAGGTTTCTAATGGGATTTTCGTCTAACATAAAGAATATCTTAACGAAAAAAGGTGATTTTGTTGGGGTTAAAACACATGACTGGCATACATTCATTAAGGTAATTGTGAGTTTTTAATATATTTCCTTATTGGTATGCATTATTTTATTAATTTTATTCTCTTATTTGGAAATAAATAATAATTATGTGTTTTTTGATACAGTATGTTCTACCTTTGTCTCTCCCAGACGACTTTTACAACAACATAAAACAAATTATTTATGTTCTTGGAAAATAAATGAGGTAAGTAATTAATGTTTCATATGGAAAATGTACTTGGCCCGTGATTTTCCATGGAACTTATTGACATATTATGTTATTCCCACAAATTTTATATATGGCTTGATATTATTTTATTGCATCATTTGTAGGTGGATTTCCTCAAAATAAATCCATAAAGAAGATATAATGTATTGGAAGAGAGAAGTTGCTCGACTAATGTGTGAAATGCAATAGTATCTACCTCAAGCATTTTTCAATGAAGAATAAAAATACCTCATACACCAAGTTGAGGAGATTGAATTATGTGGACTGGTACACACAAGGTTGATGTGGATGGTGGAGAGGCAGCTGAAGTCATTGAAGGATCTTGTTAGACAAAGAAAACGTCCTGAGGGTTCTATGGTTGAGGGATATATGGTATATCAATGCATGGTGTATATTAGTGAATATCTACCTAAATTAGTAGAAAATATGAATGTGCCTTGCATTTGGCATCTCAACTACATCAACAAATTTGAAGGGGAGGTCCTATTGGGGAAAGGTACAATGACGACTGTGAAAGGTATCTATTAGATTTTGTGGAATTAATATATCATGTATTTTTCCAATTTTATTTTATGATACTAATTTGTTGTTTTTTATTTATCCTGCATATTCAACTGTATTAAACTATGCATGTAATGATATGTAATTAATGATAGTGAATTGTTATTTTTCATATAGTTTCTCAAGTGTGGGATGATTTACATTTATACATTGCAAACAACCTTGATTAGATGGAGCATTAGAATGCTTCAGTAGGTTATCATGGGAAGGGGTCAGTGAGATGATTAAAACAACTCTTGTCATCGACATCAATTTCCCGATCTTACGTCGCAAAGGGAAGTTGATTTAGCCTATGGCTTAAAAGATAAAAGGGCAAGTAAATTCTTTACCCGCATTTTTCTAGTTAATTCCCATTTTTTCAATGTATTTGGTTTGTTTAAGTTTTCAAATATATTTTCTAAGTTCTATATGACGTTTATTAATTCACAATGTATGTTTTACTTGTTGTCAAGGTTGCAGTTGAAACATCACAAGGCTATGTGGTGTAATGGTCATAAATTTCGTATCAAAATGTTGGATGATAAGATGAAAACCTCACATTGTGGGATAATTGCAGTGTTTAAGGTCACCAATGTTTCCTCTAGAAGTGACAAACTTCCAAAGAAACTAAGAATAGGTACTATGGGAATTTGGAGGACATAATTGAGTGTGATTTTAATTCCTTTAAAATAGTTTTGTTTTAGGTGAAGTGGTACAGGCTATGGATGCATGAATGTGATCCTAAAATAATTTTTATTGAGAATGATAATTAATTTACCATGGTTAATACAAGGGCATTTGAACTGGGTATAGAGCCTTATGTTCTTCCTAGTCAATGTGAGCAAGTCTTTTACTCAGAGGTACCAGGCAAAGAAGGTTGGTCATATGTTCTTAGATACAATCCAAGAGGAATACCATTCATGTATAATCATGTATATGATGAAGATAATCATGAAGAATAAGATGATGATGATGATTCAGATTAGGAGTAGGTGGCTGCAGTCGGTGTGTTCAACGAAGAAGTTGAATAGGTTGATCATCCAAATCTAGTAGACTATGATATCATTGATGATGTAGATGATTATATTAGCGAAGATGCCATTGATGATGATGTTGATGTGAATGGGCCTTTTGTGAATATGTATTCTGAACTAGATCCTGATACATATGTTGAGTTGGATGAAGAAGAAGATCATGAATGATATTTAATTGTTGAAGAGTAGAGGAGCGTGTTTATATCTTTTATGTCATGATGATCTTTATATATTTTTATTTCCAAATGCATTTTTATATGTTTTTATTTCCAAAGTGCATACCCAAGCAAAGCGTTGATCTATTGTTGAAAACCTCTTTGCAGGAAGAATTTGTGAGCTTGAAAATCAGTCTGTGGGGAGAATTTGTGAGCCAGAAATACAGTACATGTGCATCACCTCACCTCTGCTTTGAACCTGGACAACCATGGCCAAACTTCAAACAGGGGCATCCAGCATGACGAGCACAGCTGAAATGTGGGAATCCTCATCTGCAACCCCAGTTGAAACATAATCGTCCATAGATGATAGGATAATAGTAAAAAAATTGCAGTAGAAATTTGATGCATGGAGAGATGCAAAGATGTGACTATAAAGTATAGAAACTATCTTGAGTAAAGAAGAAGTTTTCAACTTTTTGAGGAGAATGTTTAGTTATGTTGATGAGGAGATGGATGAGGCAATTTAAAAATATGATGATTTGAATCCGAAACTCATAATTTTTGGGAAGCGGGTATACCTCGACCCTGATTTGGTTTCCCAAGCTACAAATATTCCACATAGAGGGGGAGTGATTTTAAGCTCAAGGAAAACCCTTGGATAGGAGAAGAACTAGATGGCCAGTAAAATTTGTGGGTGAGTAGTAAATGTTCCAAGGAATGGATTAAAAATGAAATATGTCCCTCCCGAAATATACAAAACACTGATTCAGATTGTCCTTAGGACAATTATGAATCATCATAGGGATGACATTTTAGGTGAATGTATGAGGGTAGTGATACATTGGGTGGAATATATACCTATAGATATTCCTTATATATTAGCTAAGAAACTCCACTCTTCCCTGCAAGAGGGCCTATTAAGGAAGGTTAAATTTAGTTTCCCGGGCACACTTCAAAAAATTATTGATTTATGTAAACTCCATGCTACTGAAACAGATATTGGTGATATCAACCAGCATGGAAAAATATATTTTCCAAAACCACCTTTTCATAAAACATATGTTAATAAATGTAAAAGTAGGGAACATAATGAGGAATTGCCAATATAGTCTCCTCAGCAGAATGAGGAATCGCCAGTAGAAAGTCCTGAGCACCATGCTGAATTACAAGTAGAGTGTCCTAAATTGGTAACAAATGATGAAATTTGTGCTTCCATAAATTTGAAAGAGTTTAAGGGGCATGTAGATAGAGCTCATTGGGAGGAGGTGACATGAAACAAAATGGAACAAACTACTGCTCACTTTTCCATTCCTCAAGACATTCTTGATAGAATTCCTCCTAAATAGTTGGAAATTGAGTATGATTGTTGTTTCAAATCAGAATAAGGGGCTTTCGCTATGCATTTATACATTGCATCATATAATTTTTATAATAGTGTTGCAGCTACAACCGTTCTCCCCAAATTTCTTAAATTTTGGGCCCCTCCTCATGATTTAGCGTTGTTCTTAATCGTTCGATCCTTTGAACCTTTTGGTCATGCTTTAATGTTGGATTATTTTAAAGGATTGACTCTCGGCCTGTTTTCAGAGGTTGCGTGTGTTTGAAATTGTTTGGGTTGCCGATTGTGAGTTTGGTTTTGCTGATGGATCTTTGAAAGGCCACTGTTTCGGAGGTGAAATGTATTTTGACCGCTGCTGATTTTTAAAACTGTCCGAACAATCAATTTTTTGTTAATCGGGTGTCATACTATGTTAAATCAGTCATTGTTGTCCATTTCCCTTCCGTCGTTGCGGTTCCCAAAGCAACTAAGTGCTCGATGTGTAAAGCGCTCTGCTCGTCGATGTGTGTCGGCCCTCTAGTCACATGTTTATAACCTTTTCACTTCTGCCATTGTGGCTCCCAAATCAATTAGCCACCTGAAGTGAAAAGCGCTCCACCACCGATGCAGGTCGCATGCCTGTAGTCTTTTCCTTTCCCATCATTGCAGTTGTGTGGAGAAATTGGCTTCCGATGTCAATATCTTCTGACTTTCGATTAAGAATTTTCCCGCCCGTGGGTCGCGTGTCCTTAACCTCTTCTTTTCTGTTGTTGCGGCTGTGAATAGGTCTACCCTGCAGAGGTTAGCACTCTGATCCTCCGATGAAGTTCACGTTTGTTAACACCAAAAAAAGGTTAACTACGTCATCTACCCCATTACATGGCTCATTTGTCTATCTGCCTACCATATTTCCCTGGAAATCCCACTAAAAAGCCTCCAAAAGGCCTAAAATGCCTCTAAAAGGCCATAAAACCATCTAAAATGCCTCCAAAAGGCCTAAAATGCCTCCAAAGGGCCATAAAACCATCTAAAAAGCCTCCAAAAGGCCAAAAAACCCCTTTTTCCTCCAAAAATGTGCAAAATTCCTCTAAAAATAGCAAAATCCCCAAAAGGGAAGAAAAAATATAAAAATAATGAGGAAAAGGAGGAAAAACCCTAAACAAGCTGCCCTAAACCATATGGTTTCCAAAACCATGGGCCAGCACTCCACCACCAAAAAACTATAAATAAGTGGTGGAGACCCCTCATTTCACATCCACAGTCAAAAGCATCCTGCCTCTGCCGAAATTATTCTCGAAACCCTAGCTTACCATCAAGCTACTTTCACCATTGAGAACCCTTTTGGACATTTCCACCACCGGAAAAGGAAAAAGAAGCAGCTTGGAGCTCGAAGCCACCGACATCAGACCAACGCAACGGACTCCACCAACCTCCTCATCGGAGGTAATATCAATAAAATCATCATTATACATTCCTTTACTGTTTTTACTTCATTTCATTTACTTTTTACTGCTTTAGCTTAGTCTTTGTTTTAGTTTATTTTTGTTTACATTATTGAACTGCTACTAAGGATTCTAGATTCCTTAGTAGGTGCTCATCAGCACAAGCTAGGGTAAAAACCCTAGCTACAGTTTTGGCGACTTCGCTGTCTCTTTTTATTGTTATTTTTCTTTTCGTACTGTACTTTCAGCCGTCGTTTTTGGCAGCCGGAAACCACGTTTTTTCCTTCCGCAGCCGCGGCCCGACCGCACATTTCAGGCCCTAACCCGTGACCAGCCCGCCGCTGTCAGCATTTTTCCCTGCGCCCTGATCGCGTTTTTTCCGCCCACAGTCGCGATCCGACCGCGCCTGTTCATTACACAGGCGCGCTCCGACCGCCGCTGTCAGCCCGAAACCAGCGACCTAGACCGCGTCTGTTTCCTTCCAACCCGCGATCTGCGCGCGACTGTTGCCTTCCAACCCGCGGTCCGACCGCGTGCGTCCGCCCCATACCCGCGGTCCGCGAACTGTTTTTGATCTTGTTTCCGCACCGAAACCCAGCCTCTTTGCCTTCATTTTTCCTGCACTTGCACAGCCACCTGTACCACTTGCAGACCTGCAGCCATTTCTGTTCCTTGCTTCCAGCATTGTTTAAATTTTTAGCATTATTTATTTCAAAAAAAATAAAAAAATAAAAAAAAAATAAATAAAATTTTGCATGGTAAAAGTTTTTACAGTTTTTCATACATTGTTATGGTCATTGAGTAATTATTTTGGATTCACAACCTCACATGCACACAATCTATCCCCTAATTCAAAGTGAGACCTAAAATCTACTTAACTCAACCAACACTATAACCTCATTTGAGGAACACAAAAGAATCTTGTAGTTAGGTAGGATCGGGGGGATAGGCTTCCAATAACACCCCTCGGTTATTTACACGTGAGACATAGTTGTTGTCCATTAGGGAACCAAAATCCCTTAGTATTTTTTGACACGGTCACAACCGGTTTATCAGAGGGCCTCTCCCTTAGGAGGGTTGAAGTCGTGAGATTGGTTCCGGAAGTCTGAGTGGAATACCGAAATCCATTCAGTAACTGAAGGGCTACCTTTCGCAGTTCTCGGAATATCCCTGTATAGGGAATATTGCGGTTAAAGGACCAAGCGGCAGATTCACCTTTCTGGACGTGTCATGAACGGGGTATCTTAGTTGCCATACTTCTAGGTTTGCGTACCCGGTGTCCCTCCCGGTAGGGGGATACTTTAGCCATTTGACTTTCCTACTTATATTGTCTGACTTGGATTTCATCACCTTGCAGAGGATATACTTAGTTGAGTCATAATACCATTAGCTAGGTGTTTGCATGCTCCCTTGCCTCCTCTTGGTCTCGTGAGTCCACCGATTTTTCTTTTTTAGGAAACCGACTGCTTATTGGTATTCTGACCACTTTGTTGACACTCCGCCTATTGTAGCACGCAGTTACAGTAGGTGTTTTGAGTTGCTTTTTGGCCTGAGTGCCTTGTTTTTTGAGCTCTCCTTCTGCACACACGGTTGCATTAGGATTTTTGAGTTGTTTTTTCGACACCACAACCCACATATCTGAAAACCACTTGTCACCATTGACTCTCCGAGACATTCTCGTCGCCTCAGAGGTGAGCCCCCACAGCACGGTTCACTTGACACCACCCGTCATCACCGTAGATCTCGAGCCTTGTCACTTGACTCCACTCGTCAGCGGCATAGGACTCCGTCACCAGATTCCGAGAACAATCTTTACACTACCTCCACTAGCCCCATGGCTGGCGTGAATCCCAACCCCTCCACTATAGGGACCACCGGTGGTACATCCGCCACTATACCAGTTACTACACCAATCATGGGTATGCCCTCCACAGGAGGCCCGTCCACCATTCCCCTCATCGTACCTATTCCTACGGCAGGAATACCCATACCTACTCCTTTAGTAACTCATACCACTGTAGTTCCTCCACTTGGGGGTAACATCCCTCACATCACCCCTCCACCTGGGGGCATGGGCCCCAACGTGGTCCAACCCACTACTGTGTCACACCCTCCATCCAGTTTGCCCTATATGGCTAGCCTCAACCTCCCTGACCTAGCCAGGTTAACCAACGACCCCATCAGGCACGACCCTGCGTGGCCCCACATGCCCACCAAGCTCCCCTCCGACATCCCTAAGTTTGAGGGTAAGGCAGGTGAAGACCCACAGAACCATATCATGTCCTTCCATCTATGGTGCTCCTCCAATTCCATAGTAGATGACTCCATCCGCCTCCATTTATTATAGCACACTTTCATTGGCTCAGCTGCCAAATGGTATATCGAGCAACCTCACGGAACCCACACCACCTTTACGTCCTTGGCCTCGACCTTCCTCCAGTTTTTCCAGTTGCCTGTTCGCTATGACGCAGGCGTCGAAATCCTTCTCTCATGCAGACAGAACACGGCTACCCACATCACCGACCACATCCATGAATGGCGGCGACGCCGTAGCCTATGCAAAATCAAGCTAGATGACCGGATCTTCCTAGATTGGTTCCTTAAGTCCCTCCTTCCGCTCATTGCGAAGGATGTGGCAGCCGAAATACCCCAATCAGAGGAAGAAGCTATCCTTAAAGCCCAGTAGTTTGATCTCATTTACGCCCAGTCGGGTTATCTTTACACCATCATACCAGACGCCCCTTGAGTCGATCACCCACATCACGATGCACCGGGGGCATCCCACGCTGCCGATGGCATCATTGGCCATCTCTCTTCACAGCCTCAGCCCTTTTCCATAACCCGTCCTACTCCTGGACCTGAAATTTCACGGGCTACATCACAGTCCGGAGCAACCAACTCGTATGCTCACATGCCTCATATCCACGGACCTTCATGTCCACCTCAGTGTTTCGGAAATATGCCTTCCCCGGTCGCACCTCAGCCATACTACCCCCAGCAGGCTGCACCAGCTCTTGCGCCGCCCCAATCCCAACCTCATTATTATCAGCCACAGCCAGCCCCTGCGGCAAACCCACACCCCGCTCCACAGCAATATCCACAACCCCCTCAAGTAGCAGCGCCAGTGCAGCCTCCACCCCCATACTATCCACCGCAGCCTGCTCCCGCACCTGCGCAAACTCAAAATCCACCTACTACCCAAGGGCAGGTTTACGCCCAAGAAAACCCGCCGCAAAACCAGAATAACCAACGCAACCAGGGCCAACAAAACCGCGACAGGGGCCGAAATCGTGGGAACAACCAGCAGCCCGAGCAAGCTGGCCAACACCCTAATCCCCCTGCTACTGAGAACGCAGCCCCCACCAACCAAAACCCCAATCGCCCGCCCAAGCAGGCTAAAAACGCCGACCTGCGAACCAACTTCCCTTGTTCTGTTTGCGGGGTCTATGGCCACTACACACACTTTTGTCCACAGATGGAGCGAGTTCAACAAATTTTGGCTGCTGATAAGCTACGCCAAGGACAGGCGGCTCCTCAAGCACCACCCAATCCCCCACAACCTTAGCAGCCACCTTTGGTCTTACAAAACCCCTTGCCAAACCAAGGCTTAGTGAACACTGAACCATTAGCTCCCCCTCAAGCTCCTACGCCTATCAAACAAATCACTTACGCCGCTCATGATCAACCCCCGTCTGACTCAGGTACCCACCACCTGTTGATGATGTCCTCCGATGAGGTCAACCTCCAGACCCGGCGAAACCAATACGGCTCCACCCCGGAAGCACCACCTGCTAATAACCCCACTAATGCTCATCCCACCGATCAGTCATTACGTCTACCTCCACCGCCACTAGACGGAGCTCCCAAAGCACCCCGTTTCCCACTTCGTCGTATCAATAACAACCCCAATGCGCGGGCTGCGTCAAACTACAACATCGTAGACGAATTAGCCCAATCTCCCGCAGCCATGTCTGCATTAGAAGTCTTAAGAAATTGCCCTTCGCAGCGTAAGACTTTACTCTCAGCCATTGGGGCTATCGATCCACATGATTCGTAGTTAATGCCATATGATTTGGACCAATCCAAACCCCGCTTGCCCTCCAACTTATCATTCCAAGTTACTGTCTCCATCCGAAATTTTGTAGTCCATCGCTACATTATTGATGAAGGTGCCTCCACATGTGTCATGCCCATCTCCATCTGGCAAAAAATGGGATCCCCCCCGCTCCAACCGTCCTCCACTGCGTTGCGAGCCTAC
>LPNX010732780.1:817248-843472 GCA_001517045.1 Pseudotsuga menziesii | reverse complement strand
ACAACTTGCACATGGTGGGACTCATGGACTAGGCAAATAAGACAAAATAAATGAAATAATGTCTAAGTGGTTAAATACTATGGGTTGATTATTCTAACATTAAGTCTATTGGAAATAACTTTCTGATGATATTGTAAATGAAATTGCAAAGCAATATTGGTCATAAATTAGCGGGAGTGTTGGCATGATCCTCTTTGGGAAATAAATATAAGAAATATTGTATTAAAGGTGGATAGGACCCCTACTAGTCTCCTAAGTTCTTATACTACTTCCTGAACTTCATTCTTGAGTATCTTCTAATAGTGATGAAAAAAATATGTGGAGAACAATTCATGGATATTTTCCTATAGGCATTTCCATGACCTCTTGCTCCACCTCATCCATTGTTATTTTCCTTATTATTTAGTCATTATGCTCCTCACTAACCAAATTGGTTATGTGTTAAGTAATCTAAATAATGTGTTGCATGTTCTCTCTTTCTAGATCGGTGATCAAGGTGGATTAGAAATTACTTAGCTCATGTTCAATGTATTTCCATTTAGTGAGGTTGTTTTCTTGAATTCTTTGGAAGGAGGCTATTTTATCATGTTTATGATGTTGTATAATAGATTTTTGAAAAAATCGATAGTTTTTGGCCCCTTTTTTAGAAACCTGACTCTATATTTATACCTTGAGGAGGTGTCTTCTTTCCATTCTCTAATTCCTAATTGAGTCCTTATATCCATTTATTCCTTCTTAATTTGTCTCGAACTTCCCTCTCGGATCATATATTGTTAAATCCATTCCATTTTATCTTCTAGCTCTCTTTTAGATACAAATATGTTCCCAAATATTTCCTGGTTATATATTTTCAGCCTATTTTGAGATTTTTTAGTCTTTGTTGAAAATAATACTTAAGACCCCCCTTGTTATGTATGCTTCTTGCCACGATTTAAATATATTGATTTTGATTCCTATATGATCAAGAAAAAAAATTCTCAAATAGAAATGGTCTATTTTTAGTCATCTATCCCAAGTCAATGTTGAAGTTAGCTAGACAATGATTAAAGCATACACATGGTGAATAGAGGCTTCCATAGTCAAGCCATGGATCATTGATATTTCAAATATTAGGAACCTTTCCAAACAAGAAGAAACCTAGTGATTTCCAGGTTGTTTGTTAGTTCATGTGTGAACTCCATTAACTTTATCAATGTAGTTTACTAGTTTTAAAACTTGAACCGTGTTTTCCACATCCATTGTGATCATTTGACAATCCTTACAACAACATTTTTCTATCCTATATAACGATATATCGCGTATGCAATATTCAACATTTACAAAACACATATGCGATATATCGCATATGCGTTTAGGGAAATGTCAAATATCGCATATGCGATATATCACATATGCGATATTTAACATTTACAAAATGCATATGTGATACATCGCATACGCGATACGTTTTCACAAACCTTAGCCTTGTGTTTGGGCTCGGGTTATTTTGTTCTCCCAGTTTTTCACTCTCCCGATCCTCGACTGTTCAAATAATAAATTTGAGGCCTGCAACCTCTGTTTTGTTTTTTTTTTAGTTTTCAATATCGTATATGCATTTTGTAAATGTTAAGTATCACATATGCGATATATCGCATATGCGTTTTGTAAATGTTAAATATTGCATATGGGATATATCGCATATACGATATTTAACATTTACAAAACGCATATGCAATACTTCCTTACAAACCTTAGCCTTGTGTTTGGGGTCGGGTTATTCTGAATGTACCATCAATAACGCATATGCGTTCTTGATTTGCACTTCGGAAGTTCTTTTCTAACTTCTTAAGTGGCACTAAAAAGTGGAACCAACTTCATGCGAGCGCCCATCTATACAAATGTGTTTTACATTGTACT
Organism: Pseudotsuga menziesii; assembly: GCA_001517045.1. Classification (NCBI taxonomy): domain Eukaryota; kingdom Viridiplantae; phylum Streptophyta; class Pinopsida; order Pinales; family Pinaceae; genus Pseudotsuga; species Pseudotsuga menziesii. The sequence continues at coordinate 841,576 of LPNX010732780.1, read as the reverse complement.
CAATATAAATTTGGAGTCAACATGTTTGTGTGTGTGCATGCACTCGCATGCGTAAGTGTTTGTGTGGGTGAACCTACATGTGCCATGTCAACGTTATAGACATGAAATATCTCAGCCACTTGGGTTCTATAAAGAGCCTCTTAAGTGCATTTAAAACAATCCATTTCTTTGTGAATGACCCATTTCAAATCATTATCTTAGAAATTATACTAAGATATTTAATTAGATGAAAAAATGTGAATACCTTAGCCATAATTTTGTGATTCTCATGAGGTTAAGGATATATAAAAGCTCTAATTCCTTTATTCAAAAATTCCAAATCTAACCTTGCAATTCAAAATTCCTATGAAATCCTCTTTATAATTCTCTCTCCCCACTTTCTTTCTTGTCAATCATCTCATTAGGAATTATATACATAGGATGGATAAGTAATGGACATAACCATCACTAGGTCAAACTCTATGAGTTAGGTCCATTAACAATACCTTTCACAAAACCCTCGCTAATCCTAATCATATGAATGTGCCTTAACATGCAATTCCAAGGAATATATTATATTTGATGGCACTTACAGTCAAATCTAAAGAAGAAAGTCAAAATTCATATTGCCCCTAAAAACCAAAATTTCCATTGAAAAATAAGGCACAATGTAAGGCACAATGTAGATATAATATCTCCCTTTAGAAAATGCATGCCATAGTGGGCATAAGGTCCCATGATCAAGTTCCATAGTGGGCAGCATGGGGTCTCTATTTCTTGATTACAAGAATGAATCCATTCATGCATAACAGGCCGCCATTTGAAGAATCCATTCATAAGGTGCAATGATTTCAAGAATAACATCCTTTAGATAACATCCTTTAGCTAAATGTTTCCGATGCTCTCTCAAATATTAATAATTTCCAACTCTTTTCCAACAAAGCTTAAATTATTATTTTGAAAGGGAATTTCAGAATTTGAAGCTGCAGTGCCGCACGGTTATCATCACCATTCATTTCATATTAGTCACCAAATGTATATGCGTTATCATGACCATTCACTTCATATTAATCACCAAAATGTATATCAAACTATAAAGTACAAAAATGTGTTTTAAAACAAATTAATATTAAACTAGTAAACTAGGTTACTTACAAGTTACCTATTATAAACAAGTTGTGTCAGTTTTTAGTCCATGTCAAATTGAAAAACACATGACATGACAAGACACGACACTTAACAAAAATTTGTATTTGTTCATACTCTAGCTCCCCTCAAATTCTAAACTAGCAGCAATCACATTAATAAGATTAATATGTTTGGAAAAAACCAAAAGAAATATATTTGACACATTAGTAAAAAAAAATTTTTAGTAATATGTTCACTTGTTCTTGTTCTCTATAGGTGTTTAATCATTGCTCTCATGATGCTATGCTAGAAAATGGAAAATTCATTTGGTGGTGAAATGGTTTCAATGCAATGGAAAGTTTATTTGGAGTTTTCACTTCATCCAATAGTCTTTTATTACTAGATTTTAATTACCATGTTCATCTAAATTTAATTTAATAGTTGTATCATAATTGGAGTTAACCTAATAGTTATCTAATATAACCAAGATTACATTGAAGTTAAGACTACAACGAGTGGACTTAATTTAATAGTTATATCTAATAGTTATCCAATATAAGTGTCATTAGAGTTGAAGTTAAGCTAATAGTTATAAAATCATTGGAGTTAAGCTAATAGTTGTACCTAATAGTTAATTTAAATGTTAATATATAAGCAATTGTTATATATAATAATAAAATAGTTGAAATTCAAATTTAATTTTTACTATACTAATAAGATATTATCTAAGTTATTTATGACATATTAACTAAGTTAATCTTGATTTTTTTTAAATTGTTAATTTCAAATTTTGGACGACACCCATAGAATCAATTTGAACATTAGACTTGTTTCATTCTATTCATAAATAAATAGATGGTAATCCATACCAAAATTCTAAGATATATATACTATTGAGGTAAATATAAATACCTATAATCAACACCTATCAATATAATTAGCACACTGACATTTAGATAAAAATATTTTGTGATTAGATCACCTAATTATAAAATGAAAGACAATTTAGATGTATATATATATATAAAATATAAAATAATACAAATATATATATAATCTCACATTCTTCTCTTATCTACCATGTAAACACTTGGTTCCGAATTGAAGCACAGGTGATCCCCTACTGCTATGCACTGAAAATAATCAAACATAGTTGAAAACCAAGTATCAAACATAGCTGGAGGCATCTTTGGAATCTCTTTCCACTTCCACGAGGATGAGTTTGAGTTTGAGTTTGACGACGACGTTGACGGTGAGTTTGAGTTTGAGGATGACGACGAGGTTGAGGAGGTGAATAGCGAGCCATGCTCAGGCTCAACCTCCCATAGAACTCCCACTTCATTTGCTGACCACCCTCCCCCCGAACTTCTTGAGGCGCATGTATGCAAGTGACAAATATCCGCGACCCGCATTTGAACAGGTTAGGAAGGTGATATCTCACAGACTTTGGGAAGGGTACAAAATACATTGGAATGTGCACGGGCCTTCCGTTTCCGTTTCCGTTTGATGGGATAGTGAAACATACTATGCCTCCTTCTCTCGGAAGTGAAACCCCACACTGTAAAATGAACCATAGCAAAAGACAAAACCGCCACAGCGCTTAACCTGGTCTATCGCAATTGATTTTGGCTGGAGGAATCCTGCAATCTTCCACCGACTCTGAGAGCGATCGTAGATTTCCACATAAAATAATAATTCCCGCTTATCCCCGCAGCGAAACCCTAACGCCATGGAGGAATCCTGCAATCTTCCACCGACTCTGAGAGCGATCGTAGATTTCCACATAAAATAATAATTCCCGCTTATCCCCGCAGCGAAACCCTAACGCCACCACTTTGTAGTTATCTGATAGCAGATGACTGTTATTAATGCTGTCATTCACGACGATGCATCTGTCGAGGAAGGTTGTTATCTTTGAACAGTCAGGGAGCTGGAAGGACTTTCGTGTACAAGGATTGCACACCGTCAAGTCAATGCCATCATAAAAGAATGGAAAATCTACCAACATCAGTCCTGCAGCGGATCCTCTTCCAGGTACGTGTGTAGAAGCAGAAAGCTATGGAAGGCGTATTAGGGTTATCATCGCACAGAAGCAACCACGGCTGTTTGTTGATAGCCGCCTCTGGCCAGATATGGTTTATGAAGCCATCTGATGAAAGAAGACCGTTCAATTCGTTACATACACTACGACATTTATACACGCAATTCACTGGCAGCCACTACAATATCTCTTGTTTCAACTTTCTTGGCAATTCATTCCACCACTCGCGGGAGTCATCTGGCTGCACCTCCTCCTCCTTCTCCGCTTCCCTCTTCCTTTTCGTTGCCATCTTTCATTCACTGAACTCGACACAATAAACTCAATATCTAAGGAGACGATGAATGGATGGCTCAATGATGCATAAGTCAATCGACGTTACAATTTTTAGTTTGTTCTTTTGGACTGTTACCAGAAAGGGAACGGCAACGGTAGTTTACTAAAAAAAAGCTATTACAAAAAAAGGAAACGGCGTTTTGTAGGGTTCTTACCGTTTCTGAAACCCTGAAAACGCTTTTATGGTGTTTTTCGGTTTTTCATTACAGTTACAATCCGCTGAACTTTGAAATTTTTTTAAACCTCTCACTCTTCTTTCTCGACATTACCTCTGCGCATGGAGAAAAATTACATTGAGGCCCACGGAAGTAATTTCGTTATTGTGAGGCCGGTTGCTTAGTGCACCACCTCTACAGTTCCGTTTCCGATTCAGTTAAATATAGAGATGCAAATATTGATAGACGACGATGAGAATATGGTTACATTGACATAAACAAAATACTATTTTTGAAACAGTCCCTTCCCTTTCTTTTGAATCCGAAGAAACCTAACAATTATAAAGCTATTTGTCAAACACCTCCCTTTCTTTTAAATCCTAATAAACCTAACAACAATAAAGGTCTCACCAACAAAATACTAAAAAAGAAACATAGGCTTTCCTAACCTTAAGAATAACACCTACTTAGAACTAACATTAGCACTGTTGTAGAAATGGCACAATTGGAAACTCAGAATATCTTAAAACATAGGCTTTCCTTAACCTTAAGAATAACACCTGCTCAGAACTAACATTAGCACTGTTGTAAAAATGGCACAATTGGCAACTCAGAATATCTTACAGCTAGTGTTTGTGTATTTGTATAAATATTTTGTTTGGTTATTATTGGAGCAACATTTTGAAAAAGTTCAATTACTTCTTTTTTTCATTGTTTTATTTTTTTAATTTAAATTGTATTTTTTTATTGTTTTATTTTATTTTATTTTTCTAAATGAAATAATTTAATATCCATTTTTTTGGGTTATTGTTTTGATACTTTTGTAAGGGGCTTATAAGAGATTGATTTAATATAAATAGGAAGAACTTTTTTTTTTAAATAAAGTTTTTAAATTTTAATTCATAATGTTTAATATGAAAATGAAGATGGCATCCTTTAACAATGTTATATAGAAAAATTTAATCATTTTATTTTTTAAAATATATAATTTTAGATTTATCTTTAATTTAAAGATATCAAATACTTGTAAGTCTAAACTATTTTTAAAATGTAATGATAAAGATTTGCATCTCTAAGGATTCCATCCATTACATTTAAACATTATGAAGATCACAAATACTTTAGCATATAACTAATAACCTAAAACACATCTTCCACACATAACAAATAGTTAGACAATATATATTCTTATAAACACACAACTTTTACCATCTTAATATATATATATATGTGTGTGTGTTTATGTATATCTACACACACACACACACACACACATATATATATATATATATATATATATATATATATATATATATGTATGTATGTATGTATGTATGTATGTATGTATGTATGTATGTATGTATGTATGTATATGTTTATGTTTATGTTTGGTTTCAAAATTTTAATTAGAGTAGACATTGTGTTTGTCTTTTTTTGTTTCTTTTAAGATTGAGTGTGAATATAATTACACATCTCCAATATTAGAATGTACAAATAACTTTTAGATGCATTGATTTTATTTTATTATATAGTCATGGACTAGCAAAGTCCAATTTAGAAGGAGAGATCCTTTTACTAAAGCATATGTCACTTCGAAAGAATTTTTATGTTATTTTTTTATTATAATTAATATTATAATAATAAAATTCTCTTCGGTGGTTAGGAAGAATGGTTATTATTCATCTCACTTAGGTATGATTTTCACTAGTAACAAATTTACAGTATTTTTTCATTTATAATACCAAATAGAATATCATTTTTATAGTAAAAAAAATAATTTTATAACAAACATTAAATAGTATACAAAACAAATATCTTCACAATTTTTAAAAATATTATTTATTTTAGTACTTAATTTTCACAAATTTTGGAATATGTTATCAAACAAAGAAGTTTAGCTAAATGTCCACTTGATCTAGCCCACTAGACTAAAAATAATGTTTTATTATAAAATACATTATATAATTAATTCATTATCAACCTTTTAAATAATATTATTATATTTTAATATTCAATATTGATCACGACAATGATCTTATATCTACATTTTAAATCTAAGTGACCCTAATGTACTTGACTAAAATGACTTTGAACAGAGGGTCTGTGCCGACCGACAATACCCATATCACGTCCGTTCATACTCGGAGTTAATTAATTATTAAAAAAAAAAAATTATACTCGGGACATATTAAGGGACGAGTGGGTTATTATATGTGCCTAAAAAATATGCAATATATAGGGGGTTTTATCATCAAATGATGTGGAGAAGCAGCCCAAAAATATCAAATGAAGCGGAGAAGCGACACGAAAAATGGGAGGAAGGTAGCATTGGTAGAGATCAACAGTAGTTGTAGAGGGGATTGGGTGGGTGGGGATGGGCAGCATTGGGGTTTTGATTCGTGAGCGACATATAGCTACAAAGTGTTAGATCTAAATCTAGAATCTATCAAATGCGTTGGAAAGACTGAACCAACACTGACCATTTATCTCTTTTTGTTGATCCAACACCAGCAACATATCCAATGAAGGAAAGCTAAGGAAGTTAAGGAAGGGAATCTCGCTTGGTGGATACTGAGAGCATTCATTTGTATTACCTTTCGTCAACCTACCGGATTCATTGAAGTGACACAGGAAGAAAGGAAGGAACAACCGTGTAATACCCTTTGATTTAATAATTTGTTATTTTGTTGGAAAATACCTTGATTATTATTTTATTATTCTTTGACACGAAAGTCAAGAATAAAACCTTTTGTAATAAAAAATTCTTGATTTAATAAAATATGCTGAAGGGTAACAAAAGTGGATATAGTTGTTAAAGAGATTTTGCTAACCCAAAAGAGGAAAATGACAAGTGGCAAAGACCACTGAGTGAGAACTCAAGATGCACAAGGCATCATCCCCAAAAATCAAGTATGCACTCCTAGTTGAGTTGCTAAAGAGCACAAGAATTATAAATGACCATTTCTTAGGAAAAATACTAGTTAATAGTATGCCCATGAGCAATAGGAGGCTAGCAATGAACGGGGATTAACATGTGTGTAATGTAAGAGATGGCACATTAAGAAAATTTTCTCTTGTGGTTCAACGAACAGGCTCATGGATTCTGGAGCAATTAATTTGGCTACTCTCGGAGTTGGTTGGAAGAAGTAGCTTCTCCACCTTTTTTTTCCCAGTATTGGTGTGAGGTTCCTACTATGTTTTTCTTAGGACTAATTCTAGTTCCATTAGGATGTGTATGAGAAATGTTTATGTATAGTTACATATTCCGGTAGTAGGATTATGCATTTCTATAGAAAAAGTGTTCATGATTCTTTGAACTATATTAGATATGTACAATGTTATTGCTGTAGTGATTAATAACTCATTATGAGCGTAAGTTAATAGAACCTGTTATTATTGATATAGTTTTGAATCCAATAATTGAAGAATTTAGAACTCTCAATTATTTATATAATGGATTCAATCCTTTGTTTCATTTTAAAATGAACTGCGTATTCTTGCATTTAATTGGAAATGTTTGTTCATATCATTTATGCTCAACCTAATTCTACTTATTGGAATGTGGAATGGATCTGTAATTGTTAGATCTATATTATGCCTATGTTGTAGTTGAAAATTCCTTTCTTTTTACACAAAGGAAAACTTAAATATCGCTATTTGAATCTCTAATCAACTTAGTACTATTAGGGCTTGACTGTTAAAATTATGAATAAGAAGATGAAATCAATGAATGGTTAAAGCTCAAGTTAGTCTTGAGATTAGTTTAGATTGCAATAAATAAATAAACCTCAAATAAAACCAAAAACCCTTGAATCCACGAAGTTCAATGTTGATCCAGAAAGACTAGAAGATCAAGAGTCCATATCTAATTCGCATCTAGATCGACGGTTCACAAAAGTTTTTGAAGTCTGATTTCTGCATCAAATGAGATCCATGGTGAGGATTTAAGTCGCAAGGATAAATGGCGTGGAAGGTAGATGCAAAATGCAGAAGAAGAAAGTCAAGAATTAAGTTAACGAGGCTTAAAGTTTTTGAATTTTGATTTCCACAGCAATTAAATTGATGGTTGAGATTTTATCAGCAAAGAAGATCAACAACTAATATTGGTTACGAAGGTTTCATTGTGTAATCTGCAAAGAACCATATCAATGGCCAGGACTTAAGCCACAATAAATAAATGGCATAGAAGGTATAAAAGTCAACTTAACAGAATTGGTTTTTTTCGCACCTTAAAGTCCTCCTACGGAAGGTGAAAGGAAGGAGACAAAAAATGGGAAAAGGGTTAAGGAATTTTTTTTTATGATCTTTGTGATCCCTAGCGGAAGGCCAAAAGGCGCAAGTTGGAAGGCGAAATATAGAAAGGAAAAGTATTCATTCTGCATGTTTTTCGATTTCGAAGGTCCGCAGTGGAAGACGGAAAGGAGAAAGTCAAAAGGAAAAAAGATGAAAGACAAAGTGATCATTTCATGAATTTTTTGACTTCTGAGGTCCGTAGTGGAAGGAAGAAAGGTGGAAGTCAAAAGGCAGAAAGTCAAAGACAAGGTGGTCATTTCACTGAGTTTTGATTTCGAGAGTCCATAGTGGAAGGAGGAAGGGAAAAAATTGGAAGGTGGAAAGATGAAATATCAAGTGGTCGTTTTATGAATTTTTTTACTTCCGAGGTCCATAGCGGAAGGAGAAAAGGTGGAAGTCGAAAGGTGAAAAGTCAGAAGACAAGGTGGTCATTTCCTTGAGTTCTGATTTTTGGATTCTGTAGCAAAAGGCATAAGGGAAAAAGGTGGAAGGCAGAAAGAGGTTCAAAGGAATCCGTCACACTTTGGGTTTTGATTCCTAAATTTCACAGCGGGAAGTATAATTTGAAATGCGAAGTGGAAAAGAAAAACTGCGTAATGGTTCTTGCGGAAGAAAAATCACTTGGCTTGTTGAGCTTTGTTTGGAAATCTATTCTTTTTTAAAAGGGTTCCTAATTTTTTGAGATGATGATATTTTCATATGGTCAGGGTTATGCTTTAAACTCTCTTTTGTTTGTAATGCCTCATTACAGTTAGGAATTTTATTTTTATGTTTGAAAATATATGGTTATCGATTTTTTTTCTATGTTTGAAATTTGAGGTATGTTGCATATGGTATCACAGCACAATTTCAGCACTAGGCCTGAATATGATCAACATAATAGTGTTTTAGAAAACAAAAAACTAACTCATGTTTATTTTGTCTTGAAACTTCTCTGATATCCAACAAAGATAAGTACAAATATATTTTAGAGGAAATTTAGTAGTTGCGGGAATGTCTACAAAAGAGGAACATCATCCGGTAACATCTTTAAATAATAAAGAGAGCAATCTAAGGGATAGAGAGTTCCGGGTAGATATAAATGAAAGTCAGGACAATAAATATGAATTAAAAAGAACTTTGGATGAACTAAGGTTAGAACAAAGAAAGGTTAAGGAAGATACCAAGTGAATTCTGAAGGCTCAAGAAGAACTGAACATTATCTTGTTAGAAAAAATCCAAAATGAAGCAAAATATAAAAATGATTATTTTGATCACAAATTGCTTAAAACTGCAACGTACAATAAACGTAAGGGTAGGAACCTGGAATTTTCTAGATATAACCCTCACACTTCAAGTGTGGAGTTAGTTAAACATCACATAAAATATGAAGAGTCATGTGAAAGCAGTGACGAAATAAAAAGAAAAGAAAGTACACACCATATGAGGAAATATATGGGGAATTCAAGAAAATTAAACCACACATGTTTAATGAAAAAGTATGAAATGAAAAATTACTTCGAAATATATAATTACTTAGATGAGTTGAAAGCAAAAATGGCCATTTATAATCTGACCAAAAGGCATATATTTGGCAGAAAGACATAAAGAAAGTTAAGGGTGTTAAATAAAGGTATGTAACCTAGAAAAATTTTAAGAACCATTTTAAAAGAAAATATTTATCTGAATAGTATTATGAAAAAAAAGCCGAGTATTATGAACTGAGGTTAGGGGACATGACAATGAAAGAAATCTATAGTAATTTCTTAAGGTTACTTCGCTAAGTCCCTTACATAATTGATGAGAGTCCCAAGATACAGAGGTTCCTTAGCTGCCTATCCCTCATGTTTAAAGAACATATTGCATATGAAAATAAAAAGACACTGAAGGAAGCGATGAGGAAGGCCAACTTCTATTATGATCAAAACAATATAAAAGAGAAAGTATACCATCCTGGAAAAACCAAAGGACAAATGATTTTTATTCTAAAAGAAAAAAAAATAAGTTCCTTAAAAACATGGGAAATAATCATAGAGGGTATCAGGGTAGCAATTACAAAGGTTTTAAACATCAAGATTTTGTAGTACCCTCAATTGTTCCTAATAAAAACCCATCACAAAAAGAACCCTTAAAATGTTGGGAGTGTGGAGAGAAACACTACTTCAAAGACTATCGAGCAAGGAAACAATAGTTTAATGATCATTCCATCCAGGAAACAGTCACAGTTGGGGAGGAGCATGCCCAGAATCTGTGATACACTAGAAAATCAGCAAGCAGACCACCATACTTCTATGGTCGACATTGAAGGTATGATAAACAATCAACATATCTCTATCTTAATTGATCCAGGTGCAAGGCTCAGTTATATTTGACCTAGAGTAGTTGATTTATACAATTTGGTACCTAAAAATTTGATAAGTAATGGATAGTATAGTTAGCCACATGCACAAAAAGAAAGGTTACTAGTATTGTTAGAAATTATAAGATAATGTTGAATGATTTTATTACACATCTCAATGTAAATACATTTCCTCTAGGATCTTATGACATGTTGATAGGAATGGATTGGATTGAAGAGAATAAAGTTTTGCTAAACTATTTTTATAAAACATTTACATGTATTGATAATAATGGAAATAATATAAAAGTGAAAGGATTCCAAGGAAGGTAACCAGTAGAGAAATATTTGCTCTGCAAATGAAGAGATCAGTAAGAAAAGGATGTAAAATATTCACGGTATATATAATAAATGATAAGGAAAACAATATGAAGCCTAAACTAGAAGACATACCTGTTTTAAAGAAGCTAAAAGATATATTTTTGGAACAAGTTCTTCGAATCCCTCCAAAACGAGATATAGAATTCACAATCGATCTGATACCTCGAGCAGTAGTAAAATCGAAATCTCCAAACCGAATGAACATAATCGAACTCATAGAAATAAAATCACAATTATAAGAACTAATCAATAAAAGTTACATTCGCTCGAGCATGGCTCCCTAGGGAGAAGCGATCTTTTTTCTGAAAAAGGACGATACACTATGATTACGTATAAATATGTTATATTAACAACATGATTGAAAATTGTTAATAAACAGTGACAAACAAATCATCACACTCGTGAACAAGAAGTTAATTTCAGAAATGGAAAATGATAAAAGATTAGTTGAAGTGTGTTTAATGTCAGGGATGCTTTACTGGACCTCTATCATATGAATAGTGGGTAGAAAGTCCATGCTGATTACAGTGTAATCTGCATGATTTGGGAGATAACAAATAGGAATCCAAATCCAGGAGGCTTCTTTTAAATTGTAAACAACCACCTTTATTTCTTGTCCAAGGGAGATCACCATTGGTATGAAGCACACATGATCACCTACTCCTATGCACTGAAAATAATATAGAGGAAACCAAGTAATATGATCAAACATAACTGGAGGCATCCTTGCAATCTCTTTCCATTTCCACGAGGGTGAGTTTGAGTTTCATGATGACGACAAGGTTGAGGGTGAGTTTGAGTTTGAGGTGAATAGCAAGCCATGCTCATGGTCAAAATCCCATATACTTGCCTCTTTGTTTTGTTGTGCACCCTCCCCAAAAAATTCTAGAGGCACATGTATGCAAGTGATAAATACCCGTGACCTGCATTTGAATAGGCTAAGACAGTGATATCCCACAGAGTTTGGGAAGGGTGCAAAATACATTGGAATGTGCACGGTCCTTCTATTTCCTTCTGATGGGATTGTCAAACATACTATGTCTGTCTTCTTCTCTCGAAAGTGAAAATTCACACTGTAAAATGAACCATTGCAAAAGATAGGGTCACCACAGTGCTTAACCTGGTCTATCCTAATTGAATTTGAGTGGAGGAATCCTGCAATATTCCACTTAACTTTAGAGTGATCGTATATTTCCACATAAAATAATAATTCTTATTTATTCCCGTAGCAAAACACTAATGCCACCACTTTGTAGTTATCTTATAGTAGTTGACTATTATTAATGCTGTCATTCACCACAATGCATATGTCAAGGACAGTTGTTATCCTTGGACATGCAGGGATCTGCAAGGAGTTTTGTGTATAAGTTTTGGACATCGTCGGGTCAATTCCTTCATACAAGAATGCAAAATCTACCAACATTAGTCCTATCATGGATCCTCTCCAATTGATTCTAACACTTTCCTTCTGTTGGTACATATATCATGGACAATATGCTTATCTATGTTTGCAATACAGGGAGAGCCAAACCAAAGTGGTGGTGCAGGGATTTGCATTAATATCTGCTTTCATAAAGTGTTCCCATAGTTATACATGGGCATGGATGGATGGAATAACAGGTAATAAAAAACTAACATGTTGTAATATACTTACCTCTTCCTAGGACATATGTCCCCCATGGGAAGGATCGCTGCTAGCAATTTCTTGCCCCTCTACAGAGCCAAATAAAACCTGCAAGCTTAAAAATTATAAATATTAGTAATCTATGAAGGAGTGTACAGTAATAAAAAAATCATTTGAACAAGATTCAGTCATTAATCATGTACTTACATTCATGAGGTAATCATAGAAGCCACCTGGGGGATTCGCTAAGATCATGTCTTGTGCATCCTCTTCAAAATGTGGTTCATGCAACTTCAAAATTTTTAAATATTAGACCATTTAATAAATTAATGAACTAACCTGTACTGAAAAAATGATATGTATTAACAAAATAACACATGTTGAAATATTACCTCGATGTTGGTTGTTTTATCCTCGAATACGACAACATCGTGTACACTACCACACCCCTTAGAGGCATCAAGCTCCTCCAAGATTAAAAATTGCATATATTAAGAATATTTTAACATGTGTACAATATGAAAAAATTAAATTGAACAAAAATGGAGTTTTTACAATTTCCTTACCTCACTAGCAGTCATCGTAGGGATACCATGTGTTGGTCCATGACCATAACAATATTTACCACATGTCATTCCCATGTGTGGCTTGATCTGGAGTTCATGGGATGTCAGTCTATCCTCACCAATAGATGGTCCTCTACCACTGGAAGTTGATGGTTGTACCCCACTAGAGGAAGAGGGCATTGCTTAGTCAATAGATACGGTGTGGCGGTAAATCATCTCAACTGGCATTAGAAATGCCTCCTATGTCTCGGGAATCATATCATTTACAAGAGGATGTTTGGCCTCAGTATCTGGAAATAGGGTGGAGGTATTTGTTGATTGACATCTCTATGCCTAGCATTCTAGGACAATTTTGGGGCATCCTCGTACTAGTGCTTGGAACCCCAAAATGTGAAAAGAGTTGACAAATTTTCCCATCAAAAAATCTGCATAAATTTTTCAGAGGAGGTACAATGGTACTTCCTTGTTGTTATGCAAGGGAATATAAAAAACCATGTACCATTTGTCTATCCAATGGTCTCTAGTTGGTTGAAAAATGCACCACTTAATGGAAATATGTGGTATGCTAGTGTGTGGAATGTCATCTATCCTAGACACTCTAAATTGTGAATATATATGCTCTTTGGTTACTTTGAGATTCTTAATTTCATTGTAGCTCAATCCATTAGAATATTCTTGTCATTTTCTCTCTCTGTATGATGATATGCTATACACCGCATCGTTGGATTTCTTGATAGTATCCACAATGGTCAGTAATGATGCTGACAAGGAGTAATGAAGTTTATCTTCACCCTTCCATGCAGAATGAATATCTCTCAAATGACCAATAACTCTCAAAATATATGCATTATGGTCCATAGTAGCCACTGCAATCATAAATACAAAAAAATATTATTAGGAAAATACACACATGGTATAATGCCATCTCTAAGCAATGAAAAATGTAAACTAATGTACGACAAATAACAACATAAACTAATTCTAATTAAAATTTAAAAACTGGTCTTGAATTTTACAATAAAGAATAAACATTAAACATTTTTTCATCTTAAATTTATGTCGTAAATTTGTATTAATTCCAATTTCCAAATGGATGCATTAAATGTCCTATGTGCATTTGCTAATTGGGAAGCTCCTCTACCTTATTTTAAGGCTTGCATTATGAAGTTTCATTGAAAATGTGAGGTGTTGACTAATTCCCTTGGAGTACCAACTCTGAGATTGCACGTAGAAGTAAGGGATAAAGCCTAGAGGAGGTGGCAAAAGGTGTTGTTAATGAATAAAATCCCAATATAGGCAAGGATTTTGATAGATATGTAATTATTTGTTGTACGTGAATATTTTTGGGATCCATAGGACATTTATCATCTTTTTTTATATGTAATTTGGGAATGTATGGATTCCTTTTGATGTTATTTTAGTTGTATGCACTATTTATATATACCCATGAGAGGCTTTTCATGTTTGTGTATAGTGGTTTTTAGGGTTCACAATTTCCTGACTTTTAGACCTAACAATTATAGGCATAAGCCTATTGATTATGATGTTGTCTTGATATTTTATTTTGATATATCAGGTTGAAGAACCCACTGTTTATGAACATGATGATTTGTTTTATATATTAGGTGTAAGCCAATTGTTGATGATATATATATATATATATATATATATATATATATATGCTTGTTTGTGTTGGGTGTGGACCCTGAAGCACATGGTTGATGAGATGTTTATGTTCAGCGAGGATCTTTGGAGCACATGGGTAATTATTTTTTGTGTTGAGAAAAAAGTTGTGGAGCCCATGGGTACTTATGTTTGTGTTGAGTGAGAAGCTCTCAAACACATGAAAAGATAATATTTGGAAGTGTTGGGAATAATACCTAGAACCTTCCATGTTGATGTTGAGCATAAGATCTAGAGCATCAGATCCTTGGCCATTGTATCCCTAGGTGTATCGTATAAGTACAGCCTAGCATTAGTGTTGAGCAAAGAGCTCTGGAATTTCACTAAGTTTGTAAATCCCTGTTAAAGCATTGAGTATAGGCTCCAGTAAGTGCTAGGGGTTACCGAAAATAATTGAATAACTTTTGAGTGAAAACGACTCAAGAAAAATATTGATCTCGTCAAGCTTATTTATAAGTGATTAAATGAAATTTTGAATTTCTGTATTATCATCAACTACTAAAGAAATACCATGTTATACGAGGGAAATCCAACATGTAAGGATGTTTAGAGTTTACTAGACCTAACCATCTACCTATCTGACCTTAATGAATAAGTGTTATTAAGTCTAGGGATCATGGTATATGATTCCCAAAGACAAATGTTAACAATTGTTATATTATTATGTATTTTATGCATCATGTGTATATAATAATAAATATAGTAATAATATTAATGATGAAAGAAAGAAAGAAAATCTCCATCCATTATTATTTATTATTTAAAGATAATAAATAGTCCAATATCTACAAAAGTCTAATTAGGAAATACTTGAAAGTTCCTAAGTTAATGTATTTAAAAATTACCCAAATTAATTGAAAATGGTTAAATCAACAAACCAAGGTTTCTCGATTTAACTGTCCCTTTCACTGAAAAGTCTGTCTATAAAGTCTCAAGCCAAGGAAATGATTGGGGTTCCGATCTATGATTAGGAGGAGTCATTTTCTTCCTATTTTGCTCTCAAGTAAATTCGTGGAGAAAATTTTCCTCGAAGGAAAAAGGAGAACTCATCCACATATGATATACGAGATAGAAAAACCTATGTTAGGAGCTCTAATCTACTTGCATGTTGTAGTAGAGAGAGTGGGGGGGGGGTCCGGATTTAAACCATGAATAGTTTCGGGTCATGGTTGGGTGGAACGTGGTAGTTCCCAACTGATTTGGTCATAAAAAAATAGAGGTTAGATATTCCTTTGAATTGTTAATGCTGGTTATTTGAGTGTGCAGGTTCAGCCATTAAAAGAGCTTCAAGTTACAGGTACGAATCCCTAGATTTCCTATTCCATTTTCCTATCATAAATGCTAGATATGTTAGGCAAATGATTCCATCATATTTCCTAACCCTATGTATTTGTTTCACTGTTTAAAATCTACTAGGGTTTGTATTTTTAAATTATAACCCTAGGATGTAAGTTATTTTTTGTACCAGACTTATCTAGGGTTTATTCCTCAGTTTGCTTTTGCAAGTTTAATTCATTTATAAATTTTTATCAATAGTTCTGCACCCTAGTTTTAATTCATGTATTATTTTTTTACTATTGAAACCGGGTTAAGTACAAACTAGGTTTTATTTAAGATCTGCTACTTATATCCTCTTTTGGTCCTTATACTCTACTCACATATTCCATTTTTTAGCAGAGGCATGTTTTAGATTTAAATAAACTAGTTGAGAGGTAAGTCATATATGTATATAAGTATAAAATTACAATCTACATAACCTAAGATATTATCTACAAGCTCAATTACTATATATATATGAATATTTATACATCAAGAAACATAAATAGAATTATGAACCTAATTAACTAAGTACAGACTATAATTATTCCTAAGATAAATAAATGAGTGAAGACCTTTCAAGGTCTGCATATTAAATACAAGCTAACTATTAAATCGTCCCATTAAAAGTAACATCATTATAAACAACAAAGAAAGTAAGTATCATGACCACTCTTTGGTCTAAGATCAAATCTCTTTTCACTATTTAAAATCCGTAGTTCTAATATTTTAATAAACAACATCATTATCATATGCCATAAAAATGGAATAGCTCCATCTATAATCAACTCACAACCATAGTATAACAAATAACCACAATAATATCATAATAATTAAATAAAGAACTTTGTTTTTACATTAACGGTCGGAGGAACAAATCTTGCACACTATCATGCTATTCACTTACATAACCACAATGCCCTTATATTAAAACCTATAGTAAACAAAAATACAACTCATTACATCCACCACGACCAAGATTCGAATCATGTGGAGTCATTGTACATTAATCAAAGCCATGCTATACACATAGTGTATGTGAGCTACAATAATAAAAATCACTACGCTATGGCAAGGTCGTGAGACTCTTTGTTGGGCTGGCAGACCCGGGTTTTACACCATTAACTTCACACCAACAAAAGACCCACAGTGTTGGCCCTTTCGACAACAACCTGCGAACAGGTTGTAGTCTCACCCGAAACAGCTATGGGGTGCCACAGAACCAGGTTTCTGTAAGCAGAAGAGGGTTATTACTATACCTTTAGCCTTTAACAAATTATGATTATACAATGGAGAGCTTCGACAATACATATATAACTTCGCAACTAGATAAACAAACAGTTACTTGCTTAACCCTTACTGGGAATTCACAGCGAAGTTATTATTTAGCAGTGATATTACTTATCAGTTATTTACTTATCAATGCATAAAAGAACATAACAGCAACAACACAAAAGAACCACAACACCAGATATAACGTGGTTCACCCCCAGTGTAGGCGCTACATCCACAGAACTGTGTTTTATTCAACTCTTTTACAAAACCACTGTTCTGATCTGTGCACTCAGCTGCAGATCCCTTTTAGTCCTCAAATCTGTGCACACAACAGCAGGCCTCTATGTACACAGCTGCATATCTTCTTAATCACCAAAACCCTCTGTGCACACAGCTGCAGAGGTTGTCCATGCACACAGCTAGGACTTAACCTTTCTTACAACCACAAGCCTTAGCTTTGCATCAATTCATATTACATAAAAATCCTAACTCAACTTCTTTACAAGAGTTCCTATTTATACAACGCACTATTACAAAACCATGGACTTAAACCATGGGCACCCTGAACCCTAAACCCTGGACTTAAACCATGGGTTTATTACAAAAAGAGGACTTTAACTCAACCCTGAAACCACTAAGACTATTTTGAGTCATAACTCTGCTTAGAAAAGTCCCACAAAACACACGGAGTTACCCACCTTAGGGACCGTTATGGTGTGCGCCCCAATAGGCCCCTAAGACTCACCAGTGTCCCGTCTCGGGACACTCTACTGCTTCTCGAGAGGGAAGGCCTTGCTGGCGATAGTACTGAACTGCTCGTTGGGGCTGCGCATGCTGTCATCGGTTGATTACTCCTTTTCTTCATAATATTTATGCATGTTAAGGCCTTCTGGATCTAGCAGCGACCCCCTCCTTCGATCTGCTTGTCGAACATTTGACCATTCACAACTTAGGGTCCTCAGAATTGCAGGTCAAAGTGCATAAGACAAATAGCTTCCTTGGTTCTGCCAAGCTAGGAGGATACATCTCAGGATGTTTCAGAGTCTTCTTGTGAGGCCTTGTGCCTTTCATCGCTCCACCTTAGAGCGAACTTCTACCTTTCTTCGTCCGGTTTAGAGCAAACTTCTGCCTTTCTTCATCCTGTTTGAGCATGTCTGCATAGGTGGATTGCTCAGAAGGTTCTGTAGATCTCTCCCCCTAAACTCTCATGATAACTGCTAGGCTTCACTATCATTCGACATGGTCCTAACTGAAGAAACTCAAAGAAATGAACAATGTGGGAGTCGCAAGCCGGTGTAGCTTCTTATAGAATCCTGCAAAATAATCTGTCATCATGGTGCATTAATGACACCGAATCTGATGGAGTGGTGGAAATCCTGCTCACCTAGCATGAGATTTTCCCAAAACCTCATCATTACAGTTAGCTAGGGCAGTTCTCGGGCCGGCGCCGCCAAGTCTAGTTTTTCCCATCCGTCACATTTTAGGCTGTGACACACCTTTTATCTTCAACATAACTACTAACTTCTACTTCACCTTAATGAGTACCTTCGCCACAATATTGACCTCCGACCCATCCTGACCCACGCGGCACCCAAACTTCAACTTTCGAATTTTGACAGTCTTCCACACTTCGTAGCTTTGAGAACAGAGTCCTTATAGTATAGCACCCAGTTTCAACTGTTCTTGGTACTTAGACTTTCCTTATTGCTGTTATTTCTGATTAGGAGGTCCCGGCCTATCCCTATACTTCTTTAATCAACTACCATTTACCATAGAAGGTAAAATTTCTCCATTCAACTTAGCTAACTAGACTGCACCACCATCAGTAACTTTCTGCACTATGTATGGTCCTTTCCAATGGGTCTTGAACTTACCTAGGAATTTCATGAATTTGTTGTCATATAGGAGCACAAGATCACCCTGCTGGAACTGCTTCTTCTTCATATGTCTATCATGCCATGCTTTTTCCTGAGATTTTTGTACTTGCTGTTGGAACCCTGCAATAAATCTGTCCTCCTCAAGTTCTAGTATCTTTGTCATCCTTCTTGTCATTATAGATGGGTCATCCATTTCTGTGAAAGTAGATATTCTGAGGCTAGGAACAATATACTCCATAGGCATGACGGCTTCTTGCCCATAGACCAACCTAAAAGGTGTATGGCCTGTCAACTTCTTACAGGTAGTCCTATAAGCCCATAGTACTACAGGAATTCTAAGATCCCAGTCACTTCTGTTAACATTGCAAACCTTCATAAGAGCATGTTCAAGGATCTTGTTAAAAGCTTCGAAAGTTCCATTTTCTTGTGGATGATAGGAAGTGCTCTTGTGATGATACACCTAAAATTCTTCAGTTAATACTTCAATAGTCTTATTTAGAAAATGTGATCCTTGATCACTCATGAGAACTCTAGGACACCCAAATCTGGACAAGATATTATCTAAGATGAACTTCGCAGCTGTAGCAGCACTACAGTTCTTAACTGGTTGAGCTTCGGACCAATGGGTAAGGTAATTAGTGGCTGTAATAATGTATCTTGCTCCTGACTTCTTCACAGGGGGATTGATAGGGCCAACAAAATCAATAGCCCAATTGTCAAATGCTTGTAAAGTTACCTGTGGGACTAGATGCATCTCATCCCTCCTGGATGGTTTGCCTATCCTTTGACAGATGTCGCAGTTGTGGCAATATTCTCTTGCATCCTTGTGAACTATGGGCCACCACAACCCGACTGTCAAAATATTATGTGCCATAGCTTTACCTGCATAGTGACCTCCTACTGCTCCAGAGTGTGCCTCAGCAAAAATCAGTGGCTTTTCGTGCTCCAAGACACACCTGCGCAGTATTTCGTCGGGTCCCATCTTATACAGCTATCCTGCTATTAAGGTAAAGTCAGCTGCTCTCACCACCAGCTTCTTTTTCTGCTGTGTTGTCATCTCGGTGGGTGGAAAACCTGTAGACAAATATTGAACAGTATCCTGAAAATATTCATCAACCATCTGGATGGAAAACAGCTGGGCATCAGGAAGACCTTCATCCAAACCGGTGGGTTCTTCGCTTGACTCGAGCCTCGACAAGTCGTCAGGTCCTAGATTAAGTCTTCCAGGATTAACTATGATTTCAAAGTCATATTCCTGAAACAAGATCAACCATTTGCATATCCTGCCACCTAGCACAGGATTGTTAACCAAATATTTCAAAGCAGAGTGGTTAGTAAACATCTTAAAATGAGATCCTAACAGATAATGTCGAAACTTCTGCAATGCATACACCATAGCAAGACCTTCATGTTCTGTTGTAGTATAATTTTTCTCTGATGTGGAAAATTTTCTACTTGCAAAAGAAATAGGGTGATCGATATTACCTTCACCTGACTGAGCCAATACTATACCCAGAGTAATGGAGGATGCATGGACATGCACATGAAACTCCTTATTCCAGTCAGGGAATACTAAG
Source organism: Pseudotsuga menziesii (assembly GCA_001517045.1). Classification (NCBI taxonomy): domain Eukaryota; kingdom Viridiplantae; phylum Streptophyta; class Pinopsida; order Pinales; family Pinaceae; genus Pseudotsuga; species Pseudotsuga menziesii. The sequence goes on along the minus strand of LPNX010732780.1, from coordinate 821,030 downwards.
ATAGCAGCAGTGACCATATTTTCCTTCAAAATATCCAAGCTGGCTTAACACTTAGGTGTCCATTCGAACTTAATATCTTTCTTCAACTGTTTTTCCATTGGAGCTGTAATCTCAGCATACCCTTTGATGAATTTCCTGTAATATCCAGTGTGACCAAGCGTAGTTCGAAGTTGTTTAACATACTTCGGAGGTGGAAAGTTCACAATAATAGCTATTTTTGCAGGATCCATCATCAATCCTTGTTTACATACAATGTGACCTAGCAGAATTCCAAGTTCAAGGAAATCTAGTGCTATCTACACTTATCTAGCATGAGTCTTAAACTAGTGATATGGTCTTTTAGTATCCCAAATATAGTCCAATCATCGAAATAAACTTCTAAGAATTTATGTATAAATTTCCTTAAAAGAAGAGATGACTACTCTAGAAAGCATAGCAGGGGCATTCTTTAATCCAAAGGGCATAACTGTATATTGAAAGGATCCCATTTTTGTAGCAAATGTTGTCTTATGACGATCCTCTGGAGCGATCCTGATCTGGTGGTAACCCAAAAATCCATCAGTAAAAGAGTACACCTCTTGTTCCCCGACATTGTCTAAAACTTCATCTGTAAAGGGGGTAGGGAAAGGATCATGTAGACAAGCATCATTCAGCTTCCTCATATCAACACAGATTCTGATTTCGCCCTTAGTCTTCTTTTCTTACACCACCATAGGATTGACCCACTCGGATTCTTCAACATGCTCAATAATTCCTGCAGCAAGCATCTTATCGAGCTCCATCCTAACTTTTTCCTTATACTTAGGGTTCAACCTATAAGGGCGTTGTTTCACAGGCTTCGCATCAGGCTTCAAAGGGATCTTTATCACGTCGATATCACCAAGGATACATTTCATCTCCGAGAACTTCGTCGGAAAGATGTCTTGATATTCATGGAGAAGTTGGGTCACCTTGCTTACCATTTCTTCATCCCAATAATCTCCAATGGTAGCATACTTAGGCTGTTCTTCAGATCCAATGTTGAGAATCCGCGTCTTCAGGGGCTAAGTCACTTCAAGTGCTTCAACTACTGGTTCGTGTACTTCGCAGTGTCCTTCCGACTCAGGAATATGAATATTGTACGGATCATCATCCTTGTCAATTGCGAGGTTATAAGATTCTACTGCATGGGCTTATTATGTTTTCCAATTGGGCCTGTATTCAACTACTTTTTGGTCATCAAATACCTTAGTATGGATCAACCTGATAGCTACATCTAAATCTGGAAAAACTTCATTAGGAGAAAAGGTATGCACAAAATGATCAACAAGACAATCCCAGCTTACAGTATCCTGGCAAATCTCAGCCTCCGTGTACCAGTTCTTTGCTATCGGTTCCAGAGTATGCACAAACTTATGTACACATTCATCCTGAGGTACATGCTGCCATGCTTCGTAGCACTATGCCAAATGTTTCTGAGGGCTAGTCTTTCCATCAAACCTGCTTCGCATTTCTTGGGGCTGATCCATAAATCTTAGGTGAAGGAACTTCTGACAAGCTTCCCAACTAGGAATGTGCTTCTTATGGCCACTCCACCATCTAGCTACTGTGGCTCTGAAGGCTGAATCCAAAGTCTCTATTTTCTGTGAATTTGGGATCTGGTCTAAGAATTGTTCAATAAACTGTTCGGGGTCTGACAAGCCATCAAAAATAGGTAGGACTCTTTCCTATGCACCAATCCATCTGAGAGATTTGGTAATTCTTGCACATCTATGTCCATGCAGCTTGTAAAGTCTGTTCTACTAGTTTTCTAACCCGTCATCTGAATCTGTCATGCAGGAGCTGTCACAATGCCAATCCATGATACCTTCGGCAGTAGGATCAACATAATCTTCTTCCCTAGCTATGATATTATAAATATGGTCCAGGACATCCTGATCTTCACCTCTGAGTGGTTCTGTGTACCTTTCTCCTTGAGATGGGTCCAATGGTATTATGACTCTCAAATCATTCCCTTTGAACGTCATCTGTCTCTTCTTAAGGTTAATGACTGTAGCATTTTTCGTTGCCCATTCAATTCCTAAAAAGGCTGGATAGGGATTGTTGTCATCAATGATCTCAATAACTTCAAAGTCTGCTATAGTATAGACTCCATCAATATCTACTTTGACAATAGGGAACCGTCCTAGGGGCACAATCTTCTGCTGATTGGCTAATCTCAACTATATAGGGGACCAATCAAGGGTAGGTCTTCCCATTTGTTCCCAGATTTTCTTAGTTAAGACATTTACCTCTGATCCTAGGTCCAAGATAACATCAGTCATATCATATTCTCCTATCTCAGCATTCAATCGCATTTCCCTACTAGTTCTTCTGACTCTATTAACAGTTTTTGTCTTACTAAAACTTGGCTAAGGTTCGCAAGAAGCAATAACTTTCTGCAACTCATGTAAAGCATTCTAATTTCTTAAGAGTTTCATACAGCTTTGTAAAAAGGAGGACAATGTACTTACTTTGTCCATTGAAGCCTCTTGTGGCTGTTGTTGATGTTGTTGCACATGTGCTACTGATGTGCTAGAAGTAGCAAAATCTCTCTTCGCTTCCATGAATGTCTCTTTTTCTTTTTCGATATCAAATGCTGGGGCTTTCTTGGGGGCCTTACGAACCCGAGCCTCATCAAGCTTTTTCTCCTTATTCTGTATGTGCATCGTAGCTCCACTCCGGGTAACAACATTAATGGCTGCGGACGGTCTTTGCTCGGTGAAAATCATCTGAATATTCTGAGTAGGGGCACTATTTCTTTCCTAAATCTTAGCTATCAGCTGCGGGCACTGATTAATGACATGATCAACTGCTCTGCAATACCGGCATGTCATAGTTGGGTTCCGACAGTTGCGAGCTAGATGTCTCGCCTGGTTACAGTTATAACACACCACCTGACCTCGTCCTCTACTAGCCATACCACCATGACCACGACCTCCAAAAGTACCTCTACCTGATGCACCACCACAATAACCATAGCCATCATTGTTCTGTCCCTCATTTTGTAACCGATAGGTGTCGTAGGTGCGCTCTCTCATGAGGTCATAACTGTGACACTCATCTTCATTATGTCCTATGGACTTACATAATTTACAATAGGGGTTATTAGGTACTTTCCCATACCTCTGTATCAGATAGCAGTCTTTAGGTCGATGTTGAATTGTTGTTCGGCAGAGCTCACAATATAGAACTTGTGGGTTAAACGGGTTTGGCGCACCAGTATTCAAGTAATTTCTTACCACACGACACTGTTCCTTGGCATGACCTTCTGTCCGGCATTGTGTACACCAAACCTCTTTGTGACCGGTTTTTCCTTTCTTCATATCATGGAGCTCTAGAGCCATCGCTGCCAACTGCACTTGGATTTGAGCGATACCAGAATTATCTTCGACAGGAGCAGTTTCAAGCTTCATCGCGATTTCCAGAGCCTCTTGCTGGTCCGCAACCTTCTATTGCATGAGTGGAGCTTTGATATGAGGAAGCAATGCTACAATGAACCATTCCTTGTGCTGTGCAGGTCCAATAGTGAAACTGACTTGGTCTAGCAGAACTTTGAATCTCTGATCAAAGTCTTATACTGATTCTCCTCACTTCTGCTGAATCTCTTTCAATTCAGTGATACACTGCATCTCGGATTTAGGTTTCTTAAACTCTTTGATTGTTGCTACTTTAATATCATCTAAGGCATGAATCTGATTACTGGAAAATTTCATGAACCAGGTCAAATCCCAGTCTCTGAAAGAAGTAACAAGATGCGCCCT
>LPNX010732780.1:803790-816861 GCA_001517045.1 Pseudotsuga menziesii | reverse complement strand
CTGGATAACCACTGGTGCAACTCTATGTGGATAGTACCAAAAAAAATCTCATAAACATCAGCAAAAACATACCTTTGTAAAAAGTCATCCGCACTACGACGTGGATCTTTGTTTGCGGGATCAACAAATTTTAGATAGGTCTCTTGAATCCAGTCACCAATTTATTGCACGGAGGGTCTCCAAAACATAGCCCTCGAGGTATTACGTAAAACCCTCTTGAGCAGATAATGAGTTCAACCGGCAACGGAATCAATTTGTTGGGCTGCAGGGTAGATCCGGGTTTTACACCATTAACTTCGTACCAACAAAAGACCCACAGTGTTGGCCCTTTCGGCAACAACCTGCGAACAGGTTGCAATCTCACCCGAAACAGCTATGGGGTGCCACAGAACCAGGTTTCTGCAAGCAGAAGAGGGATATTACTGTACCTTTAGCCTTTAACAAATTATGATTATACAACACAGAGCTTCGACAATACGTATATAACTTCACAACTAGATAAACAAACAGTTACTTCCTTAACCCTTACTGGGAATTCACAACGAAGTTATTATTTAGCAGTGATCTTACTTATCAGTTATTTACTTATCAATGCATAACAAAACATAATAGAAACAACAAAAAAGAACCACAACACCAGATATAATGTGGTTCACCCCCAGTGTAGGGGCTACGTCCACAGAACTATGTTTTATTCAACTCTTTTACAAAACCACAGTTCTGATCTGCGCACTCAGCTGCAGATCCATTTTAGTCCTCAAAGCCACGCACATAGCAGTAGGCCTCTGCGCACACAGCTGTAGATCTTCTTAATCACCAAAACCCTCTGCGCACACAGCTGCAGAGGTCGTCCACGTACACAGCTGGGACTTAACCTTTCTTACAACCACAAGCCTTAGCTTCGCATCAATTCATCTTACATAAAAAATCCTAACTCAACTTCTTTACAAGATTGCCTATTTATACTGCGCACTATTACAAAACCATGGACTTAAACCATGGGCACCCCGAACCCTAAACCCTGGACTTAAACCATGGGTTTATTACAAAAAGAGGACTTTTACTCAACCCCGACACCCCTAAGACTATTTTGAGTCATAACTCTACTTACAAAACTCCCACAAAACACGTGGAGTTACCCACCTTAGGGACCGTTAGGGTGTGTGCCCCAACACTCTTGTCTCTACACCCTACGTTGTAAGCATGACCTCAGCCACTTAAAATAAAATACACAGTCCCCTAATATAATACCCTGTCAACAAGTCAAGTATACAACACGATATCAATTCAATGTTTACATCACGAACCATTACATTTCTACATGACATAATAATAAACGAAACAGTAATGAAATCTACAAAAACCTTGTCAACCAAGCTTTTACATCCATGGTGTATTTATAAATCCACATTACATATTAAAAACCAAATCATAAATCCTTAACCTTCTACATTTTCACATCTGCAATGGAAGGGAGCTCAAGCCATTCAAAGCATGGCCCCAAGCCATTCGTTGTCACTATCATTTCCATTCATTTAACTATTAACAATAAATGAGGTAACAATACATAGAATCATCGTGAAGGATGAACGCCATATATGAACCAAAGTATTAAATAATCACAACACATTAATAAAAGTGCAGGATGGATTCATACATGCAGTATTGTTAATAACCATGGAAAAATAAAGTAAATACAGTATATATTCAAAACTCGGTTATTTATCACCTTAATACAATTTACACAGAACCCTTAAAGTTTTCAAATCAAAGTTTACATAGTCGTGCCAAGGGCCATGACACCATTGCAAGTAATGGTGCTTCCCAGGCTTAAAACCCCCAAATAAAAAAATGATTTACATACACAAAATGTAGTTTCTGCTAAAATTCCTAAGGTTCTGGAATCTTTGCTAAAAAACACCCTTATTATTTTATAAACCCAAACCTTGCTTACACAGGCCCGAAGGAGAAGTCAAAATCCCACAGTAAAACCCAAAGAACAACGTGATAACCCAAAACTACCCACAATGCTAAGAGGTGACACAAGCAAGGTGTTTAACAGGCTTACCATGCACCTATGGCATCACCCATGAACCAATTGCAAAACCTTGAGCCATGAAGCTCCACACTAACCCTATCACCTGCAACCACCAAAAAAGATGATGAAGGGTGAGAAGTATGAAACTGATGAACCACAAAATAAACATTAAACACTTTCATGAAACCAATGAAGCATACCTTCATTCACCAAGGTGTCACCTCCATGTGTTGTGTAGAGACAAGACCAAAACCATCACTACTACATTTCGAGCAAAAATACGACGGCCGTATTGTCGGATTTTCGACACTTCCCTGTCGCATGTACGACACTATGATTTTTTTTTAAGCGTCGGTGGCTTGTCATCGGTTATCCGACATCTATTTAATCCGTCGGTTAAGCGACACCTAAGTTACCGTCGGTTAAATGTAAGGCGTCAGTTAAGCGACATGAGAAATCGTCGATGAAGCGACGAATATGAAGATTAAGCGTCGGTTAAGCGACATGAATAACCGTCGGGTAAGCAATGACTATAAAGATTAAGCATCGGTTAAGCGACATGAGAAACCCTCGGTTAAGCGACGAATATGAAGACTAAGCGTCGGTTAAGTGACATGACGAACCGTCGGGTAAGTGACGAATATAAAGATCATGCGTCGGTTAAGCGACATTGGAAACCATCGATTAAGCGACGGATATAAGCATCAAGCATCGCTTAAGAGACATGGAGAGCCGTCGCTTAAGCGATGGTAGTGAAGTTTTTTTTTTTTTAAATACTGCGTAAGAGGTCGCGATGTTACACAGTGTCAAAATACCGATCGCATAGGAGTTGAACAAATTTTGTTGGCAACTAAACAATATCATATGAAGACTATAATGGCTGCAATAGCTACATTAGAAAAAGGGAATCCCATCATCCTTATTAGAGTGTATAGAATAGAAAATGGAAATACTTTAAAAGGACACTATAAACTGCTATTGTTCGGCCTGAAATATATCTTTGATTAGATTCCATGCTTACTACCTTTGAAAATTTCTGACAGTTTTCAATCAGTTGGCTGATATTATTGCTAATTGTTCCATGGAAACAAAAAATTAAGTTGGGAGGATGACATTAGAACTAGAACATCTTAGCACTCACTACCTACAGGGCCAGTGCACCATGCAGTGTGCACATTGAAGAGGGTTCCTGTGCAGTGTGGACCAATCCCTTGTTGGAGAAGATAAAGAACAATATCCAAGTTTAGACAGAAGAGTGGCTGATGGAGATTAGGGACTGACCAGCATAGGGCTCTGCCTCCCAGATCAGATAACTACCTTTTAAACTCTAGCTGGTCATCCATATTCTTCAGGTTCTCACATATAAGACTCTAAGAGTAGAAACAAATGATGATGGTCAGGGTGGCTAAGGTAATGGATAAAATCCATCCATCAAAGATTACCCTTTTACTCAGTAACAAGGATGATGGATAGGAACCCCCTCAACAGTGTTTATGTTTATTCTTGTTGTCTTGTGAGGCCCATGTTACTGGGTTTGATTTTTTTTATTCTTGGGTATTTACATATGGTTTCTTTTACTTCTGAAATGTTTTGTAAATTTATATCCTCAAGGAGTATACTATATGACTGTCCAAGACTCCAAAAGCCTCGATCATGCAATCATGCCATTCGTTTTGTTGTTAAATGTATATAATACTACTCATTTAATGAAATCCTTTTTATAAACATTAACTTTATAGTTTTATTGGTTGCTTACCTATTGAGAGTGTATCTCATCCTATGGATAATTACTATTAGACATGGAATTCACCATTGACCTATTGGTGAAACAAATTAGCCTCATAACTCATATTTCATTCAAAATTTGATTAGTTTTATCACATTTTAAGAGCATGTGTTATCCTCAAGATACCTGAAATTCAGTTTGAACTTTGAACTCACGCTGGAAGTAAATATGCTAAATGGGGGATAGGATGCATACTGTTTTATGATATTGTGACATTGAAGACAATAAATTTAAAATTGGAAAATGATTCGTCATTTGTTTGAGATGTTAATTATATGGATGTAAAATAAATATAGGAAGCAAATGACACAAAAAATGATCCTGTCATAATTTGCAAAAAGTTTAAATCATAATCTGTACCAGCAATCAGGGTCGATAAGGTTTCCTTTGCAACATAGGAAGGTGCCAAGTTGACAACAGGGCGGATTACATTTCAAAACATACTCAAGGTATCGAATTGGACACTCTTGAAATATGATTATGATGAATCCTTGAGAACCACATAGAAAGGAAACATTTGTTTGATGTTTCCAAGACACTGAGATTCTGGTTGTCATACAGCAGAGTCAGTTGGAATGGAATGGCTGAGGGAGTCACAGAAGAGCATGGAATGGCTGATATCTTTCAGGAACTGATTGACGTTAGTGGGGTTCATAACTGGGGTATTGTAGAACACAAAGTTCTTCAAGATCTGGGTTTAAATTGGTCTGATCTCTACTCTATTGTTTGTCGCATTTTGGAAGTGTGGCAGAATAGGGAAGCTTCCCAAGTGCATGAGCTTATACTTGAAAGATATTGTTTTGTACTTGGCTGGATCACTCTATCAAATATTGATGTTAAGGAAGCTGGTGCTTTGCCATGGAGTCCTGAATTGGGCAGAGACAAGTTGCTTGAAATTGAATACTTCATAAGTTTTAGCAGAATTCTGCGCCATAATGTTCATTTTGGCCATACAGGGGATCTATCACAGCTGGAAAATATCATTCTAGATATACTCTCAACATGATTTTTTTTATGTTAAATAAAATGCCCATGCCTGAGGGTTTGATTCTTAGCTTATCCTCAAAACTTATCCTCATCTGGTTGAATTGTGTTTAATAGTGTTTTATTCTTTTCTTTTTCTGGTAAGTGGTGCTTCATTGTAAATCTTCCACTAGAGGTAAGCTTCTTCTCAGCTGATAGGCAGGATGTTTGCTCCCCATTCTTGATGCCTTCCTTGTAGGACAAGTGAAGAGTGGCATCTAAGATCTCTAAATTTCTTTGTATCTGCAGGTTAACCTGGGAAGAACATTGATGTGTCTCCAAAACCATGGCCACTAAAGGAATAGTTGAGAGAGAGCCATGATTAGATTGACTATAGGCAGTAGATCCAACCCTACTGTAAAGGACTGCTGAGGTAGCCTTGACCTCAGGAAAGACTCTAACAGAGGAAGGGATGAGTTTTTGGTGTTCTTTAATAAACGTTTATAGACATTTATGTTGCTACCTGAGTCTGTTATCTTACAATTGCTGATATCATTCCTTTGTGCTGGCCACATTGTATTCTACTAGCTGTTGAATTCATTGCATTCTAGCAGCCTTTTTGGTGAATAAAAAGGTTTTATATTAATATACAGGAGGAAATACATGGGTCTCATATTGATGTCCAATGAGCTTTTGTAATTTTGTTCAACTGGATATAGAGCCATGACTTTGAAGAGGAGTCCATGTCTCCATTTTAACAAAAAATATTTTCAGCTTTTCAGAATTTGAAAATAAATCTGAGTTATTATTTTCTAGCAAGACCTATACTTTTGAATCTGATATTTTCAACTATGCAAGCTAGACTGCATTTCAGAGCAAATAAAGATAACCTCCTGTTCTCTTGATAGACTGTACAATGTATACTGAATAATAATATTACTACTGCCATACTTTATGCTAATCATTTTAGTACTGATTGATGATAAGAGTTTAAAAAGGGAATATCCTTTCATGGGACAAAATTACCTATGAGATGTACCATCCTTGGGTCTGTTTCTCCATCACTGCTGGAAGCATTAAACACTTCCTATCACCAGTCGGTTGATTGAGCACAATTTTTACTGGGATATACCGAGTCATGATCTCAGAGTCTGCATATAATGTTTCAAATGAGTGCTGAAGGGATAGAATTTTGGTCCCTCCACATCCCACTGCCATGTTGTATGAAGAATTTGAGGTTGGACATCAATTAGAGAACTATGTCCCAGAGTTGTTATCTTTGTCAAGGTTCTGTTGGAGAACGAGCTCTAAAATGGAGATCTTTTCTCCTTATCTCCATACTTTTGGGGTTCTCTTTAACCAGACCAACTATCATATCCTTACTGCTACTTTAAAAACTGAACTTGGGATTTGGTTTGTTGGAGAGAAGATTTAAAAATAGGAATAGGCTATTTAGAATCATGGGTATATCATGTGTTTAAAATACCAAATAGAAAACAGTTAAGTCCACAATGTACTAACTGTCATTTTAAAAAAGACTAGAAAGTCCGGCAATGACACTGTCCTAATCACTAAAGTTTTAAATGTGGCACTGGGGTTCTATAATGTCTAATGCAAACTTAATATTAACCATTATCATAAATGTTCCTACAAACTTTGTTACTTTTAAAAAAAATAGACAACTGAATAATAACACTTGAATATGTAAAAAATTGCAAGACTAAAAAATAAAGTGCAGCCACACCCCTTCGAGTCTAATTACCACCATGAGCAGGTTTATAATCAATAAAAAGGTGAACTAACTAGGCACATCACACTGCAATTTGAATCATGCAATTTATCAGAGACAAAAAATACTAATAGTCACTAACCTGGTGGTCCAGTCAAAAGAATTCGAGAACAAACAGTGACCAAATTTGACACATATTTGATATACTATGGCCTCTTGAGAAACACATACATGGAATCCAATAGTGCAGTCTTTGTGTTATCCCTATAACAGACAACCAGGTTAAATTGGAAAAAATAACATAATAATAAGGGTTTGTACCAACAAAAATAAGAAACCCAAAGATATTTAAAAAGCTCCTGCATAAAATGTATATTGGGATTAGATTATAAATGGAATTTGCAAAAGGATTTCAGCTATGGAATTGATTGGTATCATTTTCAGAGGTCATTAGAAGTTAGAACATCATCAAAGGAATTTCCCAATTCCCCCTAAACAAGCTCAAGGATTCATCATTTTGGGATTAATTGGAAATAATTCAACAGTTTTCTAATGTTTATTATAAAAGATGACTAAGTCTACCTATGTTAATAATTCAACTATTACATTGAGAATATGAGACATGGAGCTCTTTAGTTATAACTTTAGAACTACCTTAAAATCACATGTTTTCAATTGGATGACAAACAGGATCTAGGTTAACAATGGGTGGAAATTGCTGTAGAATGATCCCAGGAACAATCCCAACAAAGTCATGAAAAGCATACAAAATACAGGTAAAAAATTCAATGTGGATTATTCTGATGCCTTTGCACTAATATAGGTAACACATTTACCAATGACCATACACTGTTTCTAGTTGATTATTTGTCTTTTATTAGTGTATTTGCTTGTTATACTGCCATTTTGTTACAATTTGAACAATCATAAAATCTGTGATGAACTCCCCATAGGTTGATGGTAGGAATATTAATATCCATCCATACCCTTCAACAATATTTAAATCTAATAAGCTCAACAGGAAATTTTGATATGTTTCATTATTCTGATTTTTTTCTACCAATATTCCAACCCTCCTTTTGGCATACTTCAAAAACATTGATACAGCACAAGTGAGAAGTGTCATGCCAGAAGCACTATGCTTGCACAGTTGACCTTCTTGGTTGTGCAAGGCATTTTGGGTGGACTCAAGACTTTATTAAGAAAGAAGCCATTATAACCTGGTCCTGCACTGTAGGTCCTTGTTTGATGCATCCAGATTTCATTGTCATTTTGAGGTAGGAGAGTTGAATTGTAACATCTTTGCAACTTAAAGCCTGGAAAGTCTAGATTTTATGTATTGCTATCCATCATTCATGTTTCAGATGGCAGGTGGTATGATGCAACAAAAGTGAGAACAGTGATAAAAGGCACCAAATTTCAAAGGACACCAAGATGCAGTTTAGCTAAGGTAAATGGAAGGGTATACAAATTCGTGGTAGGGGTATACTAACACCTTCATTATGAGGAATTTTATGCAATATCTTTATATCTTGGCTGGGCACATATGTAGGTGGTAGGTTATGTTCATAAAACAAGATTTATGCTGCAGACCAGGAAGAGGTTAAGGAATACATGATTAGCAGTCACAATAAAATATTGGGCAGTGCTTTCCAATTTACAAAGACACCCATAATGACTAGTAAGTCTTTGAAAAAATATCGCAAGAGAGCAACCCTTTCCATTATTTGGAGAACAATGGGTGAAATGGTTCAATTATACAAGTGGTCATGTGTATTGGATTATAGCCTAGAAGCCAAAATCACAAAACATAAAGTTGTGGAAATTTCATAATATCTGTAGATTGCATCTGGGAGTATGTTTTGGGAGACACAACCTATAGACCAAAGCATGAAATCCTTCAGGCTTGGCAATGTATGTGCGTGCTTTTGCTCCAAGATGATTGTTAATGCATTTTCTCATTTTGATAAAGTTTAGTATCTAGTGGATATAATGACCACTTCATGGTAGACGGTCTCTAGTGGATATAGTCTCTAGTGGATATAATGACCACTTCTCAAAATAAAAACCTTGCTGGTTCCTTCTCACAATTATGATAATAAAAATAATCTCCAGAGTCCATCTGCTCCAAGACATGTATAGACTACACCGGCAAACCTGTCTTGGGGAATCTTGACATCACTACCAATTTGTTCTAGATTGACTTTCAAAATCTAAACTCATTTTTCTTTTCCAGAAAAGAGTCAGAAGCAGAGAAATCAGTGAAGTGGTTGAGGAGACTTACAGGTAAAGCATCTCGCCTGCTCAGACTATACATTCAAATGGTTTTGGGCCATTAAAATATCTGGGGAGCAACATTCTTTCTTGTTCAGCTTGTGACAATGGCGGGTAAGGATCAACACTTGACCATGGAACATACCGCAATGGTGTATCTAACTCTATTTTGAACTCTCCAGTTTCCTGTGATGAATTTCCAAACAACAGTAAAATAAGCTTAGAGTCATATCCAGCGTCCTGCTAAAAATCATTAAAGAGATTGCATCATTTGTTCCAAAAGCAAAATCCAGTGAGTGTATCATGCAAATTGCAGAGCAAACTTGAAGACAATCAAAGATTAGAACCTTATCCAACATACCAAGCCAAAAGAAAAGAACAAACATTGAAACAGTAAAATAAAAACCCACATAACCTAAGAAATCAAAGATGGATAAATTTGCTATCTGACGATAGAATATGCCAAGCTCTACTTTAGGAAAATGGAGGATAATATATTCTCTCGTGCTGGAGGAAATAGAGCAAGGGAAGACAAGAAATGATTCCTTCCTTCTCTTTGACATAGCTCCTTCCTCAACCCCCAAAAGGGATTGACCAGCATGTAGGATTTGGCATGCTGGTGACAAGGAAGAATAAGGCAACTGTGGCATGACTGATAGATGAACCCAGCACCCTTGGTGAACAGCCTGGAGAGTTTCTGAGTTGTTTGACCTCAAGAATCACATGCTCAATCAATTATTAACTATATCAACTCCATAACCCACAGAATTCAAGGCACTAGGGTCATAAATCATTTTTCATAGTTATACTTTGTTGTTTTCAAGGTTCTTTACACACAGATCTGCACTTTTCTAGCAAAGATTTGAGGTATTTTTTGGAGACTTGCATGGAAATCGAGGTTATTTGATATATATAAATGTACATCAGCATATTATTCACTCTCTGTAATTGATTTAATGTATATTCCAGGTCTGATATTTAATTTACACCAAGCTGTACCACAGATATGAAGTAGTTTTTGGCAGGTAAAGTTTGATCTTTATCCTCAGATTGCATGGAGGTGACAATGTACCCTCCCTAGTTCACTTTGAAACTCTTCCAATTCCAAGTGTTAACATTATTCATATGTGAATGCTATCTGTCACGAAATCTCTTGTACTATGAGGCTATCAGTGGGGCTCAAAAAGGGGGAAATTGATACCAACTTAGATTAAGATGGTGTGAAACATTCGGTTATGGAATCTAATTTTCACCAAATTTAAAAACATAAGTGTTGAAAGAAAGAGCAGATCCAAAACAGATCTACAAAAAAAATACATAGAGTCTTATCCATTATACAAAAGAGGAACAAATTAGTAGTGTTATACTTAAGGATTTGTGATAAGAGATATCAAATTTCATTTCTATTACTTATGGGTATGATATTCCAAGCCTAGAAACAATAGAAATTTATAAATACTCCCATGTATATATTCTATTTAATAGTTTATCAAATAAGCATTTGAGAACTAAGGTATAGTAACACACTTGAAGCCACAAAAACAAAGCATTGGGTTGACTTCAGAAAGATTTTCCATGCGAGAGAAAATTTCATCTTCTATTACACCAGTTTTTTATGCTAATGTAGAAACTATTTTATTGATATCACTCTCTGGAAAGAACTCATGCAAGGGTGGATCCAAAAGGCGTATGGTGACAAGAAGAAATTGTTGATGTAAAATGATTGATGAAATTTGACTGAAACAAAATATTATTATTATCACTTCAACAACATGATAAATGAAGTCCAAGATATAAAACAAGATGCAAGAAAATAAGGGCATAACATCCATTGCCTGAAATATTCCGTCAAAATTAGATTGTTGATAGGATAGAAGTTTGTCAAGTGCTGCTTGCAGCTATTTAGTTGTGATTTCCAGAATCATCTTTCTAACAGCCTTAACCCTACTTTCTAAGGCAAAGAAATGTGCAAAACAAAGTAATTTTCAAGAAATGGTATTCGCATCAAATGTGATGCAAATCAAGATTATTGTACAGACAGACTATTCCATTAGATATGGAATATCCTAGTTTAAACTCCAGAGAAAGTTTCTTGTTAAACCAAGACAAACTTTGGGGACCTCTTATTTTATCTTACCATGTGTTCTGTCCTGCACTGACCAATGTCTCGGGAACCATTCTTTCTTACTTCTAGATAATCATTTGGTATGCCTGCATTAGCCATAACCTAAGATCGAAATGATCAATATCCAGTATTAGCATAGAAATCAAGTTTATAACACAAAATACAAAACTAGGAGGAAACTTGCATAAGGTCAATCATCTTTCATCTATAATGATACATTCTTCTCATATTCTCTACAAAATTTACAGAAACGTTAGTTATAAAACATAATCATTGAGCATTTGTTGACTGTAATAACTTGAACTACCTTGAGTTGTCTTTTTTCAT
Source organism: Pseudotsuga menziesii (assembly GCA_001517045.1). Lineage (NCBI taxonomy): Eukaryota > Viridiplantae > Streptophyta > Pinopsida > Pinales > Pinaceae > Pseudotsuga > Pseudotsuga menziesii. The sequence goes on along the minus strand of LPNX010732780.1, from coordinate 805,619 downwards.
CTACATAGGTCATGAATGTCCCCAAATCGCCACTAATTATTGGAGGAGATAAAGGTTTCTTACCCAATATGACCTCTCCAGTTTTTCCATTGATGGATATCCAATCACCCTCCGTTAGAACATATTTTCCAACTATCAGAGTCTGCAAATATTAGTGGTGCATCATTAGCAAGTCATCCTTTTACTCAAGCAGTCACAATAAATTTACAAAAATTACAAAAATGATGAAAATGACATGAATTGATAAGCTATCTACCCTACTACATGAGTACGAAAACACACTCAAACCAAATTTGTATGTAGCAAATAAGTAAGGACATGGGATATTAGGCCTCTTCTTGAATGGTCCCTACCCAAGGAGACCCTTGTGAAATAAATCATAATGGGTCAAAGTTTAACCTAAAAATTGTATTTGTTATTCCAAATGTTATCAAGTCCTGATTACATATATTTGTCTCCTTATTTGCTAAAGAAAATAGTAATAGTAGTTTTGAGTGATTTTCTTTGTTGAATGTGCCCAACTTTGAAATATCCTCTAGGTGAATTTTTGGAGAAGGGATACTTGAAAAGAATTGCAAGGTATTCCAAGAAGGGGCTGCCTCAACTATGATATTTGCATGCACCCTTGAGATTATTTTATTAGCCTAAATTGTTACTGCACAATATTTTTTGTTGGCATCCAAGTATCATTCTCAACCTAAAAATATCAATGGTCAAAGGCGAAACTATCATATATAAACTTTGTGATCATCCCTTAAATTCTCCACAAGGAAAGGAATATCTCCAACTAGCTTGCATTTAGAGCCATCCTAGGGGCAGTTGTATGGCCTAAAATTGCACTGACATTGTATCCTGTTATGTTATAGTTTTACCATTAGATACAGCTTTTTAAATTTTATTCCAACTCCATAGAAGTTTTTGGGGTAAAAACTGGTCCTCCTTCCCCCAAGTACTATGCATATTGTACACATACAAGATAATTTAGAATCAAAATCCACTCAAATACCTGGAAGTAATCCACCTGATGACATGTACCAGTGTTCTAAATAAAATTACATTCACTTTATAATGTTGAGGTTTGTACAGTTCATTATTTTTTAATTTACGGTTTTTTTGTGTACAGTTTGTTTCTGGACCTCTTTTTTTGAAGAATCATTGCCATGCCATACCATTTATTGGAACATATAAGTGAATAAATGAGGAGGCACACAGAGAGAAATATTCATCAGCAGGGAGACCTGAAGTATAGAATGTTTATGCTTGGTCCACCTCACCACAATGGGGAGAAAATGTTATAGATCATCCAGGGCGGAGCATGAATATGGGTATAGAGGTCATTGGCGGTGACAGCGCAGGGCATTAAACAACCAAAATGTGGAAATCCTGTGTTAAATGCAAAAACCTGCATTCGAGGTGGAACCTCCTCATGTGAAGACAGATTCCTTTATGTTTTGTGAAGAACAATACACATTTTAAACATCAATGCATTTATACAACTAACCGTTTGGCCACATTGCATGGTAAAAATATGAATTTGTTAAACATAGCAATTTGGACAAACTATTACAACAACTTGATGAAGAAGTCTTCTAATACCCATCCTATGGACATGCCTTTGCACCTTTTGGCACAACTTCTTGTTTAAAGCTTATGCACCCTTGACCCGATCCCTGTCTTGAGCACAATATGCATTAGGCCACCTGGAAGGTTTAATAGTATTCCTTCAAGTACTATGTCACTAACCAATTGACAAGACCCCTGTGAATTTCTCTATGGATTCTTATGTTGTTATGAATATAGCAATGAATGGATTATATGCATAATGTGTC